>WWET01001491.1:29143-42660 GCA_011038615.1 Limnodynastes dumerilii
TTTTAATAGCATGAATATACACTAAAGAAAATATAGCATTGCTATATACTCCAATCATATTATACCCCCAGTTAAGGCTTTAATTGTATTCTACACATGGCAACAAACATCAAACACTGTAAGGATTAAACAGCCTGAAGGTACAATTTAGCTTATTCAATGTAACAATTTAGTTGCAAAGTGGAATATTTTAGCTAAGGTCTAAATAATAATGTGCTACATTTAACAAAAACACAGACAGGTATTGTTTTCTTTTCAGCAGCAAATGTACTTCATAAACTTGAATTAAAATAAGTATGTGTGCCTGACCAAAGAACATTCCAGTGGTCCAACAACGTCTGTTTTTCAAAAATCCATATTTTGCCTTAAAAAAAGTATGCATGGCCAGACCTAATACATAAGAAACTATTTTTTATTCTACACTTTTACCACATGACATCCCTTAATGGAAACATATGCTTATCACAACCTAATGCAGGTAAACATCTAGTAAACACCCAAGTTTTGTATAGCTTTATTTTCTAACAGTAAAAGATAAGTTAAAGAAGTCTAAATTAGATCCCAGTTTACAAGATGCTGGGCCTGATCCACAGTTTAAAATGAATGGCAAAATAGGTTCAAGCATAGACCTGAGCAAACCATTTTGAATTGCAAAGCAAATTTAAACTGTGAAAACAGAATTAGGATTTAGAGGTGAAGTTTCTTAGTTCAACTCTAATCTACAAATATAAAACTATGCAGTATGTGAGATATGAGCAAAAGCGATGTATTTTGCCTGTATGCAAGAAAAATTATATTAATTGGTACTTTTCACATTACGACATGGTTTAGCTCAGATCTACACTTTGGGGCTGATTCAGAGTGTTGGAGTAAGGGGCAAAACAGATGCAAGAGTACAGCTCAGCTAAACCATTTTGCAATTTGAGGGGGTGCTAATTTATTTTAAATCTTTTGCACATAGAACTCACATATTGCATCGCTTTATTTTTAATCTTTAAATTAGAGTTGAGCTATGAAACTTCACCTCTAAATTCTAATTCTGCTTTCACAATATAAATCTGCCTCCCCTCGCAGTACAACGTGGTATTGCCCAGGTCTACACTTGCACCTAAAAAAAAGTGTAAGTCCATCTCTGAATCAGCCCCCTTGTCCTTACTCTGATCCCATAATTCAATCTCGAAGCTAACAACCTTTGAGAATGAGCAGACAAGGATTTGTCAATTAAGGACAAAATAAAATGAGGGCCACATACTGGGTCAAAAAATATGTTGGTCAGGATTGGAACATGTAACTTGGAATAGGTTATCATACATTTACTTCTTTGCAGTCTGACAAGAATTGATTTATCTTCTCTTTACATACAGCTGTCATCAGCTCATGTGTAAGAAGTGAAGTTTGGAGATAAGATTCTGAACTATAAATATATTTTGCTGTGGTCACCCTCTGCTTCAGCTAGGGCCTAACCCAGAGCAGAAACATACAGAGTGAACACCATGGTCCATGAGCAATGACCGTGAAAGCTGGAGGGGAGTCTAGCAGTAGATAAAGGGAGATAAGGCTATAAGTACCATATGTCAGGTGTCAGGTGTCAGCAGAGGCTGGGATAACAGCAGGTGTTAAACGAGCAAATACTGTGCAGTGAATTTAGTAGCCTATATGTACATATAGGGAATACTAAAGGACTTCCAAATCTACTACTACTTCCCCCACCAGGTGTGGCTCTACCTGGGGACTGCTGTGTGACTAGTGGTCCTCGGTGATGTTCTACTCTAAACACAGATGTTGTTTGCTATCAGGAGCACTGGGATCAGCTGATGCCAGGAAGAGGGGCTGGGGCATGTATGTCTCACCCAGTGCTATGTAGCGCTTGTTCACCCCTGTCTTGGCTTCTATCTTCACCAGGAGGTCAGTGAACACGTTCTTCTGATGGAGAAACTTTTCAAAGCCGTCTTTGAGCGCCGCAGGCATGTTGTAAGGTGCAGGTCTACGAATAGGAGAATGCTGGCCGCCTGTGATGGCTGATGTGTCTGATACACACGCAAGGCTGCTCGCCTTGATGAGACAGGGAGGGAGGGGGCTTACGAACGGGCGGAGTTTAGAGACGATCTGACTTTCTCGTCAGCATTAAGGCCAGAACACAGAGATCCGAGCCGCCAGCTGCCAGCCCTCCCTTCACTTCTCTTTCCATTGCAAATACTGCAACCAACCACACCCTGGCCACACTGCAGTGGTACGGCGCCCATTGTTCAGGCTCACCACAGAGCAGGAGATGACAATATTTTAGAATATTTGACACAGTGCTACTGTAACTGAGCTGATGCCTGTTTCCTAAAATGACCTTATTGCTTGGAACCAGTTCCTTTACTGTTATTTATATTTCACTGCTACCCAAATCTAGTCACCAAGGACCCGTGTTATGTAGTATTCCCACATATTGCAGGGTTGTTCCTGGAAAATTATAACTGGAAATAGTTCAGATTTTCTCTGTAGAATAGTAAATTTTCACCTCATACTCCTAAACACAAAAATAGCCTTTAATGGAGGAAAGAAGAGAAGCAAACACTCTGATACCCTTACCACATATCTTATTTTTAATAAATAACAGTCATGAATGAATTAAAACAACCAATAAATGAATAATTATGGCCTAAACATACAAATGCGCTAAAGGAACCTTTACTAATAATTCTTTGTTATTAAAAACTGATAAGCTGTTTGAATACATTTTTGGACTGTTATATAAATTGTGATTGTCGCAGTTCTCTTTATGCCCCTTCCACACTGTTTTCTCTATTATACCCAGGGCCAGATTAAGGTTATGCTGGACCAGTTGCTGAAAATGATTAAGGGGCGCATTGGATTAGATGGGCCAAATCCTGAGCTAAGTATGTTAGACGATGATGTAAGATCGCCCATTTGTATTTACTGCGCATGCGCGGCAGATGTACGCCATGTAACGCTGAACGTACATACCATCAGCGTAACTACGAACAAAGGGGTTGGGTTATCAATACGACACCCGTAATTATGCTTTGTAGGCGGAGGGAGACATTTAAGTTGGACAGTATGGGCCGGGTTAGGCCATCATGTACGTAAATCCATTACGTCAGTACTTACACTATCAAAAGTTAAGGTATGGTTTTGGCAGCGTAAAATGGCCAAAGTACGTACGAGCGAGGGGAGTGCATAGAAATTACGCTAGCGTAAATACGCTATGCGTTTTAACGTTACTAGCCTGTATGTCTGGATTTACCCCGATGTGTGGAGTGGTCATTTACATGTGGGAGTGGTGAGTACTATAGAGGGCACAGATATAGCACCTACTTTTAGCTTTGTTAGCCAACCAAGATTATAAAGTCCAGTAGCTGTATAACATTTGCACAACAGTCATTTATCAAGTTTAATCGAAGCAGCGATTTATCAGGATAAGGAGATTCTGCAGTGAACTGTTTCTTGTAGAAGTAATGCTCACATTTTATTCAGTTTTACGGAGTGATGTTTAACAGCTTTATTTTCTCAATCCTCTTTGTGCCTTCCTAGCATTACACTTTCTCTTCCTTTCCTATGGTCTTCCCACAAGCAATAGGCAGTGTTTTTTGCCAGTCACAGGAAAAGAGAAGGAAAGACACCCCAAAAAATGGCTGCTCCATTAACACCTTTATGAATCACTGATTTACAATCACCTGCACAAAATTGCATCCTAGCCGCTGCAATACAATGAAAACTGCATCATAGTCATCGCTATACAATTCACACTGCATCCTAGTCACTGCCATACAATACACACTGCATTCTAGTGACCGACATACAATACAGACTGCATGATAATGACTGCTGTACAATATATCAGTCTAGTGACCACCATAGAGAAAACACATTGCATTCTAGAGACCACCCTAGAATACACACTGCGGGGCTGATCCATAGTTTTAGCAGATGCGCAAGGTGCATCCGCTAAACTGTACTATTCTGAGGTGCGTGTCTCTATGAAAACGCGCACCTCTGAATAGGGCGTAGTAAAAAAAAAGGGGGAAAAAAAGCAGTCAGAGCATTAATTGCTTCGACTGCAGGCATGGTTTTTTTTTTTTATTTCAAAATGAACCCCTTCCTCCTCTGTTCTCTCAATCCCCCCTCCACCGCAATGACAAAAATAAATAAATAATCCCGGCCCGACAGGGCATGCTGATGCTTGTAGAACGACAAGCACCAGCATGCCCATGGATGCCAGGGCATGCTAGTGCTTGGAGAACCACAAACGCCAGCATGCCCTGCCAGCCAGGGCCCGCAGCGCTATTTACATGTCCCCATAAAAAAAAAATCCATCATAATGCTGTCATAAAAAAGTTGAAAAATATGCCCAAAAGTACACAAAAAAATTATTAAAAACATACTTACCTGCTCTGATGGGGGTCCAGTCTTGCAAGATCTTAATCCGGGGGTGCCTTTGGCAAAAAAAAAACCTTCTGCTACGACGCAACATCGGCGCTAATGATAGTGGGGCTGATCCAGAATAACGCCCGCCGTCGGACGTCAGGACGGTGGGCGTAAGCGTAAGATCGGCTTTTCAGCCGATCTGCGCATGCGCCGGATCCAGGATCCGTAGCAGCGCCGTAGGGATGCTGGAGGGGACGTTCCCCAGCGTCCCTACGTTCAGGTTAGAGTAGGTGGGCGGGGGGAGGTAGTTAAATGAGGGTAGGAGGGCGGGCTAAGCGGCCATACGCTCATGTGCGAGCGTATGGCCCCTTCCGTACGCCGGCTAAAGTTAGGGTAGCCTTCAGCCGGCGTGAGGAAGGGGCCATACCCCGCACAGGGGGAGTGTCGGTTAAAGTGAACGCCGATACGGAGTGTCAGGGTAAGTAAACGCCGATACGCTGTGCTTTAGTAAGCACAGCGCATCGGCGTAGGTCTGGATCAGGCCCAGTGTCACTGTCTTTGGGTCATATTTATACCCTTTGGACAGTGTCAGAATTCTCGTTCTTACAGGGCTCCCGTAGGAGATCACGTGACCGCAGACAGACTCCGCACGGAAAGAGGGAGAGCTAGACAGTGGAAGCGCTATGGATGAAGGCAGTAGAAATCAAAGGTAAGTTAGAAAATAAATGGACTGACATGGAGGCTGGCACTGGCAATAAGGGTGCAGATGGAGGCTGGCAATAAGGGGGCAGATGGAGGCTGGCAGTAAGGGTGGCAGATGGAGGCAGGCAATAAGGGGGCAGATGGAGGCTGGCATTAAGGGGGCAGATGGAGGCTGGCACTGGCATTTGGGGGCAGACATGGATGCTGGTACTGTCAATAGGGGGCAGACATGGAGGCTGGCAATAGGGGGCAGATGGAGGCTGGCAATAGGGGGAAGATGGTGGTTGCCACTAGCAATTGGGGGCAGACATGGAGAAAAGCACTGGCAATTGGAGGCAGACATGGAGACAGGCACTGGCAATAGGAAGCAGATGGAGGCTGGCAATAGGCGGCAGATGGAGGCTGGCACTGGCAATTGGGGTCATGGTGGCTGGCACTGGCAATTAGGGGCATGGTGGCAGGCAGTGGCATTTGGGGGCAGACATGGAGGCAGCCACTAGCAATTGGGGATAGACATGGAGAAAGGCACTGGCAATTGGAGGCAGACATGGAGACAGGCACTGTCAATAGAGGGCAGACAGAGGTTGGCACTGGCAATAGGGGGCAGAAGGAGGCTGGCACTGGCAATAGGGGGAAGACATGGAGACAGGCATTGTCAATACAGGGCAGATAGAGGCTGGCACTGGCAATAGGGGGCAGATGGAGGCTGGCACTGGCAATTGGAGGCAGACATGGAGACAGGCAATGTCAATAGAGGGCAGATAGAGGCTGGCACTGGCAATAGGGGGCAGACATGGTGGCTGGCATTGGCAATTGGGGGCATACATGGAGGAAGGCACTGGCATTTGGGGCAGACATGGAGGAAGGCACTGACAATTGGGAGCAGATGAGTCTGGCACTGGCAATTGAGGGAAGACATGGAGAAAGGCACTGGCAATTGTAGGCAGACATGGATAAAGGCACTAGAGAAAGGGTAGACATGGACGCTGGCAATAATAATAAGGGGTAAACATGGAGGCTGCCAATAATATTATGGGGCAGACATGCAAACTGGACATTTAAACTGGGCAGACATGCAGGATGGACATATAAACTGGGACAGACATACGGAGGCTGGACATATAATAAGGGGCAGAGTTGGAGGCTGGCCATAATAAGGGGCAGATGTGGAGGCTGGCCATATTACGGGGCAGACATAGATGCTGACCATAATAATAAGGGGCAGACATGGAGGCTGGCCAAAATAATAAGGGGCAGACATGGAGGCTGGACATAATAAGGGGGAGGCTGGACATAATTATAAGGGACAGACAGGGAGGCTGGACATAATTAGAAGGGGCAGACATGGAGGCTGGAAATGATCATAAGGGGCAGAGATGGAGGCTGGACAAATAATAAAGGGGCAGACATATGAAGGCTGGATAAATAAACGGGTCGACATATGGAGGCTGAACAAATAATAAGGGGCAGACATAAGGATGGCTAAATAATTAAAAGAGGCATGCACTAGACCCGCTATCTGGGCATGCTAGACAAACCCACTTTCCTCAGACACACCCACTGGGCGGTACAAGACACAACCCCTCTACCAGGCCATGAAAATTTGTCCCGCTTTCCAATTCTGAAATGTTGGGAGGTATGATAATTGTGATGAAAAATTTAATTGTTGATTTAAAAAAATCCTTTTGACTCACATTGACATAAACTACAACATCATATATATATATTTATATATTACAAACTTGATTTCCAATGTTATTAAAAAGTTACCTTGCTTATTATACACACATGGCTATACATACTATAGCCCTAAATGTTTGTGTGTATTTGTGTGTGTGTCCAGGGACCTCTGCCAGGGGTGAGCTCTCAATTAAAAAATACATGATATATGACCCAAAGTTGGGACTCTGATAGATTTAGAGTTAGGACAACCGAACAGAGAAGCCTTGTAATAAGTGATTGGTGGCATATCATATATCTGCAAATGTATGTAACTGATTCTCTGACTTTTATTTTAAAGATAGAATGTTATGGTTTGTTACTGGGTAATTGCAAGAGTGTCAGGCTTTTTTGTATTTGTGTAAACTCCCCTAACCTTGCAGCACCTGCATTATATTACCTTATAAATTGATTTGAGCAACCTCCATTTTATTTTAGGACAACCGAGAAGCCTTGTAATAAGTGATTGGTGGCATATCATATATCTGCAAATGTATGTAACTGATTCTCTGACTTTTATTTTAAAGATAGAATGTTATGGTTTGTTACTGGGTAATTGCAAGAGTGTCAGGCTTTTCTTTTTTTGTGTAAACTCCCCTAACCTTGCAGCACCTGCATTATATTACCTTATAAATTGATTTGAGCAACCTCCATTTTTGATTTTTGTGTGTATATGTATATATATATATATATATATATATATATTGGAAGCTTACCTCCGCCTCTCTCTCGTAGGATGTTAGCATAATGGAAAGGGGCATTGATGGGCTGTAGAGGTATGGCAAGTCTCGTACCAGCCATAAATTATGCGATATTAGGTAGGTTAAAAATCTTCTTCATATTTGTGCAATATTACAGAAGAGTAATATATACTTTTTGCTAGTTTAATAAGTTTAATATATTATTCAAAGTTCACCTCTTAAGCAGGGGAGCATTGTTAGACATTACATGAATCCTTGGCTTTTTAAAAGGTTAGTGTGTTAAATATAACAATGAACTATTGAATATGACAAACTCCTCTCTTACATGTTTAATATATAACCACAGCCCGCAAAAAAGGAAGAAATAAGTTTTGGATAGCCAAATTCTGACCAATCAGCATAGAAAACACTGAACGATCATTTAGTGGGCGGGTCTAATTTCCAATCTGGTTCCCTTTCATCTGAGAAAACCTCATAAATGTGATCTCTGGACAGCCTGTCATCCCATTAACTGCTGCTGCTGCTGGAGACTGGATTAAATAGGCCTGTTTTCAATTGTGTTCCTGGGGCTGCAGTCCCATCAGCCCCATTGTTAATCTGGCCCTGTCGCAGCCTATCCCTATGACTCACTTCCCTGCAGCCTAACCCTAAGACTCCCCTCCCTGCGGCCTGACCCTAACCCTAACCCTCCCCTTCCATTACTTTAACACTAACCCCCCACTTTCCTTCCCTTACATCAGCTTCTAATCCAGGTCTATATCCCTTTTCCATACCCTCCAACTGTACCTATTTAGGTGGTAGAATACCGTTTTTTAACAGTCTGTTCTGTATAAAAGGACTCCTGTACTGGGTTCTGGCCTGGCAATTCCTTCCACCCCTATACTCATCTTAAAGTCCTGCAGCATTTCATCACTATAGCAGAGTTACTGGAACAGACTCCTGCAGCTCTGCTAAAGTGACAAGACACCCTGCTGTTTTTTGCTCATATGATAAGGTGTAAAATGAGATTTTACACTTTATCATATATGCAAATGAAATTGGAGAAAAGCCACGCCCCATTGGTGGACAAGCTATGCCCCCTCTCGGACACGCACCCGGTTGTATCAGTTTGCAATAAGAAAACCGGCTTTTTGGACAGGCAGGCCTATTGGACAAAACTGATGAGCCTGCCTGTTTAAATTACCAGCTCTCTGTCTGGCAGATGCAACCCTGTGAGGAAGAATGTCCGTCAGGAAGTGTTGAAAAGTGATATACGTGGGGCTTTCTTTTTGTGGGGGCCCCCTATGTGGTGTATTCGGCCCTATGTATGTATGTATGTGTATACATAAAGGTCCTTCTTCTACAATATAAGCGTGCTCAATTATGATTAAAATTGAAAGATACCAACAGGCTGAAATTGAGGAACTAATAGTCCCATAAATCCACACAGTCTTAAGGGATTGAAGTCTTATGCACCAGGTAGCGTGAGTAGCTTCCGCTGCTCCTTTCAAACGTTCAGCCGTTCCCAGCCGACAAAGGTTTATTCTATGGATAAATGCAGAAAAGGCACTTCATGGTGCAGAAAATTTATTACAAGTAAAAACAAAACAGCCAAGTACAAACGTACCAAGAGTAGTGGAACCACGTTAGTAGGTTCAGATAAGCGTAGTGACCAAGATCCACGTGCGGCTAATCAGCCGTACAGCACTGAGTACCGAGGTTTGCAGCTCGTTCCGGGAGAGTGTCCACGGGATCCGTCAGAGTAAGTATCACTTCAAGTTATCGGGCAACACACGAAGGTAAGGCCCGCCCCTTACGTGTTCCGTCAAAAGATTGACTTCGTCAGAGAGTGTGGAAAAGAGTCCAGCTGATGATCTTATATACCCATCTCATACAACACATATTATCTTAATTAGTGTTTATACAAGTATATTAAACAGTTTAAAATTACTTAAAAGAGAGTCTGATAGTAATACCACACTATTGAGCAACAATAAGGTCTAGAGCAACAATAGAATTTCTAGACAAAAATTACAACTAAAATATCTATACTATGACACAATTTCTATAAACAGATATAGTGAGGATTAGACAAAAAACTTTTTTCTCTCCTTTTCTTATTGAGGACTTGCCCCATAACTATATAAATTAATATGACTACTAGTAATGTAATTAAATAATTAGGAAATTAAAAAGAATTTAAAAAAAGGATTTTTTTTATATAAAAACTAGCTGGTAACAATCTCATAACAATCTCATAAAAAAGGGGCCAGCTCAAATCCCTCATTTAATCCGAGGGGACTCAGGGTATTAAGTGTCGATATCCAATACCCTTCACGTTGGGAGTTTTTTTAATTTATCCCCCCCTTTTCTGTCTAGCAACACTTGTTCAATTGCTCTTATATTAAAACCATCAATCTTACCAGAATGGTGTTGTTTAAAATGACGTGACACACTGTGGGTGACATTTTGATTTAAAATATTCCGGTAGTGCTCAAGTGCCCTAATTTTTAACTGTCTTTTCGTTTTCCCTATGTACGATAATCCACAGGGACATTGTAAAAGATACACTACAAATGTCGAATTGCAGTTTAAAAATTGTTTTAACTGTCTTTTCGTGTTCCCTATGTACGATAATCCACAGGGACATTGTAAAAGATACACTACAAATGTCGAATTGCAGTTTAAAAATTGTTTTATATTATATTTATGTGTACCATCAGAAGAATAAAATTCTTTGTTTTTACAAATATATTTACAGATTTTACAGGTACTACAAGGAAAGCACCCACATATTTTTTGAGTACCAGACACTTGATTAGGAGAAAGTGGTAACAAGCTAGGGGCAAGAAGAGTTTTTAGAGTTTTAGCCCTTCGAAATTTAACTACAGGATTAGAGGGGAGGTGAGAAGAAAGAATTGGATCAAGTTTGAGCACAGACCAATGTTTTTTCATTATCTGTTTTATATTATTACTCATCCTACTGAAGTCCGTAATAAGAGCACAACTGTGAGAAGTTTGACTATCGGTGTTACCTTTTTTATTTTTGTATCCGAGTAAGGATGGTCTGTCTAGCACAAGTGCCCTATTGTAACTCTCCTCTATCAATTTTGGGGGATAATTACGTTCTAAAAATCTCTGTCTGTAGATATTAGATTGTTCTTTGAATTTACCAAAAGTAGAACAATTTCGCCTGAGGCGAGGAATTGTGAATAAGGGATGTTGTCAACCCAATGTTTGGAGTGACAACTCGTGTACTCCAGATAGCTATTGCTATCTACGCTCTTGAAGTATGTAGATGTTGAAATGTTATTTGGATGGTCAGAGTACGAGATCGGGGCGGTCAAAGTAAGATCCAAGAACTCTATGGTTTGGCCACCAAATTTAGAGGTGAACCTAAGACCGTATTCATTAGAATTTAAACCCGACACAAAGCTATTAAATTGTACTTCAGTACCTTTCCACACTATCAAAACGTCGTCTATATAACGCCTGTATAGTTTTATACAGGCGTCATATGGCTGTCTTTGGACACAGTTTCGCTCCCAGTCGCCAAGATAGAGATTCGCGAAACTGGGAGCGAAAACTGTGCCCATCGCAGTCCCCCGTATCTGCAGGTATATAGTCTCTAGAAAAAGAAAGTAATTTTTCTCTAGGACAAATCTAGCACATGCCACAATAAAATTAATTAATTCTACAGACAGGGAAGGATCTCCCTCTAACACAGATCTAAGCACCGCTAGCCCCTTTTCGTGTGGGATAGAGGTGTAGAGTGCCTCTACATCGATTGAGCACCAACTATATGAGGGGTCCCATTGGAAATCAGATACAATATTAAGAACTTGGGTAGAGTCTTTTATAAAAGAGTCAAGTTTGAAGACATATTTTTTTATATAATAATCCACAAATTCAGACACTTTTGAAGTGACCGACTCAATCCCCGAGACGATAGGTCATCCAGGGGGATTGATCCGGTCTTTATGCAATTTAGGCAATTGATAGAATGTTGCTATTTTTGGACATTTCTGATACAAATAATCAAATTCTTTTTGACAAATACAGTTTGATTGCAAACCTTGTAACAAAAGTGTTTCTAACTCTGACACGAAAGCATTAGTAGGATCAGTTTCAAGAACCTTATAGAAGCTAGATATTTTAGTTGTAATTTTTGTATAGAAATTCTATTGTCGCTCTAGACCTTGTTGTTGCTTAACAGTGCGGTATTATTATCAGACTCTTTTTTAAGTAATTTTAAACTGTTTTTTATATACTTGTATAAATACTAATCAAAGATAATATGTGCTGGGTATATAAGACCATCAGCTGGACTCTTTTCCACACCCTCTGATGAAGTAAATCATTTGATGAAACGCGTAACTCCACAGGACAAAGGAGTGCCTTTCAATCCCCACGGCACTATATATATATACATAATGTGGTTGTCAAGGGCACTCCTCTAACCAAGCCTGTAAATAGCTGCAGTGTTGCCCGAGCAGGATAAATGATCCAAAATACATAAAGTAGAGCTTTGTACGGCGCTCACTGTCTTACTGAAATAAACAATTAAACAAGTGGAATGGTGTCCAACGTTTCAGTTAATTTAATTACTTTCTTCAGTGAATAACAGTGTACAAAAAAGTGGACATTTATGTAGCTCATGCCGGAAGTCGGGGGACGCACAGATGCTTGTCTGGTGGTCATGGTGATGTATACATAACAACACTGATTAAAAATCGTTCTTGCAAATATAAACAAAGTGGCATTAAAGATACAACATAGTGTATCAACACAGCTGAGATGTGATCAGTGACAAAAACTGTGTAAAAATAATGAATTAAAAACAACAATTACCGGAAGGTAGGCAGACTTGTTTAACTGAATAAACAACCAAACTAAGCAAGTACTTTTAAACAATATTGAACAAGTAAATTATGCAGGTAACATAAAATAAGAGTACCTATACCAGTGTTGGCTAACCTGTGGCACTCCAGGTGTTATGAAACTATGAGTCCCAGAATGCCTTAACTGCAAAAGCATAGTGGATACCTCACAAAGCATGCTGGGAATTGTAGTTTCACAATACCTGGAGGGCCCCAGGTTAGCCAACACTGACCTATACAGACACAAATGACTGAATCAATGAGTCTGAAATAGGATCCTCGCAATATGTTTCATGCTAGTATATAGAATATATTAACATAAGGGAAAAAAATGAAAGAAAATCCAGCAGGGATTAAAGGGCCAAATACTCCAAGATGTCCGTGATATCATTTATCACTATAGAAACAAGGTTTTCATTTAAATCATACGATGAGTGTGTTTAATTTATGTATCAAGAAAGCCTCTTTCTGGACCAGTCTCTGGTCTCGATTACCGCCTCTCCACAATGGGGGGACATGGTTGATGATACGGTACTTTAATTCTGCTAGACTATGTCTAGCTTGTTGGAAATGCCTAGCTACAGGCTGGTCAATCTGTGTTCCTGTTAAGACTTATCTTATGGTTGAGTGATGAACCGCCATTCTCTCCCGAAATATTCTAGTTGTTTTCCTGATGTAGTATAGCCCACATGGCACTGAATGAGGTAGATCACAAATGAGGAGAGACAGGTAAGATGATATCGTATTGGGATCTTCCTCCCTATATGAGGATGATCATTTTTATATTTTTATTGAAGCATTAGTTATACATAGACATAGGTCATCACATAACATGCTGTTACAATATCATGGTTTTACAATTATAATTATAATGACATATCACAATAAACAATGTCAAAATATGAACTTAGTGAGACACCGATATGCAAAAAGCTGTATGTCCCATTGGGCTGTCCCACCAGAAAACTATCAAACATGACCAAGTCAAGGTGAGTCCACAGTGACTGGAGAGTCCTGCACCAGGAGGCAAGTTTCATACCATATAGTATCCCTAAAACACTTCAGAATCTGGGTTTTGATCCCTACAGAAAGAATATTGATAAAACTCTCCCAGGCCTTGCAGAGCCTGTGGACGTCATTGGATCCACACCTGGAGAACACT
>WWET01001491.1:73604-89991 GCA_011038615.1 Limnodynastes dumerilii
CCCCCTTTTATTAGATCAGGGTCCGGAACCTACTGACACTTCCCACTGAGGGACACCTTAGCGCTTGAAGGGTGTTTCTTAATCTTTTCCAGTTTGATTCTCTTTTTGGGGTTATTGAGACACCCCCTTTTAGAGACACCATCAGCAGCTATAGATTTTTTTGCGCAGATTACTTTCCATCATTTGTTTTTTATGTTTTCTGCAAAAGGGTTTAATTTAAATAACTATAAAAAATAGGCTTTGCTGATGTAAATGTGTTTATGATTGTATTTTAAGGTCATTTTAAGTAATCCTAGTGTTACTTTTTTTCACATTGTTGCTATTGATTGCACTTTATTCATTGTGCATGATTTTGAAATATTCTAAGTGATATATTCATTAATACTGCTATTATTAATTGTAATTAATTTCATATGCATGATTTGTTGTAGAGTGTCATTCGCAAAATACCTGTGACATTTGTTACATTGATTTGTGATCATTATTCATATTCTATTCAGCGAATTAAAAGAAGTTTTTTGCTTTTTCTCTAAAGTCAAAAAGTAAAATCATTTTTACCAAACGCTGGTGTGCAGTGATTCAGAGTTTTCTTACTTTGCCTACACCTCTCTGCAATCCACCAATACCATCATAGAATCTGTAGCCCTTACCACCCGGCATTACAGGGTTAGCGCTCATCAATTTTGTATATATATTTTCTACAGCTTGTGATTTGGATGCATTTTCCTCACAGCTAACAGCAGCTGGGCTGGATCTAGACTTAAGTAAGTGCTTGAAATTAGTTACTCCTGGGCAAAAGCATACTGACCAGTTTTACTATCACACTGTTATTTAGACTTGCGATAGAAAACATCACCTCTCAACTCTAATACTGTTTGCAACAGATGAAATATGACTCCCCTGCAATCAGTATGGTTTAGCCCAGGAGTAACTAATTTCAAGCACTTACTTAAGTCTGGATCCAGCCCTATGTCCCTGCAGTGAGGTTGGTCAAACAGAAGCACCAGACAAGATCTCCTTTATAAAGGCAGGGTGGGTGTATCGCCTGTCCCTCAAGCTAGTGCTGGGAGAAGAGTGTAAGGTGTTTGACTGATGCTCAGCATGTTGACTAGTGATTAAAGAGGTGGTTAGCATTAGTTCAGAATCATTTCCTATAGTTATGGTGGTGTCACTTTGTCATCCCGACAGTAAAGGGTGTGCAGTGAAGCAAGTAATAAACATGTGTGTCATCTGAACGGTGCTCATGTCACAAAGAATACTTGCCAAAGTAGCTATAAAATAAACTCCTCCTAAGAAGGGCATATAAAGATGCCACCCAGTCTTTTTAGCTCACCTCCAAGTACCCACTACTCTCACATGCAGGGCCGCCATCATCAAATGCGGGGCCCGGGACCCAGCCATGAGGCCCTGTTCCCTAGGTGATGTCACAGGTGATGCCACATAGGGACGGGGCACGACAGACATGCTTTAACAGCGGGCCGGTGCGCAGGTAAGAATTTCCCTGCGCATTGGCCGACTACTAAATAGCTCTGAGCAGTAAGTATCGGTGGTAAGATACTGCCGATACCTGCTGCTACAGAACTAGGTAAGTATCGATGGGCCCCATCAGGTCCGGGCCCAGGACAATAGCCCCGGCTGCCCCACTGGATAGCAGGACATGCAGCCAATAGTAGTACTACTAGTGCAAGCATGCCTTGTCATTCATGGGCATGCTTGCGCTTGTAGTTCTACTTGTGGCAGCATGCCCTGTCAGGCCGTTCTGTATTTATTTATTTTTTTTACTAATAACTTTTTCTTTTTTTCAGCTCCGGTGAGCTGCGCCTACACTTACACCACCTCAGACATGGTGTAAGTGTAAGGTTTGTTAAGCAGCCACCGGACTGCGGTGGAAACAGTATTTAAATGAGAAAAGCGACCCTTTTCTCATTTAAATATTATTCCATAGGCGCAGCCCAGTCGGATGTGAACACAGTCGGATGGGTACTTTTGCGCCCATCTTTCTGAGCGCGCTCCTGATCTGGGCATGCGCAGTGAACATTTTGGCTGCACTTCCATCTGGAAAAAAGACGGAATCAGTGCCCCTCTGGATCAGGGCCCCTGTGTCAAAATGCAAACATATTGAATGTTCTATTAAATTCCAAGTTCTGTCCAAAATTCAATCTCATTATAGACTAAGGGCCAGATTTACTAAGCTGCAGGTTTGGAACAGTGGAGATGTTGCCCATAGCAACCAATCAGATTCCAGCTTAAATTTTCTATCATGAAATAGGAAAGTAAGAGTTAGAATCTGATTGGTTGTTATGAGCAATATCTCCACTTTTCCAAACTCGCATCTTAGTAAATCTGAGTAAATCTTAGTAAACACTTGAAAAAAAAATAACTATCCCCTATCAAAATTCATTTGGTTTTCATCTTCAACATTAAGTAGCATTCGTCATCACTTTATTTTCAGGAATGCTATGAGTTTGCCCCTCATGTGTTAGAAGAAATTAAGTATTACACCAGGATTTTTCTTAATTAAGTTGCAGTAATCAAATTCGTTAAGTTGCATTAAGAACCACCTGTTCCTTCCCCTGCATCTGACTTATGTAGTAACTGTTTCATTATTATTAACACACCCAAGTGTATTTATATTTAAGGGTTAAAAATAAAGTGAGCGCCTTGCCATAATAGATATAGATAAAATTAAAAGACACATAAGACGGTACAATTTTTTAAAATTAAATAATAAATTTTCCAATAAAATTGTATTTATTTATGAATATTAATTTTGAGAGGGAAATATGTATCTTTCATTTGGAGACTCTAATTTCTAAGTGATAAGGGCTGCATTTAGAGTTCTGACTTCTTTGAGACTGGATCCCAGAGCAAAAGATTTGGATAGTACCTCTAGTGCTAGGCTGCACCATTCAGACATTCATATGCTGGGCAGAAATTCTTGGCACCAGTACAGAAACTTCTTGGGCTATTATTGACTGTTATAGAGATTTGTGCTCATTATCATTATCATTAGCATTATGATGTCAAAGGAGGTGTGTTTAAAAAATTGGGGGTGTGGCTGTGCCTCCTTGGGGATGTGCCTAGCAAGCTAAAATCACTAGGCCACGACCCCCTAGGATTGCGATGACCCCCTAGGATTGCGACATCCAGATTATCACTACCCAAAAACGCTGGCGGGATATCACTCCCGGATCTAGCTCGCTATCAACAGGCATGTTTATTGGCGCAGTTAAAAGACTGGTCTTTACCTAGGGGCTGTAAGGTTTGGGTAGATCTTGAATATGCTATGAATACATTCTTCCCATTAGCTGACCTTCTATGGACACCCTATCCACTAAGGCCTTCGGGCTCTCCTCCGCTACTTAGTATCTCTCATGGGCTTAAGGTTTGGGATAATTGTATAGTTGCCAACCGACTTTTTTCCCTTCCAGCTAGCAGCCTGTCTCTAGAGGCTTTATCTAAGTTAATCCCTGATTCTAGCTTTAAAGTGTGACACCAACAAGGAATTTTTACGCTCTCACAAATCGCCCACTCGCACGGTCCTCGCCCTTTAGCACAGTTGCAAGGGGAGTTTGGCCTTCCTAGCACTGAACAGTTTAGGTACCTGCAATTATCACATTGGTGGGAGACCATAACCCATAGAGGTGGTCCTATCACATTACCTCCAGAGCCTTTCCTCTCTCGACTAACCAAACCTTCAGGTAAAAAGGATATATCATTTTGGTATAAAACCTTAGCTCAGGACTCTCCCTTCCCCAAGATACGGGCGCAATTAGCATGGGAGCGGGATTTAAATATTACCCTATCAAATTCCCAATGGGAGCATATATTTGCCCTTTCTTTCCAATCCTCTAGATGCATTGATCACTCTGAAAGGCAGCTTAAATTGTTGCATCGACTTTATTATACTCCAGAACGTCTCCACAAGATTTGGCCACAACAGTCTAAACTTTGCTGGAGACTTTGTGGTGAAGTTGGAGATATATATCACATTTTTTGGAAATGCCCTATTATTCAACCCTTTTGGACAGAGGTAGCTGCCTTAATTTCTGATGTATGCAGATTCGAGCTTTCTCTTTCTCCTGACATTGCGTTACTACATTGTTATCCTAAAGATATTGCATCCGATTGTAAGTATGTGATGGGGCATATCCTTCTGGCAGCAAAGACCCTTATAGGACAATATTGGAAATCCCAGACCATTCCCTCTATACCTAAACTAATTTCCAAGGTGTCATTTTGCCAAAACATGGAAACATTGGGTATCCCGTACTCCCCCAAAGCTACATCACCAACAATAAGGTGGTTCAATTGGACTGAATACCTTTCCAGGTCCTCTCACCACCACCCTAGTTCTCTCTCTATTACGAGTGAACAGCCGGAGAGTGCAGACTCGGATGCCGCAGATTAGAGGCTAAGATATCGATGGCCATTAATCTTCTTTTCCTTATCCTCGGGAAGTTATCCTCTACTCCCCTCCCCTTCCCTCTTTCCCCTCATTTACTCTTTATCTATTTGTTTTTTTTGTGTTCCTTTCCCGGGTTTTGTTCTATATTTCCCCCAATGTTAGACTGGTGCTCTTTAGAGATGTCTAGTTAATTTGATGATTTAGTGTCTTATGTAGACCTGCATACGACATGTATAACTAAGAAATGAAGCAGACCAGGTTGATTATATGCATATATTGTTTATTGCTACTAGATGGTTAAGTATACTGTCATTCGCATTTACCCCTCCCTCATTTTGTTTTCTGTATCCCTTTATGTTCTTTTGAAAAACTTAATAAAAATCTAATAAAAAAAAAAAAATCACTAGGCCACATCCTAATACAAACTCCCTACCTCTTTCTCTCTCACACACAATGGGGTAGATCCAGAACTAAGTATATTAGCGTATTTACGCTAGCCGGTGATGTAAAAACGCTGTTTTGTAAGCACTGCACATGCGAGTGGCAGATGTCATGTTACGCTACGTAACTCTGAACGTACCAGCCTTGTATCAGCAGCGTAACTACGAATAAAGGGACGTGACAGTCTTACGACACCCGTAATTACTCTTCGGAGGCGGGGTGAGGCACTTAAATCCTACAGCATGGGCATGCTTATGCACTTACGTACGTGTAGCCTTTACGTACCTCAGTAGCTACGTTTTGAAAAGTTAAGGTAGGTTTTGGCAAGTGTTAACAATAAGTTAGTGGTCTTTAAAATTATCTATACATTATTTACAACAATGCCTAATCATAGTAGTGGCACTGCTATTGTGGCATTTATTTTAAACATGCCAATGAGCTGAGCCTATGACTTACACTAACCCCTGACATGTTGCAAGATTTTCACGGAAACGCAGGGCCACAGCCCGTTTAAATTAATCAAATGCGCCTTTTATCATTTTAATATCCTGGAACCACTCCACGAATGCGGACACAGTTGTATAGGCAGCAGTTTTCCCAGAGGCGGAACTACTGGCGGTGCAAGTGGTGCATGGCACCGGGGCCCATGGACATAATGGGGCCCACAGCATCCACCACGTCAGCCACAGTGCCATGGCCTGATTTTGCGTATGAAAAAGAGACAGATGTGCTGCTCTGGATCAGCTCCATATTGTACAGGACACACATGCACACCATTAAAACATACATTGAACCTGACACACACACATAAAACATATATTCCACACTCCACTGTCAGTACCTGAGCGGCATTCCACATTCTGCAGTGACAGGAAACCATTTCCTCCTCCTGATGAGGAGAGTTAGTCACATGGGGGTAGATCCTGAACAATATCCGCGAGTGAATTTACGCTAGCCGCTAGTGTAAATGCACACATTAATACTTACGGCGCATGGGCACGTCAGTTGTTACACCGCGTAAGTCATAGCGTAAGGGGCAGACACGTATCAGTAACGTTTCAACTTACGAAAGGGCCTGTCAGCCATACGCCACCCGTATTTACGCTTCGAAGGCAGGGTGAAGCATTTACGTGGGGGTGCTTAGCAGCGTAGTTACTTGTGTGAAGTCCGTCCACTAGTGGTTACGCAGCTTAAAGATAATGAGGCAGATCCAGAACTACGCATTTCCGCAAATTTACGTGTGGCGGAGACGTAAATTCGCAGATTTGTACGCACTGCGCATGCGCACCGCAGAAAATACGCACATTCACGTAGCGTATTTTCAAACGTATGGAGAATTCACGTATTGCTAACGTAAATACTTACGTGTGGGCGTGCCAAATTTACGTTAGTGACCAATACGTGCGTTTTACGTGAAGTAGGCGGGGGGTGGTATTTAAAGTGTACAGTATGGGCGTGCTAAGCTGCGTACGTTCGCGTAGTCTGTACGCCCGTTAGCGGACGTATGTTGTTACGTTAGGCAAAGTTAAGGTAGGGTTTGGGTCGCGTAATTTCCGAAAATACGTCCGTGCAAGGGGTGTGCTGTGGGGAGTGTATTGACCTTACGTGTACGAAAATACGCACCGCTAAAATACGTACGCACACACGTAGTTCTGGATCTACCCCAATGTAGGGTTTGGAAAGCGTAAGGCGGATAAAATACATACATGAGAGGGGTATGTCGAGGGGAGTGCATTGAGAGCACGCTAGCGTAAGTATGCAGCATAGTAAAAGAGTAGCTCTGGATCTGGCCCATGGTCAGGACAGCAAAGGTCCTGTAACCCACTTGTAAATAGCATCATCTGAACTGCAACTCCCCTGCATAACCCCTCTACTCAAATATCTAAAAGATATAAAAATATTAAATAGAGAGGAGGGGGAAGGGGGAAGCAAAGAAAAAGAAGAAATAAGACATTTATTTTGAATGAATTAAAATATGCAAATTACATTGGCAGTGATTTCTGACACTTTGTAATTTGTTTGAATTGTCACATCCTAACACCATAGTTGCCGACTCTCCCGGAATGTCCGGGAGACTCCCGAAATTCTGGCAGTTCTCCCGGTATGCCGGGAGAGCCGCCAAATCTCCCGCAAGCTGAAACCATGTCCTCAAGTCCAGCCCCCCTGCCTGGCAACACTTGTTTACTAGTGTTGCTAGGGACAGGGAGGGACTTAATTACGCAAATTACGTAATCAAGCAGGGGGCGGGGCCATCTCTATGAAAACCGGAAAGGGGTAATTGATCATCAAGGGGCGTGGCTTAATGATGCAATTTGCATAAATCATGCCATTAAGCCCCGCCCCCTGCATGCATCTATGGCTTCCCTCCGGTATCTCCCAAAGGGAAGCTTTTAAAAGTCGGCAACCCTGCCGAACACAAGGATTAGAAATTGGTCACGGAAGGTCAGCCCCCTGGGCATAGACGTGACCTGGGGCTGGTGCAAATGCTTTGATATAAATAGTAATAGTAATCTGCAGTAAGATCCGGATCAGCACTTGTTTGGGCATGCCCTTACTGTACATTGATCCCGTCACTCCACTTTTTCCCCCCTTCATCGCACTCCTCAAAATGCAAGCCGCCACAGCTCAAGTTGTGTTCAGATCTGAATCGGATGTGATCGCAAGATTTTCAGTTTTGAGTATGTGCCATGATAAATCACGCAGAGATACGTCACACCAGCTGACGTATGCTCACCTCTGTATCAGGCCCAGTGGTTCTGGGGATATTGCTGGCCTTATTGACAAGGGAAATTTTATTTTCATTGGGTATATTTTCCAAACTCACATTCCCTATTTAGCTTTCAGAAAAAGTCTGTTTCAAAATACCTGCAAATAGGCTATTTTGCTGATTCAGAGAAACATGCATAAACCCCTAAGTATGTTCTTTAAAGTTTGCATAATTAACTGCAAGTATCAAAGACAAGATTTTCATCTGCTTTGTACCGGCATCTCAGCTTACAGGCACGTATTTCCTTAATTTTACATCTTGATTAATCTGTCATCAGCACAAGCCATCACAAACACTGCAGTCTAGCTCATTACACGTTGACTACAATTTATTTAATTTGCAAGTTTAATAGGTAAGAACCAACTTAAAGTTAACTTTTATAGGTACATGAGAAAATTTAATGGCATCATTAGCGGAATGTGACAAGATTGGTAAATAAAACATGACTAAAAATATTGTAGCACATAAATGTTTAAAATACCTCATAATCTTAATATATTAACCATTAATAAGTAAAAAATGAGCTAAATTAATGGAAAGTCCAAATACTTAGTAACATAGAATATCATAAATAAAGTATTATGCAGTTGTCTATCATATATATTGCAAAATAATGAAAAGACTTCAAAATGCATTCTGTAATATTTTAGCAGCATAAAGTAGACACATTAAGAAGGTCTACTATTTAAGTTCTGAAGTGTCTGTGCTCCTTTGTGGGCAATTTGTCATTCTGAAATGAATATTTCTAACTGGAGTAAAAAATAGGTGGAAAAAAGGTATACAGCAGCTGAAGTCACAAGGTATAATATTCAGAAAAAGGTCTAGGACTGAACAAGTTTTGTGATCACAACATTTCAACAGTCCAACAAGTGGTTAAATATTTTTGCCTCTATTTACTCTGTCGAGTTTTGGCCCATACTCCAGCGAGTTTCAAACTCGTCCCTTAGTAAATCCAGTGATTTGTATGTTCTGAATGTAAAAAATCACCAGAGCAAGTCGAATTACGGTGAATTTGAAAATCCATCCTCTCCGTCGAATTTCGCAAACTCGCCCTTAGTTAATCTGGCCCCTGGACTTGCTAATTCTCCCTTATCATCTGCTGTGTTGGACTTTATCATGCATAGTGTGGCCCTATTAACAGCATCTGCTTAGCTGTGTATCTTTTACAGCCCTTTACTGAGCAGAGTGCTGGTCATTGTTAGATTTTCCCTGGTATATCTGACTATAATACTGGATCCTCTTTATAACCCCTGTGTGATCTTCTTTCTTGGCTGTACCTAGTTTACATTTTTACTATGGAACCTTTATCAATCATATTATTTCTTGCTGTCAGCTCATGCAATGAAGACTAGTGCAGTCTGGTGACTTTGAATGCCACCAAAGTCTGGTCTGGTCTTGTGTCTTTATTTCTTACTTTTAATGTTATCCCAACATCTGACTTATGTCTGGTTGTAATGCTTTAATAAAGTCATTGACCATCTAACAAACAATCCTTTTTGTCCGATTAATCCATTTTATTCCAGGTTTTATTTCTTTTTCCAAAGTCAAATAAATACTCTATAGTATATAGTTCTATTATTTACCTAATAGGTCAACACATAGAACATTTGGCATTTAGCTCTTTTGCCTAGTTCATTTGGCTTTTGACATTGGTAGTTTAAGAGCTATGTGGGAAAATATAACCGTTATTTATGAGACATTTCCAGTGTTTTCCTAAAGATTTTATCTAAGCCTTACTAGACCAGTTCTGTATGTTAAGGTTATATGATAAGGAAACCGTATATACAGTATATTTGGTGTATGTTCTCAGCATTTAAAATGGCCATCCAATCAAATAAACATTACTGAGTGGCCCAAGAGACTCTTTAAATGGATGAAGATCCTTTTCAATACAAGAACTGCAGTGCATGCACCATTACTTGCTCCTATCAGGAAACTATTATTGAGTAGGGATATGTCAAGAAGAAAAATATATCAGTGCTTTGTGACACTGAAATGAATTATGTTTCTCAGGGCTCTTTACAACAACAGAAAAGACTGTAAACTTTTAAAGCTTTTCTATAATACCACTATATAATTAGGTCAAGGATAAGTCTGGTACAAGTATAGACTTTAGCAATATCGGGCCAGATCCAGAGCTACGCTTTTACTAAGCTGCGTTCTTACGCTAGCGTACCCTCGATGCACTCCCCTCGGCACACCCCTCTCATGTATGTATTTTAGGCGCCTTACGCTTTCCATACCTTAACTTTACTCTGCGAAACCACTAGCGGACGGACTTCACACACGTAGCTACGCCGCTAAACACGCCCATACTGTACGATTTAAATGCTTCACCCCGCCTTTGAAGCGTAAATACTGGTGGTGTATGGCTGGCACTCGCCTTCGTAGCTCGATGCGCTATTGATACACGTCTGCCCCTTACGCTATACATTACATGGAATAACATCTGCCGTGCACATGCGCCGTAAGAGCTAATGTGTGAATTTACGCTAACGGCTAGCGTAAATTCACTTGCAGACATTGTTCTGGATCTACCCCATCATGTTCAACTGCAAGGGGAGGCCATTTTAAATTGTGAAAGCCGCATTAGAATTGAGAGGTGAAGTTTCTTAACTCAACGCTTGATTATAGCTAACCAGTATGTATGTACTTTAAGTTCTGTGTGCAAAAGTATTCTCCCTGCAATCAAAAGAATTCAAATTTATTACCCCCCTCTTAATTTGCAAAATGGTTTAGCTGAGCTGAACACTTGTACCTGTTTTGCCCTTACTCTTAAACTCTGAATCAGTCCATTAAGGTTTATGGGCCTGATCCAGAGCTACGCTGTGCCGTGGTTCGTACTTACGGCCAGCATAGCTCTAATGCACTCCCCTGACACCCCCTCTGTAGCCGGCGTAACAGTGTGTAATTATGCTGGCCACATGAACGTAAAGCCCTAACACAGCCCTCCCCTCCTATTTTCATCCCTCCCCCTGCCTACCTTCCTACCTTATGGAGCAGCCCGCCCCTTCCTCCGTAACTATGCTGTAGTTACGGACGTACGATCCGGAGCCCAGATCAACAATCTGCTCGGAGCATGTGCTGATGGCGGAAATGCCGATCTTACGCATACGGACGCCGCAACTACGGCGGCGGCCATAGCTCTGGATCAGGCCCTATGTGGCTTCATCCCTTTCACCATAACTACATACCTCCCAAGTGTCCTAATTCCAAAGGGACAGTCTCACTTTTGGGAGGCTGAACCCACAGTCCTGCTCGCTTTACTACTTGAGAGAGCAGACTCTCGGGACAAAGTCATTGTTTGTTTATTTAAGTCCATGCAAATCTGTTACTGTGAATGGCAGGGACCTAACCTACACGGTCACTGCCATTTAAAAAAACAGATTTGGTCCTATAGCACTCCCTTGTATTACCTGTACTTCTGCACCATGTGACCGCATCACCAGTCGGAGAGGGAGAGACAGCGAGGGAGCGCCGTGGAGGAAGGGAGAAGACATGAAAGGTAAGTAAGAGAAAGTAAATAATAAAAGGGGCAGATATGGAGGCTGGATATAATAAAAAGGTGCATACATGGATGCCTGGATATAATAATAAGGGGCAGATATGGAGGCTGTACATAATAATAAGATGCATGCATACATACATGGCTGGACATAATAATAAGGGTCAGATATGGATGGCTGGACATAATAATAATAAAGGAGCAGATAGGGATGGATTTTGCATAATATTAAGGGGCAGATATGGATGGCTGGACATAATAGTAAGTGGCATATATGAATGGCTGGACAAATAATAAAAGATATACATATGGAGGCTGGACAAATTATGAAGGGGCTGACATATAATAGGGGCAGACATGGAGGCTGGATGAATAATAAAGAGGCAGACATGGAGGCTGGATGAATAATAAAGAGGCAGACATGGAGGCTGGAAAAATGATAAAGGGGCATACATATGGATGGCTGAATGAATAAAAGGGCAGACACTAGACCCACCCACTGGACAGACTCACTTTCCACAGGCACGCCCACTGGATGGTACAAGACACAACCCCTCTACCATGCCACAAAATGTTGTCCCTCTTTCCAATTCTCAAATGTTGGGAGGTATGCAACTATATTCTCATTAATGTGCAATTCACAGATGCAATAAAACGCCTTTAAAATCACTGACCCATTTTAAACACAAATATTGTTGTCACAGTGTGTGTGTGTGTGTGTGTGTGTGTGTGTGTGTGTGTGTGTGTGTGTGTGTGTGTGGTGTGTGTGTGTGTGTGTGTGTGTGTGTGTGTGTGTGTGTGTGTAAAATCTGCCTTCCTTCTCTTTTCAGCTTTAATGACTTATAGGGCAGACAGACATGTTTATGTAACAATGTGTGATCGTGAATAAAAAAATGTTTGATTCCACAACTCTCCACTTAGCACTATCACAGATGTCAATAAAAAGCAGCACATGAAAATATAAATGAAAAGAATTTTCAACTGTATTTGGGGCTTAATATAAAAGGAGCTTGAAATTGCCCAACTTCTTTTTATTTCTTTCTTTTTGTAGCTTAAATACTTTGAGCATCATATTCTGGATGTAACACCGCAGTCTGCTGAAAAATATGAAGCGTTTGCATAAATATGACTAAATTGTTCTGCATTTAAATGGAGATAAACATGATATGATAACAATTTATACAATCTTTTCTGTGACTTCTGCATATGGAAATACTGTTTTATTACCAAATCTTGTATTTTGTTCTTTTTTTTTTTTTGTTCGGGCGAATTATTAAAATGGGTTATTAAACAGAATCTGCAATCTGAATTGGAATGTAAAAACAGAATCAGCTTTGCCAACTTGTTACTGTATTTTTCTGTAACTATAGCAACAGGATTTAAGACATATCTGACAGCTAAACCAAACACAAAGGAACTCTCTTGAGTTCTGTATTTCTAAGTGCAAAACACAAATGATATAATGCTCTGTATTGACAACAACTAATTAAAATGCATTAATAGGTTTTTGACATTTCAATAAATAAATAAACAAATAAATAAAAAAGGGTCCATCCTACAACAGGCTTAAAATAATTTTTATGATTTTTATGACATGATTTTGGGCTTATTCACAAAAATAGTACATTTAAATGTCATTTATGATAACTAAAGTTATTTACATTTGCAAGATAGCAATTAGTGCAATATTACTCCTCCCCACAAAAAAACCCACATCAATAAATAGTGGCATAATTAGAGGCAGAACATTAAATACTGTCAACATTATAACTTATTAAAGAACAAGCAAAATATTATGAATTTCACATAAGAAATGTGTCTCTTTGGAAACATTATTGGATCACAAGTCATGCATATGGCTAATACAGACTATCTGGATTCAGTATGAAGCATTTGGAATTTTAACATTTTCGCAACATTAATATTGCTTTTATAAAACAATTTGGGGGATATTCAATGAAACACAAAGACGAAAATTACCACAAAGGGTCTCAGCTAGAGTTGTCCATGTTATCATTGTTATCATGACAAATCATTTTCAGAGATTGTCCAGCACCTGTCATGTATGCGTACGAACGCAAGGTGCCATATGTTCAAATGTGTATAGTTCATCATTGCACATATCTGTGCACTCAATTCTATAAAAAAAACCATCCTCTTGCTAGAAACCTCTGCATGCGCACTCTAAATAAGGCCCAAATGTGCCAATACCCACTTATTGCAGTAGTTGGCGAGCACTTAAAACCTAAGAATATCCAGAGGCTATCGCCACAATGTGAGACAGCATAGAATATGTCTCTTTGTATGATTGTTTTAGAGTTACTTTAGCAATGAGACATTCATTTTTGAACATCAAATTATTGTTGGTGTAACAGAGGACAATATTGAACAAACTTACCTTACAGGAAACCTCTTGTAAATGTAATATCCAGTCTGAGCCTGTTGCCATGGTTATTTTTTATTTATTAATTTATCTATTTACTTTTTTAACTCCTCTCAATGTAATGAAGCTAGTTATCCCTTTTTTTTATACCCTGGTAGATTGCAACTTAAAAATAATATTTTTCATCTATATGAAATAAGATTTAAATGTATTTCATAGAATTATCAAGGGTGTCGTTTTCCATTCCTGTCTTTCAGATCACTTTGCGGCAATGAAGCCGCCAATTTTCGGCAGTTTCCGACGAGACAGCGTGTCTTCTGCGACTGCTGTAGCTATGAAGACTTCAATGAGGACAGGTAAGTATTCTATTATCTTAACCCTTACCACCCCCTTCCCACAACCTAACCTTAACCCACCCTCTCCACAGCCTAAAATTAACCTTTCCTGTCTCACAGCCTAACCTTAACCCCACTCCCAATCCTACCCTAAAACTCCCGCTCCTGCAGCCTAACCCTAACCCTCTTCTCTCTGCAGCTTAATCCTAACACTTGCTGTCCCACAGCCTAACTCTAACCAGAATGGGAACGTTTTAGAAATAAGTGCTTTTGACATTTTGCCCATTGCAGGATTGAAATATTTTTCATTAAACAGGTGTCAGCACTGACAAAGCCGAAATTAAGCTGTCGACTGTATCAGTGTCGAAAATGGGCCATCGCAACGGCAACTACATCCAACCAGGCCTGGCAACAGAAATCTTGGGGCCCGGTACACTCATGCATTCGGTTGCAGTCTCCGGTCCGATGGCCCACTTTGCGAAATAGACAGCTGAAAGTTACTTTTCAGCTATCTCTATTTGGAATAGGGGGCCATTTTATAAATATTTTTTATGAATGGGTGATCAACATGCTCGCCCATTCATTTTTGCAGACCCGCCGGATGACCGCTACAGAGAGATAGATAACCCCTCCGGGACATTTTAGTATTAGGAGGGGTTAGGCCCTAGCAAATTTGGTACCCTAGGCAAGATTTGGTTGGTGCCCCCTTGCAGAAACTAAACTCTGCTATTAGAGTGTCACAGTGGAGGTACAATGGTGCCTGGACAGGCAGCTGACCGAAGATCGGCACTGCTCTGCTTTACAAGGGGGAGGAGCTGCAACACATGTGATGGGATTCCTTTTCTGACCTGGGGTGCCACCCCTGACAAGATGCTACTATAATCAATTCGCCTTTACTGCCTACAGCTAGGGCCGGCCCTGCTCTGGACCTTGTGACCCATCACAGCTATCCACCCCCTGTCGCCGGGCCTGCATCCAAGACAGATTTCAACATGGTGGGCTTTTAAAAGCTATTTATTTTAGTTGACTCACTATTTATTATACTGAAAATAGTTAAGTTGTGTATTTTGACAGGAAGAATATCTGCTTAAACATATGTTCCCCCTGAAGTACACAAAACATCTAACTAAAACAGCTGCCTGGGGCTTTGTGTTTATTTTGTGATGGTCTTGTGAAAAGTCACCTGTATTATTTTCTCTGACTTGATGTAATAATAAACACCAGGGTAGGCAGGAAAATACAGCATTGCTAGTAGGTGGTTGCATATATGTGTCTTTGTTTATAAAGGATCCACTATGATTAATTTAAACCAAAATATCTACTGGCATTATATGGATTTATAATGCTTTTCTTTGTCATTTCTAGGTGCATTAGAAAAATTTTCACTTTAACATTTATATTTTTACTAGAAAGAATAGTCAAAGAAAAACATGGGATATAAATATATGAAGATACTCGTTAACTGGATGAAACTGGATATGTTAAGATTCTCTACAGTCTACAGTAGCTGTCATAATTAACTGGTAAATATATTATTATAAATATAAGATGTAATTATAAAATCACATAATCATCGTTCGTATGTGCTTAGTGAACAATTTATACTTAAATGCAGCACAATCACTGAATGTTAGTTGCAACGGACCAGGACGTGAAATCTAACTAAGAATATGGTCTACAGTAAAGACCCTGATGATGGGGATAAACTGGGCTGCTGACACCATGGCCGCCACTTCCGTCCATCACTAACATACCAACACCGAGAGGTAGTATAAGGGTACAAATCATTAACCCTGAGAACAGAGCGAAAACCACCAGCAGCAAGAGCAGGAAGCGCAGGAGACCTAATTCTGTAGCCAGCAGTGTGGAACTGCGCTGTTAGTTTTTTAAAGGATGCTGCTGACTAGTGACTGGTCAGCAGCTCTCCTGCCTACCCCTGCTACTGGTTGATATCTAGGCTGCCAGGCAACAGCCAGGATATCATATAAGCAAAGATGGGAACGTGCCCCTTGGAGATAGCAGTGGGTGGTGCCTCCCACATGGCTAATTTGCATTCCACCATGTAATGTGACGGCATGCTGGACTGTCTCTCCTAGCCATCTCCTCACACAGTCATGATTCCATACACACTGTACAGTCAGGGCCGGTGCTAGGTCTCTGGGAACCCTAGGCGAAGTTTGGCCTGTCTCCATCCCCTGCACCACTCCACCAACATGCACCGCCTCTGAGCGGAGAGGGGGTGTCCAGTTCACATAGGAGAAGGGGGGGTGATGGGGTGAGGTTGGTCCGGTCAGAGGTGTAGTAAGCTGACATGGTGCCCGGAGCAAAGGTATGTTGCGGCGCCCCCTCCTCTGTGCTGTATTGGGGGTGTGGCCATTCATATTACCATTCTCATCACCTAACTCCACATTCTCTTTCCCCTTCATCTTCCCCTCCCCTTTATCGTTTCTCTATCCGCTTCATCATCTGCTCTTTATCATTTCTCTATCCGCTTCATCATCTTCCCTCCTCCTCTCCATAATCTGCCCTTTATTGTTTCTCTATACCC
>WWET01001491.1:90050-121722 GCA_011038615.1 Limnodynastes dumerilii
ATTACGTACTGATCCAAGGGCAGTACTTTTGGGGTACATATTTCATACATCAGTATTTAACAAGAGTTCCATAGGGATTTCTTAACTTCCCATGCATATTTTTCTTCATCAGAAGGAAAATGAGCTCAGAGGTTCTTTCACCGCACCCTCCTCAGCTCATTTAAATACCTCTCCCCACCCACTCCACTTAAAAAAGTCATGAGGCTGCACTGGCACGCCTCTCCTTTCTTAAAATGCTACAACCAATCTTTAAAGTAGTTGAAGTCCATCCCTTAGCACAACGTACATTGCATAGTCACTATGGACCTGATTTAGACTTAAGAAGGAGCTTGAAATTAAGAGAGGAAAGCCATGTTGGTTTCAGGGGGAGTCAAGTTACTTGTATTCTTTGCATGCAGAGATATATCTTTGAATTGCTGCCTGCACACAGATACTGACCAGCATTACTATCACACTGTTATATAGACTTGGGATAGGAAACATCACCTCACAACTCTAATACTGTTTGCAACAGATAAAATATGACTCCCCTGCAATCAACATGGTTTTGCCCAGGAGTAACTTTCCTCTCTTAGGACCATGTTCACAAATCCGGGTCAACCGTCCTGCCCTTATCCAGTTCCCTATCCAGCCCCCCGTTTTTAGGTACCTTATATCACTTAAGGTGATATCACCATAGGGCTATATTATCTATCCGTGCAATGGGGCAGATCCAGAACAACGTTTCCGTGCGTATTTACACCTGGCGTAAAAACGCGATTTGGTATGTACTGAGCATGCGCACAACAGATGATACGCTATATAACGTAATGTAGCTCTGAGCGTAAGGGCCTTTCACATATCAGTTGCGTAACTACGTTCAAAGGGGGCGTGTCAGCCTTACGACATCCGAAATTACGCTTCAAAGGCGGGTTTTGGCATTTAAATAGTACAGTATGGGCGTGCTTAGCGGTGTAACTATGGACAGCCTATACGTGTGTGAGTGGATCAGAGTGGTTTCGCTGCCAAAAGTTAAGGTAGGGTTCAGAGAGCGTAAAGCGGCCAAAGTATGTACATGCAAGGGGAGTGTATAGAAGGTACACTCGCGTAAATACGATGCGCTAGTAAACGGATTGCAAGAGGAGTTCTGGATCTACCCCAAAGTCCGCATGGACATTGCCTCTCCCCCCCCCCACCTCCCCGGCTAATATAAATCCCTACTCCCTCCCACTTCTACCTAATCACACCACAAAGCGGCATTACACCACCTCTTTCTACTGAAAATGTGCCATGCGGTCTTTAAATATCGCATTGAGGCAATCTACGTACCTAACTGGTATATAGATTGCGTAAATTACCTACTATGCATGCGCAGTAGGTCATTTACTGAAGATCCGCATCTAAGAAGCGTCTGCTTCTTAGTTTTGAATCCGGTCCTTAATTTCAAGCTCCTTCTTAAGTCTTAATCAGCTCTTATGACTACACATACAGAGTACCAAAATTCTTAAATATATGCACTTAAGAAGCAGCAGCCTAACAGCCAGCAATAAAAATCAAACTCTGAATGTATCCTCTCATCTATATAGTCCATGCTTAAGACCTAGTCTGGACTGTTAAACTGGATATGCAAATTACAAGTAATTTTCTACAAAACAGTAGCTGCTACAAATAAACAAAAAGCAGATACATTCAAATGAGATTTTTAGTGCCAAACGTTTTCAGTGAGACTTCAGGTTTAGCCTTTAAATTACAGTTTGACTGCAGAGTCGCTGAGCAAATATACAATAATTGCATAATCTATGCACACATACAATTATGTGCATTTAGCATCAAATGCTTGAATGCCAGTACAATTTTAAAGTATTTCAGTCCATCTGCCAGGGTAGAGCATTACCGTATCGCATGCTGTTTGGATCACACACAGTAAAGTCTTGCTATCTGCTGTGTTCCTAATGTATAATTCACTTTAACTGGCACTGTTGAATGTAAAATCAAGCAGAAATGGGATTACTTGTTTTGTTTCTTACCACATCATCACAATATGCCATTATAGTGTTAAGGAACTTTCAGTAACGGGTCTATTTTGTGTAAACATTTGGGGCTAGATTTACTAAGCTGCGGGTTTGGAAAAGTGGAGATTCTATCTGACATTCTCTAGTATGTAATAGGAAAGTGAGAGCTAGAATCTAATGGGTTGCTATAGGCAACATCTCCACTTTTCCAAACCCGCAGCTTAGCAAATCTGGCCCTTAGAGTCAGACTTTTACACACAAAGGACCTGATTCAGACTTAAGAAGGAGCTTGAAAGTAAGGATCTGATTCACAGATAAGAGTTAGTTAGGTGCAGGCAGATTCGCACCTAACTCACTCTTTCAGCCCCACATCCGCACCCTGTTTTTAGGTACCCTATGGCACTTCCGAGTGCCATAGGACTACCTTATTTGTCCCTGCAACGTCTGTATGAACATTGCCCCTCCCTGCCTCCTTCCTGCCCTCCCCAGCTAATCTAAATACCTCAACCTCCCACTTCTGCCTAAAAACACCGCCTCTATTGAAGGAAATCCCTGTGTGTGGTCTGTAAAGACTGCACCTACGCTATGTACGTACCGATCTGGAACCTCTATCTCTCTCTTTCACTCTCTTTTGTCTGTTCCTTTGTGTTTGCCATATTCACCAGTGCAATCCCCCTTTACCTTTCACACACACTTCTTTCTTACAGTCATTACACTGTTTCACTCCCCCCTCCTCCTTCCCCTGCACAGCTATTTCCAGACCCACCAGGAACAGAGCGGTGCCCAGGCTGTGTGCTGAGGTACCAAAACAATAAACCTCTCAGCTTGAGCACCTCCATCCGCAGTACTGAGCGGGCGGGGGAGCTGTTTCAGGTTCCCAATGATGCTTCCCAGCGATGCCTCCTTATTCTGCATGGGTTAGAGGCCAGGTGGCGTCCAAACAAGTTGTAGCTTCCACCGGCCGCATGGGGCACAATTAGGCCAGCTCTGATAGCAAGGTTTCCAGGTGGCAGTCATTTTGAGGGAGATAATCCCTCTGCTAATGACGACTTAGGCTAACAGCAGTGACAAGGATCTGCCCCAGAGCCAACTGTCATTTGCTGACAACAGCAGAAAAGCACACAGACACCAATGATCATCATTTATTCACATGGGACAGGACTAGGGATTATCCCTGGGGGGCACAGTTTAGCAGAGGGGAGTCACCAGGGTGGGAAACCACATGCACTAGGTAAGCACAGATGGAGCAAAAGGCTGCAAAGCATAGGAATTCCAAGGGGCAGAAGTAGGATTTTGGGGAGCTTTTTCTGTCAGGGGGCTCATCTTACATAGATAGTTACATAGTTGATGAGGTTGAAAAAAGACAACAGTCCATCAAGTTCAACCTATTTTGGATCTCCTGCGATCCCTATCTTTATATTTGAAGTTAATCCATATAAAGCAACCTCCAAACTGTTTCAATCATAAGATAAATAAATACATACATTTCTCCCTTGCTCCACTACTGTCCTTTATTTAAATTAGCGGTCCTGGTAACCCTGAATGTCCTTTTCTGCTAAAAATATATCTAATCCTTTCTTAAACATATCCAATGAATCTGCCATCACAACCTTTTCTGGCAGTGAATTCCACATCCTGACTGCCATTACTGTGAAGAACCCTTTCCTTTGCTGGTTGTGAAACTTCTTTTCCTCTAAACTTAGTGGGTGCCCCCGTGTCCTGTGTACAGTCCTTGGAGTAAAAAGTTCCTTTGAAAGTTCTCTGTATTGACCCATGATGTATTTGTATATATTGATCATATCTACTCTTAGCCGCCTCTTTTCTAAAGTAAACATGTCTAAACTGGCTAGCCTTTCCTCATAGCTCTATGACTCCATACCCTTTAACAATTTTGTTGCCCTTCTCTGAACCCTTTCTAGTTTTGATAAACACTAAGAATATTTAATCTTCTGTACATTAAGCCATTTTTAGCTTGATTGATCAGTCTTCATAATCATAATTTGTCATATTTTTAGCTCCTTCCACACCCATTTTATTTTTACAGAATGCTAAGCATGTGTCCCTGCGGCTGTGTGCTGGTTGGAGGACGTGTTAAATAATGGGACAGTAGGCAGATGGTGGGGACAGTGCCTTGTCTGGGGGCTCCTCTACTTGCTATATATAAGACACCTCTCCTGGTTAATCACAGATAAAATTGGGTTTGGCTTGGCAAAGCGTAATTGCCCCCCGTCCCGTGCACAGTGCGTACAGTTATAGGGCAGGAAATATACGCACCTAAGACACATAAGGTTGGAAGTGAGTGCGGATAGTTAGGGTGTCAATGCAGGTCTAACTTTACGTCCGCACGGAGAAAGCAAGGGGAGTGACTGGATTTTTTTGTGGGTGTAACCTGCTCCGAATTGCTCCGTCCGTGCGTATATTTTCGGCCCGATTGCCAGACGGATCTCTGAATATGGCCCATTATGTTCGCACAGTGCTATTTAGACCCAAATATGTTTATGAAGGGTTTTTTTTATAATTTAAGTCTGTTTTTACAAAATAGGGTACATTTAATATGGGCAGAATTTCTCACATTAATATTTGTAATTTTTCTAGCTGTTTTCTTCTACAATATAGAATTATTTATTTATTCATTTATTTATTAGGCAAAAAAATAAAAAGGTCAACATTGTAGGTATTGCTTTAGGATTGCTCTATAGGTTATAATGTTATTTATCATATGGATACATTTATTTATATTAGTAGATTTATGCATGCATGTCATGTTCTTTATATATACCTCACCAGGTACCTATATGCGTTATATATCAGGTCAGTAGGCTAAGCGGATATTGAGAAGTGGCGAAATAATAGAAGTGAATGGGGATTTATAGCTTTTCAAGTAAACCATTTTGAGAAGTGATGGTATGTCATACATCCGTCTACCCCCTCACTTCCAACCCTTTATCAGGTATATATATATATATATGATAATCAACCCTGCCTGAAGAAAGGTGCAAGCATGTGACAGGATATTATACCTGAGAGTGTGTATATATACTAAAACCTGATAAAGGGCTGGAAGTGAGGGGGTAGACGGTTGCACGACACACCGTCATTTCTCCCAATGGTTTACTTGAGAAACCACACATCCCCATTCACCTTCAGGTATAATATCCTGTCACATGCTTGCACCTTTCTTCAGGCAGGGTTGATTATCATTTATTTAAATTCACTCATATCCTATATCTAGTTACACTGAGTGCTCTATCACATAACTGATTTATTGTTTGATTATATTTATTACTTTACACCTATGGTTTATTCTATTTATGAATCTTAACATGATTATGCATACGGCACTCATTACAATTTTCCTTTGTTAGTATTATGAACTTTAAGTTTAAATTTAATTATTTCAGGTTTAACATAATCATCACTGCATTAATTATGTATCATGCATAATGTTCCGATATTCCTATTGGCTAGTACCCTTGTCAATCTAAGGAGATTATAATGGGTGACTCCCGCTATTAAGTGAGCATACATTGATTGACCGCTTTAAGGGAAGGTTCTGAACACATTTCTGCTATTGGTCTACAATATCTTTTAAATATACTCACCTGTTAGACAACAGGTTGAATTTTTGAGAAAGCTCATTTTTGGGGCGAAACGCACGTTGGTGTTTCCTTGTGAGGAAACATTAAAACCTTTAAAGATTAATTATGGCGGGCACCAGCTATGAACTTTGAAATTAACTCATTATTGTTCTGGCTCACAGTTCCTTCTCATATAAAGGCTGCCACTCATTAGGCATAGATCAAATGGTGATGTTTTGGGGATTAATAGTTTTCACCATATTTATAACAACATCTAGATACTTGGTACACTTTACTTCTAAAGGTATATACATTCCAAATGTTATAAGTTCTTTGGTTTTGGTGGCCCCTATTACTATTGATGGTTAATTAATAATTAATGGGCTCCTCATTATGTTTTTAATGACAGCACCTTGTTTTGCGTATTAATAAATAAAATTATGTTGCCTTTTTTAACTATTTTGCTGCCATCATAGCCATATTCCTCCCCTGATTTTCCCACTCCCATTATTTATTTACTAATTACTTAAGTTCTTTTCCTGATATTGCATTGTGTAGGAGTGGAGTAGCACCAATGGAGTTGGCAGAAAAATGAAATAATAAATAATTTGGCTTTGGTGGCCATGAATTATTTTAATATACGTACACTTTGTAGTCCCACATAATATTTAGGATCCATCTCTATATGAGATTGTTTTGATGCGAGGTGGGATAGTGATTGAGCGGCGCGTTTTTTGTTTCACTAATGTAATATCGCCCTGTCATCAATGGCAGACTGTTCGACCGGCCTAAGGGCTTTGGCGGACAGCTACTGAGCCCTGAATATGCTTCATGGCAGCAGTGGGTTTCTTTCAAGATTAATAGGCACTGTAGAGGTATGCCTGATAGTATAGTGATGCTTAAATTGTGGTTATGATTGTAGTACAAAGCAAGAAGGTCAAAAAGCATTAATGTCAGTGCAGTTAGCAGCAATTTCCTTTTTTTCGAGTGTTCGGTACCCACTCATTGAGAATAGGGGCCGCCACTTCCGCTGCCCTCGAGGGTCGCTCTCAGGAGCAAATTATGGCCCTGGAAGTCGCGGGTTCATAAAAGGTATATTAGGCTGGTTTAAGTGTGTTTGGTTAAATTGTTTTAGCAGTAAGAAAGTTAGTAATTAGAGAATGTTGTAGGCCGTGTTCATCGCTCAGCCAGGGCGAGCCAGAATTTACCATCCCCTGCCTTTATGGAGGGACTGGGGAATTTTCTCCTTTTTTCCCCACTACACGGGTTGTCTGATTGGCCTGGGGCAACCTAGGGGATTTGGAGTGTTCACCCCTCGTTGGTTTCGTCCTGGCTCTCAGTTGTTCACCCCTTCCCCTACCACACCCTTCTCTGCTCTGCGAGAGTTGTTTCATTTGGGGTACTGTTGTCTTAGGTATGACATGGTAGGCAGGTTTATGATTTACTGTATCGTAATTAGGTTATTTGTAATTAATTATATTCTGGGGTTACCCTTATGTTTTTTGGGTAGGTGTTTTTAATCATCAGAGAGGTCCACTCAGTCTGGTTCTGGGATGGAATATAGAGTGGCTGGGCCTGAGGGGTATGAGATGGTCCATGCTAAATTGGCTCTGGTATTTAGTTAAGGCCGAATTGTTTATCGCAGACTGTGTCATAATTCATTTGGGCAGGAATGACCTGGGGCTTGTGGAATTTTGCCTTTTGAGAGGGGCAATTAAGGTGGATTTGTCTGCCATTCATGTGGAATTCCCTCAATTAAAGATCGTTTGGTCCCGGATCATCCCCAGAATTAAGTGGCGTGACCCTGGGTCACTTCGGGTCTTAGAAAAAACACGTAAAAAATTGAATAGCAATGTCTCAAAATTTGTGGCAGACCTTGGGGTCAAGTCATATACCACCCCGATTTACGTAGGGAGGTTCCGTCTTTATATCGGGCCGATGGAGTGCATCTCTCGGACGAGGGTATGGCTAAGTTGTTGGTCAGGTTTTGGGGGCATTAGAGGGAGTTTAGGTGGTGGGCCAGGTTGCCTTTGGCCTGGCGTTGGTGGTATCAGTGTGGAGGTCAACAAGTTATGGCGCTAAGCTCTGGCTTGAGGTGTGGTGCGAGAAAAGCACACCCTTTGAGATGAAACAAGGCGAATATGCTTGCTGGCTAGTTTCCCGATTGGCCTCCCTGGTTCCTACACCCCGTGCATTAGGACAAGGGTGTGTGCCTGTGGTGGCCATTTCCTCTGGGGTGCTGAGGTCAGGGGGTTCCCTGTTCCTCTGTTAGAATTTTGTTGCTTCCCGTTATGCCGACCTCTCACCTACTCGGTTTGCCACCTTTACTTCCTCCAGTCGAATAGTAGTCTTCATCATTAATCAATTAATTAAATAAACTATGCTCCTTATTTAAAAGTCATACCGTTGTTTGTGTAATTTTATTTCTAGATGCGTCTTATGGGGAGTTTGGTCAGGCGGTTTAATGACTTCCCTGCTATCAACATGGTTTAGCCCAGGAGTAACTTTTCCATCTTATTTTCAAGCTCTTAATCGGGTCCAATTGGTTATGGCTCAGGAATGGGAAGGTTTCGGGTTAGGGCTGAAGGGGAAGGTTAGGGTTAGGTGGTTGTGAGGCATGAAGGATTATGGTTTTGCAGTGGGGCATGGAGGGTTATGCTGTGGGGTATGGAGAGTTATGGTTCGGGCTGAAAAAGTGGAAGGGTTAGACTGCAGGAAAGGGGTTAGGGTTAGGAAAGGGTTAAGGGTAGGGTTAGGTTAAAACACTTACCTTTTGTCTGATGTCTCTTCGCGACTGCAGCAGTTGCATCACCACCACTTTCTATAATGTAGACTGCATTCAGCTACTGTAGGATAATCTTTTGAAAGAAAAAACCATCATACCGGCAAACCACATTCAGCTTACAGTATTTCATAAAAGCTCTGCATCATAGGTGGATACTGAAAGCCTGCCATTGTTTGTTGTTGATGCTAATACAAGTATACTGCCAGAGCTACAGTTGTTACTATACTGCTTAGTTTCTGCAAACACATTATTATTTACTGTAAACTTGGTGTCTTGCACAACATGCTTATATATTTGGTATACCATTATTTTCATGCAATATGTTTAATTTTTCTTTCACACCTATATGTAAATATTTTGAAATCTGTAGAATTTCAAAATACAAAACATTCTGAGAATTTCGTGTAGCGGATGATTAACATGTATAACTTACTATACACCCTTAAATACTACGGACCAGATTCACAGATACGTTTTTTAAAAGTACGCAATTATATGCACGCACGTAGCACTGCAACACCCACCAACACCTCCCCCGACACTCCCCTCTCACGGCCCGGCTGTCAGAGATTTACGAGTGCGATTCTTAATAACCGCTCCATCATGCGTTCTTTTAAATGCCTCCCCATCCAATTTTATGTAAATTTTCACGTCCGTTTTTCAACCCCACCCATCTGTACGTATTTTACCAAGTGCAATTCACAAGTCCGTCCATTAGACACTTATGTGCGTATATTCTACTTAATGTACGTAAATAAAGTTATTACGCATGTGCAGTTAAAACGTACCTCAAAATACGCACGCAACTACACATGAAAACTGATCTCTGAATACAGTCTTACATTTCTAACAGCAGGAAATTCAGTTATACCTCAACATGATTAAACCAGATATATCACTTGCCTAGTATAGCATAGAATTGTAGAATAATGTGTTATTAACCTCACAGACTAAAAATATTAGAACCAGGTAATTTTAGACTTATAGGTTTATAGACGTGTCTGATCATGAGAATGTGTTTCTTAAAATGTTCAGTTGGATTCAGTTCTGTGTATATAATGCTTGCCTGAAAATACCAACTTACCTGGATTTAATGAGGAAGAAAACAACCTATTTTAACACCTTACAAACCTCATGAAGGCTGCTCACCTCAGTCTGCCCAAGAACGAACTTCTAAGTAGTATAGGATACTAAGAGGGATGCAGGTTACGTGATTGCTACTATTGATGTCAGAAATAAAAAACATATCCTTCTAAATTTTCTATTTTTCTCTTTTCACTATGGACCGTATATACAGATATGCCATATCCGCACCAAACTCACCTGTCCTGCCCCAACCCACTCCAATTTTTAGGAACCTATATGGCTTCCTTAAGTAAATGGGCCTGATCCAGACTAACGATGTTGCACTGAGAGTACTAACACTCAGCGTAACATCTATGCACTCCCCTCGACACTCCCCCTGTCCCAGCGTAGTTACACTCGGTTACGCCAGCTGAAGGCTACCCTAACTTCAGCCGGCGTAACCGAGACAGGACCATAGTTACGGAAATGCCGCCCTGCCTTATTTGCCTGCCTTCCCCCTCCTACCTACACTAACTACAGCGTAGTTACGGCGAGGAAGGGCCTAAGGATTGGGTTTCCCTAACTACGCTAGGCAACATCTGCCCGGCGCATGCGCAGATCGGCATTTCTGTCAATCTTACGCATGTGCCTGCCGTACCTATGGAAGCTTCTTAAGTGTGAATATGGTCCTATGTGCATAAATTTGTTAAAATCATTAATGTCGGCAGACCGGACAATAGAGCTGAGAAACCAAATTGTGACGGCAAACCAATGGCCACTTCATGAATATGTGAGCGATGAGCCTGTTCTGTAGCCACCAGGTATGTTCCATTGTAATGCTCTAACAGGCAAGCTGTGATTACCCCTGTTCCCCATGGTGCCTCTGGTTGAAGTACTGGTTGGCAATTCAAGTACTTTGTATATTATAACAGTTAGATAGTCTTGAAGAACAAACCACTTTTCTGTACTTGGTGCACATAGAGAAATGGTAACATAGGGCTAGATCCTAAACTACGTACGCGAGTGACACTAGCCGCTGACATAAAATCGCACATTAGTATTTACCAAGCATGCACATGGCAGATGTTACTCCACGTAACTCTGAACGTACGTACCTGCCACGTATCAACAGCGTAACTACGAATTAAGGGGCGTGACAGCCATATGATGCTTGTAATTACATTTCGGAGGCAGGATGAGGCATTTAAATCGTACAGTATGGGTGTGCTTAGCGAATTATTTAAGTGAAGCCTTTATGTACGTCAGTAGTTACTCTTTGAAAAGTTAAGATAGGGTTTGGCAAGCGTAAAACGCCCAAAATACGTATGAGCAAGGGGAGTGCCTAGGGGCCTGATCCAGACCTATGCCGATGCGCTGTGCTTACTAAAGCACAGCATATCGGCGTTCACTTTCCCCGACACTCCCCTTGTGCGGGCGTATGGCCCCTTCCTTACACCGGCTGAAGGGTACCCAAACTTCAGCTGGCGTAAGGAAGAGGCCATACGCTCGCACAGGAGCGTATGGCCGCCTAGCCCGCCCCCCTGCCCACCTACACTAACCTGAACGTAGGGACGCTGGGGGACATCCCATCCAGCATCCCTACGGCGCTGCTATGGACGCCCGATCCACGAGTGGGCATTGCCGTAGCGACGCCGGGCAACATCTGCCTGGCGCATGTGCAGATCGGCTTTTCAGTCGATCTTACGCTTACGCCCGCCGTCCTAGCGATAGCGGGCGTAGGTCTGGATCAGGCCCTAGGGGAGTGAATAGAAAATAAGCTAGCGTAAATACGCTACGCGATGTAACGTAACAAGCACTTAGGTCTGGATCTACCCCATAATCTGAAAAAGATGAACAGCGATATATTTTCTATCTGGTTTTGGATATTCATATGCAAATATTTATTTATCTAGAACCTATATATGTTCTGTTAATTTTCTATCATGTAAATTATCAAGGTTAGTATCTGGGTTTTCATCAGTTATATTTCACAAATAATATTATTAGTCATTAGGGTTTAAGCTTAGAAATTTAGAAACTGTGATACATATTTACTAAAGTTTACTAATTGCCAAAGGAATCTCTGAAGTGCAGCACAACAGTTCACTTAGTTGGACACTGAAATTTCATCTGTTGAAAAGGAAATGTCAGCTTATCTTTCATCACACTAATTGAGACTTTTGTCAGAGGAGCTTCTTTCCACAAATTAAATAGCATTCATTAATCTGCTGAACAAATATCAGAGGCGTAAGATTTCACTATCTTATTCTTTGGCTTTATTCCACAGGATGAGACATCATTAACAAGTCACACAAGAAAGACATTTTAGAATCTGGATTATCTCTGCATTGGTTTTAATTATACTAAAATCCTTTACAGTTCAACAAAATGGGAAACTTTAAAAAAATATTTTATATGCTACTTAACCATTTGTTATGTTCTGTTTTGATTACCACAAAAAAAAAACTATAGACAGTCACCTGTACCTTTCACTACCTTCCACTACTTCAAGTTTTCCCAAAGGTAAGCAGATGAGCCACCACTAGAAAAGAGCAGACATTTTTAATTAACTAAAGGCACGTCCATCTGACAAAGCTTTAAAAGAAATGGTCTTCTTTAACTTAATAATAATAATAATAATAATAATATAGAAAATAGATTGAGAGCCAGATTGGTACAGAAAATGGCATGCAAATAAGAGGAGGTTTAACTGTGATCCAGACAATAACGCAACTGCAGATGGTGGGCTGGATTCACAGTCCTGGATGTATACTATTTACTGTATACTGTATAAGTGAATTGTATTCTTTCTATGCAGGGATATATCTTTGAATTGCTTACTGCACACAGATACTTACCAGCTTTACTGTCACACTGTTATTTAGACTTGGGATAGGAAACACAGATTGGTAATTGCACAACAAGATTCTTGCAACAATCTATATGGATATATTGAATAGAAAGAGGAGAATTCTTGCAGCAGATGCACAAATGTGGACTTTTTCCCAGGTGCTGTTTTTTTTTAATTAATGAGCGTGCTATTTAAGAGAGCAATGGAACTTCCTCTTTTACTGCCTTTAATTCCTCTGATGAAATTCCTTTGACGGTATGAAACGTGTAAGGACGGCATAAATCAATTGGTACCATCAACTATTTGGCCATAATAACACTGCCTAGCACACAAGGTATTCGGGACTTTATTGCTCTATATCCAATAAAACCAAAGGAGGACTTTTGTTTCCCAGTACGCCTGTTAACATCTATTTGCCTACGGACAGTTCAAGGGGACGGACCCTGTTTGTGAATCGGGATCCATGTGCTTTTCCATCTGGCGGGTGAGGATTGTTTAAACAAGTGGGAGCAGCGTCCTGAGACCCCCATTTCTAGTGGTTTAACGCCTGCTCGACGGGGTAGACTCGGACTACGGCATACCCACCACCCAGTACACTGAGTCGCATGTGGTAAGATCTCGTCTCCCTACTATTTAAAAGGACGCTAATACTGGGTAAACACTGCAATAATATTGTTTATTTATTTTGAGCAAACGGAGCTTTTCATCTACGAATCTTGTTGTGCAATTACCAATCTGGGACTTGGTTTTATCAGACCATATAGTGCACTCCTTTTATCCTTCAGTGAGGCTTGATCACCCTCAGAAGGCTTTTTAGGCAATTGTTGGTGTATTTTAACCACTCATTGGGCATTTAATGATTAGTACTTTCAATACATTATGCCTGTATAAATTGGTATTTTATTTATTATTATTATTATTATTATTATATTATGTTTTTTATTTTTATTTTTTGATTTTTTTTGTTGTGGTACCATATTTATTTGTCTTGTAGAATAATAAATTCCTTTAATTTTATTATTACACCGGAAGTCTATTTTTGTATTTAGCTCATATATAATCTTTGAGCTATAAATGTGTTAGTGTTGGAGGACTTTAATTGTGACAGCGCTGGTCCCACTTTTCCTTTTTTCTTGCTATAGACACAACAAGGGAGTTCACAATCCCTGGACTCAGCTGCAGCTACAATTTGCCCTCCTTTTTCCAGCGCCGGTTTATTGGTTTGTGTGTAAAATTTTGTTGCAAGCACTTAACTAGGTCTGGATCCAGCCCATGGTAAGTAATGCATTTTGTGACAGTGATCTTATGAGAAGTTAGTAGGTATAGGACAGTCAGTGTTGGCTAAACTGTGGCACTCCAGATGTTGTGAAACTACAATTCCCATTATGCTTTGTCAGGTATCCCCTATACTTTTGCAGTTAAGGCATGCTGGGACTCGTAGTATCACAACACCTGGAGTGTCACAGGTTAGTCAATACTGGTATAGGAGGAACTACTGCGCTCAACCATACTCGATTGTGTCAATTGTTATAATAAATATATTTGTATGTGTTGATTGTTGCATAAACAAAGAAATAACCAAATAAAAAAAAATAGCTTCAAGTATTAAGTTGTGGGATCAGTTTATTGATAATATTGATAATAGGTAATATGATAATAGGTGGGACTATGGGGTCTGGTGTGTCTGTACTCAGCGGGTGGTTATATATAAAAAAAAAAGATTGATACCAGCCTGCTAGTGTAGTAAGTTTGACCACATAAAAAGCAGAGAAAGTAAAATTGGACTCACAAGAGGCTTGGTCTGTTGCTCTGATATGTGTCAGTGCTTGACAGGAGTTTTGCATGTCTAAACCACCCCACCAGACGTGGGGCTAAGAGTGTGCCACAAATGCTGCTTCGTAAGTTGACATGTAAGGTGTGGTTGACCAGCAGATCAGCTATTTGGCAGGGAGCAGAAGGTTGCGTTGATCGTTCTCTCAGTTCCTCAGTTCTTGTGGGGCAAAGCTTACTCACTGGACATTCTATGGCAAAAGAGTGTGCCACAAATTCTGCTCCCTGGGTATCCCGTTCCGTTGTTGGACAGATGACGCATTTGTACACAGTTGCTTGGAGTGGTATGGTAGTCCTGGTGTGCAGAATGCTGTGTGAGTAATTTCTGCCTCTGTCTGTGAAGATTCAGTGGCAGGCAGAAAGTAGAAAATGTACTGGACCTATCAAAATTGTGTCTTATTCAGTTTGAACAAAGATATTCAACTGAATTAATTAAATGTCTTTTTTCAAGATCCAAATTAGACAGAGATCTAAAACTGTGATAAAATGATATTAATTGGTGCATCAAGGTAATTATTTTTTTGTGTTTTGCATGCATCCTCTTTTTTCACTTCTGCTTTCTACTTAAACTACGTAAATGTAATATTGTAAATATATTATAATTAATTTATCTTTATTTATTTATTTTATATAATTAATTGTCACTCACCAAACTCGGACCACACTGGACCAGGGGCGTGGAGTCTAACCCCAAGCCAGGTATTTACCCGAGCCCCTGATGGTGGGGATGGACTTGGCTGCAGGCAAAGTATAGATCACAGCCCTCTGGACAAGCACACAGACACAGAGACACATGAGGCGAGATCCAAGGAGAGCAGGGGTATTATTTGGAGACACTGCTACTGAGGCTGGATATGATGACAGGACTGGAGCTGTGCTGGAACCAGAGGTACAGGAACATAGCATATATAGCAGGACTCTGAGAGAACCAGAAACCAGATAGTGTAACACAACCAGGAACCAGGGAGCCAGAGCACATGAGCGAACTCAAGGACACTAAGATTAAGACTAAGACTAAGATTAGCTGTTGCTCTGACAGAGAAAAGAAGTCAGAGAGAGCCTTAAATAAACCAGGTGAAGAGGGAATCAAGCAAGGCAACTAGTGGCACCTATGAGGTAAAGCCAGGGTTGCCAACTTTTAATAGCATGCATGCATGCAGGGGGCGGAGCTTAACAACGTGATTTATGCAAATTGTGGCATTAAGCCCTGACTATTAATTACCCATTTTACCTTTAATAGTAATAGTGATGGGGTGGGGCTTCATGGCACAAATTGCATCATCAAGTCCCTCCCTGTCCTTAGCAACACTAGGACCCTAGTGTTGCTGGGCAGGACTTGCGGCACTGGTTTCTAGAAAACAACGGTCCACAAGTCCCTTGCGGGAGATTTGCAGGCTCTCTGGGGATATCGGGAGAACTGCCCAAATTTCCAGGGGTGTCTCCCTGACAGAAAGCGGGTAAAGCCTGCAGCAGAAAGGGAATACCAGGAAGTGCTGAACTAAAAAGACTCATGTGACCAGCAAAAGGTAAACAAAATCATATGTGTAGTGAAGGAATCGTGACATTAATCACCTCTATTGTCTATATTAACAGTAAATAAGCAGGGATACACTTATCAGTGTGATCTTGGAAGCAGAAAAAATTATTTTAAAATTATTAGTTTTCCTTATAATATGGACATGACTTGTTCATTTATGCAAGGACATAACTTTATGTGACATGGAAAGAGGTAAGCAATATCTAGAATCTGAACGTTATATAGCTGGAACGTTGAGAAAATAGACTAGTCACACCAAGCTCCTGTCAAACTGATAAGGTAAATGTGGTATCAAACTGAACTTTATTTAAAACAAATTTCATACACCCCCAACTGTTATTTCTAAATGTTTTTGACTTTTGCAATGTTAGAATTAAAGAATACTTTCAGTGTAAATGTATTAAGAAAAAAAGCTTCTTGTAAAAATACTAGGTTTTCATCCTATATGTTTGCCATATGTTTTACTAAAGGCAAAACACCACACATCAAATAAAGTCATTTTTATGTTGGCTTGTGACCATATGTTGCTTTAACTAGATCATTCTTTATAAAGGGTGAAAATGATAAAAGAATAATTATCCACTAACTGATATTCCTTAAGCAACCCAACTACTACTATTTTATTGTTCTCTAGGAAATTAGTTTGAAAACGTGTTATAGATTCCATGCCTAGGGCTGGATCCAGATTTCTAAAATTCCCCACACCTCCATGTATTTTATTCTCATCCATCCAGAGCTGAGGGGAATGAGTTGTGTTTGCAAGTGGGTGCTCCCTCTTAGTCAGTAGACAACATAAGCATTGACTGTCTCTGCCTACCCACCCGGACCTCCCTGCTTCTGGAATGTAAGCATTACAATAAAAATTTTGGGTTAGCCTTGGCAGTTGGTTCATGGAAGTGGCTGGATGTCAGGAAAGTGTGTGGCCCAGTGTGCATGTGTAAGTTATTGCATGCTGGTGATTGTAAACTAAAGATTGCTTTTCATGAGCATGGGTGAAAATGTATATGTGTATAACAGCTATACTTCAGCCATAGACAACCTGCGCTTCTCTAGGTGCTGTGAAACTACAATGTAAACAGGAAAGGGACCACAGCGCTATAGTATGTAATAGTCAATACATAAAATGTGAAATATGGCAGTTCACCAATTTTTAAATAACCTTAGAACCGAGCAGAGGTATAAAAAGGCAGTTTAATAAAGTCAAAAATAAAATATTGTAAACATATAACACATAACGCAAGAACAATACAGTATTGTATGTGCACAGTCTGGAATAAATAAAAGCCAATCACTATATAGAGTGGGACGTGATTAGATCCTGCAGTTCAATAATAATGTAAACACGAAAGGGACCACAGCGCTATAGTATGTAATAGTCAATACATAAAATGTGAAATATGGCAGTTCACCAATTTTGAAATAACCTTAGAACCGAGCAGAGGTATAAAACGGCAGTTTAATAAAGTAAAAAATAAAATATTGTAAACATATAACACATAAATGTCCAGTAAAGGGAATAAGAAAATACACCCCTCCTGGATAGCTTATACGGGTGTTTGCCGCAGTGCGGGAGTAAAATGACCATCCCTGCTGGCTGAAATATCCAGCCAAAGACTCCGGGAGTCGGGAGTCTTTGGCTGGATATTTCAGCCAGCAGGGATTGTCATTTTACTCCCGCACTGCGGCAAACACCCGTATAAGCTATCCAGGAGGGGTGTATTTTCTTATTCCCTTTACTGGACATTTATGTGTTATATGTTTACAATATTTTATTTTTTACTTTATTAAACTGCCGTTTTATACCTCTGCTCGGTTCTAAGGTTATTTCAAAATTGGTGAACTGCCATATTTCACATTTTATGTATTGACTATTACATACTATAGCGCTGTGGTCCCTTTCGTGTTTACATTGTTGTTTCAGGTGTATCGGTAGGATTCACCTCACCACTAGCTGCTACCCATTGCTCATTATCCACTTTTTGCCTCTTGGTTCTTCTTTGAACCCTATTTTGCTGTGAAACTACAAGGCACATTATTCTTTACTTAATTTTAACATAAACGAATCTTTGTGGGAGAAGCAGAATAAAACAGCATTGAAAGATTAAGAGGGGATTCAAAATAAAGCAAGGGGGTTGTGTCAAATTTTGTTCTCGTATTTCTTATGTAGTGAAAAAAGGAAATTATTTTCCATCACATTGCTAAATTGCTTTCAGTATATTGATAACATTTTTGGACTGGATCCAGATCTCTGAAGTAGGAGTGGAGGTTCAATGCCGGATCTCCACTGCATCCTAACTACTAAGCGATGGGATACTACTGAGCCCTTGTAAAATGGAGGTGGAGGAAATGTGAATTATACACAAGGGTTGAAACACTTCCTGCTCTGGATCTTCCCTCCATCGGATTTAGTATCAGGATGGATCTGGATCTTCTGCAGTACCAAAAGGGCTGTTCCCTGATCCTACTGATTGGAAAATGCCCTATTAGCTTATATTTGGATCTGACTCTTTTCTATTTGAGTTAAATCCCTTACGCAACACATGTGATGTGCAACAATCTTTAGATATTGTTACAGTCATGACAAACAAGGGCAGAGAGTCTAACTAGTTATCTGGCCTTCACCAGAGCCCCTGATGGTGGGAATAGGCTGGGATGCTGACTGCTAGCAGCGGCCCCTGGACACCATTTCCATCTAGTCTAAAAACACTGCCACCCAGGAGCACTAGCAAGGCAAGAGCTAGGAAGCCAGAGAACAGGTGGAGCATAAGAAAACCCACAGTGGAAGATGGAAAAGACACATTGTGTGGCGGATAAAGTGTCTCGGTTACGCAAAGCTTTAGTCAACCTACATAGGCGTCGGAAGGCGATCCTCAAGAAAGTTCAGTCCTTACTAGGTCTTATAAACTTTGCTTGCAGGGTTATCCCAATGGGGAGGGTCTTCTGTAGGCGTCTGGAGCAGGCCACGGCGGGGGTATGGCTTTCTCATCATTTTGTTACTGTGTCCTGGGAAATACGTGATGACATGGCGGTTTGGATCAAATTCTTGTCTGATTTTAATGGTACTTGTATTTGGCAAATGCCGGTTGCATCAAATCTTAAGGTTCAACTGTTTACCGATGCGGCCGGTTCAACAGGTTTTGGCGCTTTCCTCGAAGGGCAATGGTGTGCGGCATCATGGCCAGCGCAATGGTTTGAGTCGGGTCTTAAGGTGAACTTGGTGGTCCTGGAGCTATTCCCTATCATTGTTGCCATGGAATTATGGGCAGCAGAACTCAGAAACCGGAGCCTTTTTTTCTGGTGTGATAACATGGGAGTAGTCCAGGCCATCAATAAACAGAGGGTGTCATCTCCTCCAAAATGTTTACAGTTTAACATTACGTTTCGTGCCATGCATGCTCCAGGTGTTCAGAATAGGATTGCTGATGCATTATCCCATTTTGAATGGGGGAGATTTAGGGAATTGGCTCCAGAAGCTAGTGCCACCGGTCTGTCATGCCCTTTTTATCTTTGGCAGCTCGTGAGTCCGGCTTAGAGGAGCTCTCTAACTCTTCCCTGGCCCCGGCTACGTTGAGGGAATGAAGGTAAGCCGACAGTTGAGGTTCTGCTCTTGTGGCTTTGGCAGGAGTTTTAGGTTGGCAGGACCAGGGCTAGTATGAGCTCTTTTTTGGCAAGGGTAGCTCACTTTAGCATCGTGAAAGGGGGTAGTGACTTTACCAAGCATCCCTTAGTGTTTAAAGTTATGAAGGGGTGGGCCCGTAGTCAACCAAGGGGGGAGGATATGAGGAGGCCAATAGATGAGGCGACTTTAAAGCAGTTGCTCGCAATGGTTGCCGGGGTAACTTCATGCAGCTTTGAAAGCTCCTTATTTAAGGTCGTCTTCTCATGGGCGTACTTTGGTGTTTTTCGTGTTTGTGAATTGGTAGCTGCAAGTAAGACTGCTACCAATTAACACTCTGGTATGTTATTTAAGAACGTAGTGCTGCGGGAGGAGTTGGTCATCTGTAAAGTGCACAGATCTAAGTCCAACCAGGTGGGGAGGGGGCGACGGGTTTTCATAAAAAGGCAAGTGGACGCTGATATTTGCCCAGTTTTGTTAGCCAGAAGCTATTATGACCTTGGATCCATGAGGGGGTCCAACTGGCTACCTCACTGTCATGGGGAATCGCTTACAAAAAACCAATTTGTTTTCATATTCAAGCGCTGCATTAAGGCTTTGGGCTTAAAACCATCATTGTAAGGGACCCACTCATTCCGCATAGGGGTGGCCACCCTCCGGAGGCAATTAAGGCTCTGGGGTGGTGGAAGTCAGCAGCGTATAAGAAATATATACGAATCAAATAGATAAGCATGTATAGTGGTAAATTTTTGTCATGAGTTATGCAAGCTCTGGCGTACCTAGGATAAGCTGCTCTCCTTCAGGGGGCACGGGGGGATTTTCTCCCTTTTTATCCTCCCAGCCATGGCGCTTGATCAGTGTGTAGCGCCCTGGAGGTTTACGAGGAGTGTTTACCCCCGTTAGTTGCGCCAGAGGCCGTTGGGCTTCTTTCCCTCATCCCTTATGTGTCCTTCCTTTACTATAAGTTTAACATTACAATAAGTTATGGGTCGCACATAGAGTTTATACGATAAGTAAAATAAGTGTTTTTTAGGGGGTTTACAGCATAAGATTTTAAGAAATAAAAATAAATAAATAAATAAATAAATGGGGGGGGGGATTGAAGCTAGTTTTCATAGTCAATTTTTTTCTCTTACAGGTCATCCAGTGGGCTTGAGCAGAGCGTGGATCTTTGGGCATTTGTTTGTCTTTTGGGCTGGGAAAGAAATATTTGCCAGATGCACTCCACCACCTCAATGGTAGGATATAGATTGGCTGAGTTTTAGGAGGCTCAAGTGGGAGCTCTTCTCACACTTAATAAAACAGGCTCTCCTTGCCTTCGGCTGCCCGCAGGTCATTATCATACATTTGGGGGGAAATGATCTTACCGACAGGTCATTATGGAATCTGGGAAAGGCCATGAAGCTGGATGTGAAGGAGCTTCATGATACTTTCCCGCAGCTCCGGATATTATGGTCATGTATGATTCTGCGTCTACACTGGGGGAGGGGGCCTTGGACATCTTATAGATCGACTAGAAGAGAAAGAAGTTAAATTCCCTCATGAAATTTGTGGGCTCAATCGGGGGTCTAGATGTTCCTCACCCTGATTTAAAGCATGATACGCCAGGAATTTATCGAGCTGATGGAGTGCACCTGTCAAAAACGGGGAACAGTATATTTATAAGTGACTTGTTTGGGGCTTTAGAGTGGCTCTAGGTGGCAGGGCTCCACACTGGATAGCGTCATCGCTTTGGTGGTAGCAGGTGGGGGTCAGCAACAAAGGGGATGGCACACGGGGGAAATGTTGGGGGAATGGGGGTGGTCCGATCCAATGGCGGCACAACCCAGGAGGCAGAGTACTACATCTCAATGGTTGGGCCCTGTTAGGTTACCACCTTCCATCCACTGGGGTGGGCGTTTCACAGGGTCAAGTGTCATGCTGGAGGATCGGACAAAGGGAGGTGCCAAGGTCGAGTAGATGACCTCAAGGTTAAGGTTAGGCTGAACCCCCTCCTGCTATTAGGCCACCTAGTTTCAAATTAAGATGACCGGTTTTAGGGTCATCACATTACAACCAATTCAAATTAATAGTCTGGCCCAATTTCAATAAACCATGTTTCCTTTTAAACCCAGCTATGCTTGTCAGTGTTGTTATTTATTAGGGGTATGCTTGGCTGTGAATGTGTGAGTGGGCACTATGCCGTTTGCAGTTTAAGCTAGATTTATAAAATTATATCAACAAAAGGTTAGAAGCTGTAAAATAGCCGAAGATTTTAGTCATAAAAATCAATCAGATTCAATGTTTTATAGAAAGTACAAGACAAATGATAGACAAAAGTTAGAGTTGTTTTTGGCAATGTTTCCAATTTTCCTTTTTAGAAGCTATCAAAACTACCCCCTAGGTATTAGCTTCCACACTTCCATAACTTCCAAGTCTCAAATGCAGACAATTCAGCAAACTGGAAAGGTATCATTTCAGAAACTATAATCTGTGAGAACATTTACGACAAATGCTCTAGGATTCTACTGTGCTGATTCTAAGATATTCGGAGTCTTCCCCTTAAAGGAAACGCATATAAAAAAAATAGCAGTTGCAGACATTAACATTAAGGGCCAGATTTACTAAGCTGCGGGAATGGAAAAGTGGAGATGTTGCCCATAGCAACCAATCATAATTTAGCTGACATTTTCTTGTATGCAATAGCAAAGTGAGAACTAGAATCTGATTGGTTTCTATGGGCAACATCTCCGCTTTTCCTTTCCTGCAGCTTAGTAAATCTAGCCCTAAAGCTTCACTTTCAGACCTGTATTCAGAGTACTGGACGTATAACATATACCGCATTTACGCAATCTACGCAAGAAAAAGGTACGTAGATTCCGGTAAATAATTAGCACGCATGCACATTAGTAAAAATCGCTATATGATATACGTCGGGTACTCTGAATATGGGCCTCAGTCCTTATTTTTCTGGCTAAATAACGGGTGCTCATTTATAGCATTTTGTCTTGAAATCTCAGACTGTTAAGAAGCAAAATGTATTTAGAGTTTCACTGATCAATGTATAACATAAGTTACATGTACACCTGGCTTATTCATATTTTCATTAAAATGTCAAAACTTTATTAATTCACTTAAAAAAATACAATGTTTTAGAACTACAATAAAACATAGTGAAATATCTCTCATTATATCTCAGACTCTTGCAGACCCTAAGGTTTGTGTCGTGTACAAGCAATTTTGTGCCCACATTACTGTTAGGCTAATTGGGTATATTTTTGATCTCCATCTAAAAACATAGATGACATGGCAATATGAAGGTTCATGCTCCCTGCACTAATGGCCTTCTTGCACATGGCTCTGAGCACAGTGGCAATCGTGATTTTTGATACAGATTTTTGTGGTAGGTGAGTCCATGCACCACTACCATAACATTTCTGCTGCATCCTCATGTAAAATGAAGACATCGGAAGTGTAGATAGTACAGATAGTACCATTTACTTACATTCCCCCTCTCACTTAGCATAAGCAAGTGCTGCATCCCACCATCGCAAATTCCACCAGTACAGAAGTCTGAATTCAGAGGATGTGCTTCTTACTGGAAGTGTGGCATGTGTGCATGTGCGGCTGCAAAACACATGTGTTTCTAAGATTGGGTAAAGCCCCTATTACAGAAGTCTGGATCCTGTCTACTATGTTCACCCTGTACTATAGAAGAGGATTCTCAGATCCTATTCATAAGTGAATGGAACCCCAGCAACTGGATATACTTGCATCTGTGCAATTGAATTGCTAACAACTCTCTGCATGCATAAATACAGATAAAAAAGAGAAATAAATGTATAAGTAAAAGCAATAAAGCAACATTGGTGAATATATGCACTGTGTTTTTTCAACTGAATTTTTGTGTTGTTTTAAGTGTTTTTGTTGTTGGAATTATAAATAAATATGTTTGTCCATGCATTGTAGAAGTTCCCCTGCCAGTCATTACAAAGCTTTAATTGTTTTTAAATTGTATTTTTAATGTTTTGGTAATGTAAATCTCATGGTTGATTTCTGGGAATAATGATACATGGCTTGTCAGATAAGTGTGAATTACTGCCAATGCTTCAGTTGACAGTTGACATACAGTATATGGATCACAGTAATACTGATACAGAAAAAGGTTGTTTCTTAGATATGTCATTGTATCAAAAAACACCATATGCTTCTAGGTCCATAATGCATTTGTAGGTCACATTAATGGAAGAGTTCAAAAAAATTAATTCTTCTTGTTTCTATAGTAATCTGAGGTATTATTATTATATAACATTTATTCATAGAGACTTATTTTCAATTCTTTTAACATGCACAAATATCACATATACATGGAGCCTGATTCAACTTCCTGCAATGTTGCATTATGGGTGCAATGTTGCCTAATTTGATACAAATTAGTCAACATAGTGCCCAAATGTCACATTTGGGCATAAATACAGTACTTTTTTGCACAATCTTGGACCAAAACATCAACATTGCATTTAAACAGTTAACGTTATAAAAAACGCAAAGACCCCTAGTCATTTGCTGAACATCGCAGGGATGTTGTAAAGTCAAAATTGTAACTCTAAGAGGTGCAAATTACAATATAAGCCTATGATAGAAAATAAATATATTTTTTTTATATATAAATTTCATACCTTCCACGTTGTCCCATGCTATAAATTGAAATGTAATTGTATCCCTCACATTGCAGCATGGTTTTGCTCTGGTCTATACTTGCCCCTATTTTTCCCCTACTCCAACCCTCAGCCCCAGTGTGTTGGAGTCCGATATATTTGTGTACTTTTGTTTTCCATTCTTCATGCATAGCATGTCATAGCATGGATCTAGAATACTGTCCTGATAGGAGGGTGGTATAAGGCAGTGCATGAAAGGCAAGAGTCATTTATACAGAAATAAAGGAAATATGAATTGCAGAAGGCACTTTACTGCACAGCAACTTACAAGGAATGCAATCAAACAGCTTCAACAGTTAACTGATTGTTACTTGGATGACTGGAATAGAGAGTGGCGTCAGCTGCACCAAACCGGTAGAGAGTAGTTAGAATGATTTAAAGATGACCATTTGGTAGTGAAAGCAGCTAAATTAAATGAACAAGAGAACAAGGGGATGATTCAGAGATGCACTTAGACCTTTTTCTTAGGTGCATGTGTACAGCTCGACTAAACCATTTTTTAAAGTAAGGGGTGTTAATTATTGAAAAAAAAATTGCATTTAGTGAAAATACATTACTTTTACACATAGAACTAAAATACTGCATAACTTTATGTTTATTCTATAAAATAGAGTTAAGCTAAGAAACTTCAACTCCTAATTTTAATTCTGGTTTTACAATTTAAATCTGCCTCCCCTTGCAATTCAACATGGTATTGCTCAGGTCTACACTTGCACCTAAAAAACGGGTGGAAATGCAACTCTGAATCAGCCCCCAAGAATCTCTACTCATGAGAGATAATGAACCACAGTTGTGACGCAGACAGATAATTTAGTGGGATAGGACCAAAGGTACATTTTTGTTTTTTTAGAATGCCTATCGGCATACTTACCCTTTCCTTTTTCGAAAACCACTGGACCCATAGCATCGGAAGCCACTGGACATGTCGCACTCACCGCAGACCCGAAATGGATAAGTGAGTAACACTTTCTGGAGACTTTTAGGGTTAGGCTCTGGGGAAGGGAGGGTTAAGGTTAGGGTAATGAATGGGGGTTAAAGTTAGAGTAATAGAAGGGGAGAATTAGGGTCAAGGGTAGGATTTTGCACCTGGGAACATTGATTGCTCCTCCTCCTCGAGGCAGAAGCAAACGATTTACAAAACTGTTCTAAATTCAGTTGTCTGATATGACCCTTTTGAAAAGGGCCATTTGTACTGGCAAGCCACACCCATTGTAGACATGGAGATATTACTGAATGCTGAAAAGAGCTGATAAAGGGTATAGGGATAGGGACCCTTGACAGGTAGAGAGAGTGAGACAGAAGTGATATGTGAATTAGAGACTGAAAAGAGTGGCATTGTGCATCAATGCTCCCAAAACTTCCTGTGCTCTCTCATGTTCATTAAATGTTTTAGAGGAGGTGGAGTCTTTTTGGTCTTGTTGCCCTATCTGCAACAAAACCAATGTTTGCCGCAGAATACTGATGGTTTAATGGCCTAAATATACATAAAACTTAATAATAATATCTTGCCCATGATGGAGAGTTTGTAGCACCATTACTATATTCTGTCTCATTTATATGTATGCCAAGTGAAATCAGACACATACACAAGATGGTATACTACTGTAAGGGATAGTATGTTAGTCACAGAGCTAAAAATTATAGACTCAATCCAGAGTCTGAAAATAAGAGGAGACAGGTGAAAAGCTACATTTGGGTAAAATCATGTTAAAAATTAGGGGGGGGGGCAGGGCAAATAAATTTTATTCTATGTATGCAGGTTAAATACTTTGCTATTGCTTACTGCGCACAGATAATGACCAGATTATTTTATAACCCTTTTATTTTCCTTTAGAGTAATGTGACATTTACTATGTCTTGCTTGAATTAAACTGATAAAAAAAAGAAAAAAGACTCCAAATTCTTGGGCAAACATCTTGAGAGATGGTATTCGCTGTAGCCTTTGAATTAGCATTTGTCACTCTGTATAATCAGTGTTAAGTTAGAGAATGGTGTAGCTAGCGGCCACATTAAGCACTGTCAAGTTGACCAGATATCATCCAGAACATTTGGTTGGTGGCAACCATCCTCAGTCATCAGTCCAAGCATCCCCAGTTTTAGGGGGTGATGGATAAAAAAAACATTAACAATATCCATTGATGTGACTGCACAAATTTTTTTGCAGGGACAGTCAGATGTTATGATGCTGCCAGGAGCAAAATGTTATAGGTTTGAGTCTCATAGCAAGGAGGCAGGGTCCGAGTCTGGGTGGGGCTGAGCGGAGCCATGTGGTACTAAGAGCAGGGCTGATTTGGCCTGTCTGCGTGACCTGCACTGTAAGCAATCTAAGTATAATATAATAAACCATAAACCCCCCAACAGCGCTTATATATAATCTTTAAACAATTTTAAGTTGAAAGCAAAAAGCAAAAAATAGTAACTCTATAAGATTAACTTCACTGAATATGCCAATTTTTCAGACCAAATTCTTTCAAGTCTTCAGTATAAGTCTAGTCTTTTCCTCAGGACCATGAGCTATGTTCGCCTTGAGAAAGAATGATTGTCGAAATGCGTAAGTAGTGGAAGAATGGTTGTCAGCATGGCAGGACATTGTTGTTGGTGACTCCTCACTTACAGTCTGGAGGTTCGAGCCCTTTAAATCTCAGGTTCCTTTCCATCTTGGAAGTGAGTGATTTGCTCTTACTGTGTGACCACCATTATTTTAGAAAGTTTTTATTCCTGTAGCGGATGCAATCAATCGTTTTAATAAAGAAATTGGAGTCTGAGATGTGCTTGGATATGAAAGATACATTTTATTATGTACAAGATTCAAGAGGAATAAAAGGTGAGCATGTTTATTTATTACACTTGAATGTGATTGGTTACACAAGGGTTCCACGCGTTGTCTTCCTTCTGCTCCATATTATATATGATATTGGGAGAGGAATTAATGTAGACATGAGAGGGACCACGTATAGGAGACAAAGCTCTTCATCTTTATTATTACATGCAAAAAAGGCAAGTGGAACTATTGTGAGTGCATAATAGTACTGTACTTTGATTACTTACCTGAACGTATTGCACTATTGGGTGTTGTTTTTTGTCTCTATCCACATATACCATCTTCTGAACACTTACTTTCCTGAAAAGGAAAATAAGGGGGAACTCAGCACATGGTCCCGAGGAAAAGACGAGACTTATACTGAACACTAAGTTGAAAGACTTTAGGCTGAAAAATTGGGATATTCAGTGAGATTACGGTAGTCTCTTTTTTTTGCTTTTTGCTTTCTATTTGAAATTGTTTAAGGATTATATGTAAGTGCAGTTGTGGGGTTTATGGTTTATTGTATTATATTATATTATATTGTATTATATTATACTATACTTATCTTGTCAAGTACTGGACTTGTACCAGTGCTATAAAGGGTGATTGCAGAACACCCCTCTCCAGCCCCATTACAGCAGCTAATAGAATGAGCACAGAAAAAAATCAATACCCCCTTTTCCAAATTTTGGTTACCATTTTAAGCAATCTGTCAGAAGTTGATAACTTAAAACGCGCTCAGCACTTAGTGTATGAGCTCTGAGTACTGTTTTAAGCTGTCAAAATCTGACAGATTGCTTACAGCTGCCATGGGTACCCCTTCATCACCTGCCCTGACCTGGATGCTCCATTATAATAATCTACAGACATCCATACTGTACATACTTAGCTATGAATTGCATTTTCCAGTCTACAAGGATAGAAGGGGAATGTCTGTAAATGTTGTAAGAGGCCACAGGCTGAAGCTCCATGTAAAATGTTGCTATCTACAAGACATTTCATTCACATACTTAATTAGCTCTACTTTCTAATCTTCCTTCTGCTGATGCCAGAAGTACTTTATAAAATGTATGTTTGGAACACTTGCTTCATATTATATTATAATTTGCCTGTATTCATACTTGTCCAATAAATTATAAATATGTTCTAATGTTCTGCCATTCAATATTTCCTGAAGTTGAGCTTTTATCATTTACATCATAATATTAACCATTTAAAATGCTCGTTTTATAGGTAAACTGAATAAAGAAAATGGCTTTTCAGAACAATTATAAAACAACAAACAATTTAAAAAATAAATAAATAAGAAAAGCAAGTAGAATAAATTGCTTGCATTATATGATCTCCATGATCTTATATAATAGCCGTAATAACAGTCTATTTTTAAATTCCCACAAAGATCGTCAAAAGTATTACAAAGAGCAGATGGGTCATGCAAGCTTTCATAATCAATTTTCATTTGCAGGTTCAAACCTAAGCATTTTGTAATGCTTAATTACGCTTTTCGACCAGTGTTTGGGATTTTTTTTTTTATTAAAGGTTCTGTGGACATTTTATTAGAGTTTTAAATTACTTGAGGCTTTATATTTTTGCCTTGCATCTGCATCAAACTAAAGAAGCATGTAAATCACAATGTCAGTTGCTAACCTGCCATGTTTCACCTGGTGCTTCTGGAACGTCTGATTACCTTTTATTGCCTAAAGAATGCAGCTGCTCTGGGGGAGCAAGTGAGGTGGTAACACAATGGATGCAGAACTAATAAGCTTCCCAATCTGTTAGATAGTGTGTAATCACTTTATCTAGAAATGTTAAGTCATGCAGACAAGCTGAGTTTTGGTGGTTTAACAAAATTAAACATTTTTTTTATTAGATTATTATCTTTTATAGACCCAGATCTGTGTATAATTTCCTATACAGAGAAGCTAGGAGCTTGTATACAACAACTCTGATCAACTGTTCCATTTAATTTAATTTCTATCAATTTTATTATTGTCCTCAGTCTCAGTGAGTAGCACTTTTTTCGCACAGTGCTGAGGTCATGAGTTCAATTCCCAGAGAAGGCTTTATCTGTGTGGAGTTTGTATGATCTCACGTGACAGTGTAGGTTTCCTCCCAATATCTAAAAAACAGCATGGTAGCTCAGTGAATAGCACTTGTGTCTCACAGCATTGGTGTTCATGAGTTCAATTCCCAGAATAGGCCTTATCTGTGTGGAGTTTGTATGTTCTCCCCGTGTCTGCGAGGGTTTCCTACGAGTGCTCCGGTTTCCTTCCACACTCAGAAAACATGCTGGTAGGTTAATTGGCTGCTGAATAAATAACCCTAATGTGTGTGTATAAATGCATTTGATAGGGACATTAGTATGTAGCACTTATGGAACAAGGACTGATGTGAATGTGAAATATTCTCTGTAAAGTGTTATGTAATCTGATAGCACTATATAAAACCCTGTTAATATATAACTAATACAGCCAAAATGAACCCTTTGGAGTGTGGCGGACTGATATGAGTGACAAGTGTTCTCTGCATAATAATAACTGGGGGTTCAAGGTAGTGGGCTCAGGGATGTTTGCAGAGGGATTGCTTCAAAGGAAGGGTGCTGGGTGGGTGGAATAGGAAGACTAGAGTGGTTCTTATTTGCCATTCTATGTTTTCAAACCATATTAGATGTGCCTATGATTTGATTTGAAAACTTTTTAAATATTTGAAAAATTTTCTATCAAAGGCATCGCTAACCTTCGGCACTCCAGGAGTTGTGAAACTACAACTGCTAGTATCATCCAACATCATAACCATTGTTGATATATGGCAAAGCATTATGGGATGTGTAGTTTCACAATACCTGGAGTGTCAGGAGTGCCTATACCTGGTCTAACTCACAGCTTCTAAAAAATGTTTAGCTTTCCTAAATCCTGTAGGAGAAGTCCACAGGCAAACTGTTTCATAAAGGCCTCTCCCCACTGCTCCGTGCAGCTTCATGAAACTGGAGGCTGAGCCACAATTACATAATTTGTATAGAATCACATAATCAAGTCCTTCTACCTGCTTTACAGAGCTGTCTATCACAGTACTGATTGAAAAAGTGGAGGATGGGGGTGGAGTCTTGATGAGACAATTCATTGGTTGCCAAAAGTTACAAATGGAAATCAGGAAGAATGTGATAACACTGTGACTAAGGGGTGTGACCTGTGACTAGCTCCACCCATGGGTGTGTCTAAAGTTGCCAGGAAAACTGTTTCTCAATAAAAATGGCAGCACCGGTATTTATTGATCATTAAATTGTCAGTAAATAAATACTTTCAGTAGTTATTGCAAAGATTGTGAATATGAGATCTGTTGACTTCTTCATCTTTATAGAAAAGAAGAAGGTGACACTGCAGCTGCTTAACAAGAAACTAATGTGTATTTTTCATTTCTGTCTCCAATATTAAAGTCATGTTGTCTTAGATAACTGCCAGTCCAAAGACATCTTGACCTCCATAAAATTGGAAATAGGACACAATTTCTAAATTCCTTCATCATACCACAATGACTTATGACTAGTCATCATGGAGACTGCTATTCAGGGAGTCTTACTGAGTCTTTCTGATATTCAGGGATTTGACTATGTGCTGTTTGTGTTAATAAAGCTCTAGAGTGTTTGGCATCTGCCTTCAGGCAGATGACAGGAATCTTGGGGCCCAGGACACACTCATGTATTGAGGGGCCTGGTGCACTCATTAAAAACAAATCAGTGTAAACAGTTTGATATGGCAGGCACTGCATGTGCATGAGAATGCTGCCACCCATATCCATCCTTTGGTATTTGGACTTGACTCCAGGCATTATTACTCAGAATAGGGAGGGCTAGGTATTGCCTGGCAAGGTGAAGTGCGCCCATGAGGACACTAGACTTTGATAGGGCTAGTCCTACCTGGATAAAATAGGTTGTGCTGATCTCTGTCCTGCACTATGGGAGCAGTCTATATGAGACTTTAACAAGGAAAACTACTGTGGATAAGTATATGGGATATTGTATCTTTCTGATTCTAATTACAATTACTATGTGCACCTTATTATTTTCCCTAATATATGCTTATTAAATTGGACGGTTGTGGGATATTTTGCATTGTGATATGTTTACACTGATTTGTTTTTATTTATTTATATAAATTTGGATGTTTTGTCATTGTAATTGTTTGGCAAATATCTAACTATACCATCCCAACAAGTAATTCAGACGTAGGTGTGTGCACCGAGAAGTAGTTACACCAAGCCTTTAGGCTCTTCTGTGTTTGTTTTACCTAGTTTTTTATTGAACTACCGCATAGCACCCTTCATTGTTAAGGAACCACATATCACACTATATATAAAATTGGTGCAATTACTGTTATTCTATCGATTGTTCTACAATTTAACATTTCACACTATTGATACATTGCATGTGAGCCTCATGAAAAACAGAACATAATATTGAAGCCATAATAAAGGAAAGCATATCCTAGTCACAACTATGAAATGCATTCTGCATCCCAGTGACCACCATACAATACAGACTGCATCCCAGTGACCACCATACAATACAGACTGCACCCCAGTGACAACCATACAATGCAGAATGCATTATTGACCTCTATACAATGAAATTTGCATTATTGTAACTCATCTTTCTGTCCTCTGTATCTATATAACTCTTCTTTCTGTCCTCTGTGTCTATATACAGTTGTGCTCAGTTAAACCTTTCTCAAATTAAGGGAAAATTCTGCCACACTTGTTGGAAAATTGCATGCATGGGTGGCCCACCTGCAAGTAAAGTTGAATAAGGCTTCAGAAATCATAAAAAATTTGTTTACGTAACAATAAGCAGCATCCGACGTCCTGCGGAAATCAGACAATGGAGCAGATATCATCAATTCAATGTCCTACAGAAAGAGAAGAGT
>WWET01001491.1:121748-138668 GCA_011038615.1 Limnodynastes dumerilii
TGACTTGTCCTGTGAATTGAATGGTCGAAGCCAGATCCATTGTCTGTTCCCTGTAGGAAGCCAGTAGCTGGTATATGGTAAATAAACAAAGTTTTAATGATTTACTAATGGGGTGCAATCTAACCTCCCTACCATGTCACAAAATCAGCATCAGGGCAGAAAAAGCTTTATCTGAGCCCAGCTATAACCACTGTTTCTGTCTGTGTCTATATAATCCATTTTCTCTATATTGCACATCTCCCCTACTAATCTCTTTAATAAATTAATAATCTTAACTTATCTTTTCTGCCTTCTCTCTTCTTCAGTGAGATCAAGGCCATGCTGTAGTGCAGACTGGATAGCTGCTGTTGCTGCACTCTGGCCCTGAGCACTGCAGCCAGGCTGACATCCATCTATGTAAATAGCAGTTACTAGAGAGACTCTAGTGTCTAAGATATATATAGATGGAGCTATGAGTCACTAGATTGACTCTAGTGACCGATATTTACAAAGAAGTGAGGAAGGGCAGCCCCCCTCTTCTCATTGGTGAAAATGACAGTTGCCTTTCATTTTCACATATGAGAAGCAGGAAAGGCTCCTCTTCTTATCTATGCACTGGCACTGGCAGGGGGGTAGGTGTTAGTTAGGCATTGCAGAGCAGGGAGTGGGGAGAAGTGCTTCTTCAGCTGCAGTGCATCCCCCCCCCCCCCCCGGGCCGTCGTGTCCGCGCCNCCCCCCGCTGCCCATGTTGTGCCAGCCCTGTCTGTTGCTGTGGCACATTTCATTGGCATTCTAAATTTGAGAGTCTGCCATGCAATCCTGGAGAGTTGATATATAAAGTGTAAGGCTGAGTACACACTGGGGCTGTATTCAAAGATATGGGTACGTATTTTTAGGAGCGGATTAACTGCGCATGTGTAGTAACTTTTTCTACACAAATGATGTAGTATTTACGCACATAAGTACTTTAGGCGCAGACATGCGTATGGAGGGGCATGGTTGTTTTACGTACGGTCGAAGTTACGTGAATGTGGGTGGGGGAAACATTTCAATGCGCTTTTGATGGCGTGGTTAGTAAAATACGCACGCACGTACGGAAGTAACATACGCACGTAAGTACACACGTAGAGATAAGGGTGCCCTATGGAGGCGTAAGTCCCCGAAAAACCGGTCGTGCTAGGGGAGTGTCATGGGTGTTGCCTTGCTACATGCGTGCGTAAAAACGCACATGTAGTAAATACGGATCTGTGAATACGGTCCTTAGTAACTACCATTTTGTGAAACCAAAGCACAGTCATTGTAGCATAATCTGCTCATCAAGATTTTACAAAAATATTCAATACAAATTTGAAGTAGATTATTGTTTTATTTTATCCTAAATGTTAAAAATTCAAATTGCATAAGTTATATTATCCGTAAAATCAATGCAGCGTAAGGTATCATAGTTTTCTAAATAGGATTAGGACATAATTTATCTTGAGACATTGGATATGTTTTTCTTCTCATTATCTGCTTCTCGGGTTCTCTGATCTACTCTGATTGCCAATCCCAAGCACCTGGCCTTTGTTTGTGGTGGTAATGAAATTGTTTACCATAGATTGATTTTTTTTTATCACAGGATTTTTATTTCCAGCACAAGCTGGTGATAATATAAGACAATATCTTTTCTTTTGAGTTTTGCACAGTAATCAACCCTAACATGGCATCAACAGGTATAAAAATACAAATACAAATACCCTTACCTTTAAATAGTGCGAAGAAACTGGATTAAATATGCTAAACGGTTTAAACTTAATTTCCAGCAAAAAAACATGATTGAGCTGTGAAACTTAACATCAATCATATTAAAAGTCCCTGTGAATCAATTCAAATCACAGTGGCTAAAAGCAATTTATACAGTATTAGCAAGCACCATTGCTAACATAAGGTGCTTGGGGAGTATATTAAAAGCTGTAGAAAATACTATATTGAGGACTGATATATGTCCTGATATTTACCTCTTGCTTAAAAGGTTTATAATCTGATTACTCTCATAATAAATTATCACAACATCACTTCACTGCTTTAGACAGAAATCATTATGACCTGTCCTCACCTATTGCCGGATTCAGAGGTGCGCTGCTACTGTCAATGGGCCAGATCCAGGCCTACGTATGCGAGCGATTTTACACTAGCTGTTGACGTAAAATTGCACATTAGTATTTACTGCGCAGATGTTATGCCACGTAACTCAGAGCGTACGTCCCCGTCACGTATCAACAGCGTAAATACGCACAAAGTGGTGTGCCATTTATACGACACAAGTAACTATGCTTCGGAGGTGCGGTGAGCCATTAAAATCGTACAGTATGGCCGTGCTTAGGCAGATAGGTACATGGGGCCGGATCCAGAACTACGTTTCGATACGTAGATTGCGTATATGCGGTCTTTTAGACAGCATATACGCAATCTACGCATCGAAACAATACGCAGATTACGTACAATAGCTACTACGTATGCGCAGTAGCTACTGTTTATTGAACTACGTCCGTCTATGGAAGACGGACGTAGTTCTGGATCCGGCCCATGATGCCTAAAAGTACGTCAGTAGTTACGTTGTAAAAGGTTAAGGTAGGGTTTGGGAAGCGTAAATCAACCAAAGTACGTACATGCGAGGGGAGTGCATAGAATGTATGCTAGCGTAAATACGCTACGTGGTGAAACGTTTCAAGCACTTAGGTCTGGATCTACCCCATTGTGAGAAATGTTCCCATGCTGGCCGAGGGTATATATATATATAACCTATTGACAGAAGAACTGTCATTAGCGCCAGGATGTCCTCGGAGCAGGACATAAGTTTTGTCGTTGGTACCAGGGTTTTTTTTTTTTTTGCCAAGACCTCTTCCCTCTTGGATTAAAAGCTTACAAGATGGGATCCATTACAGAAGAAGATTTAATGTTTACTTTTTACTGTAAAGGGACAGTCCTATTTTATATTACATATTTAAGGGGAAATTAACATGTGGTGCTGGGGACTGAAAGGAAGGGCATGCTTATGTTTGTGGTTCTCCAAGCGCCATGATGCCCTGACATCCTTAAGCATGCTGGTGCTTGTAGCACTACAAGCATCAGCATGCTCTATAGTGGTGATTTAAATGATTTGTTTCTTAATAGCAGAAGAGGGGATTTAAAACATAAAAATGTATTTAAAATTCACTGTATAACCCGCAATCGGAGCTCTTGCTGCTCCGACTTCGACTGTAGCTTTTTTAAAATGAATACACTTTAAAAAAAAGTTAAGTATTTCTACTGAAACGCGCAACTCTGTATAGGCCATATAGCGGATTCGTTACTATGGATCTATTAAAACTCTGAATGTCTTTTAATAAAGTCTAAAGGCTAAAGCCTTTAGCAATATTAACACCTAATAGAAAACACCACAAAACAAGGTAGAAAATGCATATAAACATTAAGACTTTTCTGGAAGACTATAGACATTTAACAATTAAGTTTTACTATTCTAATGCCTTTATCATCCTTGAATTTACTATACTTTAACAGTAAAGTCATAAATTTTTATTATCTTGCCTTCCAAGTCTTTGTCTTGCCTTCCAAGTTCACCTGTCAGTTTTTGTCTTGTTGTATCTTTTTGTATTTTGTTTTTCTACCTTTTGGACCACCTGTCAGTTTTTGTCTTGTCGGTGGTACTGTTTTCTTCTCATTATCTACCTACATTAAACTTGCGATAACTATACTTACACGACTGAATAATTATCAATGAATACTCAAAAAACATACAATTTTTATGCTCCACAGTTCTGATTGTTGTGCTCTAATAAGACAAATTGATAGTATATGGTAGGAAGTGACACTTGCCAGATATTAAAAAAAAAACTGTTTGTAACAAAAAGGTAAAGTTCTCTAGAAAGAAGAACAATTAACACATTAAGTAAAGAATACATATATAGTATAATATGGTTGCAGTCTGATTTCCGAAATTGGGACATCCAAAGGTTTTTTTCAGATGTCCCTATTTCGAATACCGCCCAGTTTATAATTTTTTTTCAGAATGGGTGAGTATGCTAATCGGCATACTCACCCATTCTGATTCGGAAACACCGCCGCCGCAGCTATCCCGCCACAGCCACTACCGCAGGGAAAGGTGAGTAACCTCTTCAGGGTGCGGGGAAGGGAGGGCTAGGGTCAGGATGCTGGGGAGGGAGGGTTAGGGTCAGGCTGCGGGAGAGAGAGAGTTAGGGTCAGGCTGCGGGAGATGGAGGGCTAGGGTCAGGCTGCAGGGAAGGGAGGGTTAGGGTCAGGCTGCAGGGAAGGGCGGGTTAGGGTCAGGCTGCGGGGAAGGGAAGGTTAGGGTAATGAGAGGGGAGGGTTAGGGGTAGAATTAGGGAAAGGAGCACAGAAAGTTTGATGCTCCGTGGATCGATTGTTATGCCTCATCAAGGCATATGCAATCGAAATCCCAGCCAGTTCGAAACTGGCAGGGAGGAAATGGTCCTATCGAAATAGGGCAGTTCTAAGCGGGGACCCACACCCTGTATAATATTTGTGTTGTAAGGGTGCTTATAATATGATCTGTATGCTCTATGAACAAATGCAGAACAACATTACATACTTAATCTTAGAAACATAGAAAGTGACTACAAATAAGAGCCTCATGGTCTGCCCAGTTGTTTGTTTAAAACCATAAAATCTGTCACCACAGTAAGACTCCCACCCTCTGCTTTAAGTGTTACTATGCCCTGTTTAGTTTTCATATATTTATCTAAAAAAGCTTTTGTCCCTCTTTTCATACTAAGTGGGTCAGCTTTCCCTTAGCTTGCGCCTTTGCTTCCTTGATAATCATCTTCACTCCTTCTGCTTTTTAAAATACCCCTCCCTGTCATCATTATTCTGAGTTTGCCTATAACTCCTAAAGGCCATCTTTGTTGCTTTCTCTATACTTTCTACCTCTTTTGTAAACCAATTTGCCTTTCTTTTTTTGGGTTTAATTCTAACCTTTATTATACAAAGGTCTTTTGTTGTTAATAAATGCCAAACACCACCCACCATGCATCGGGTGGCTGCATTGCATTGCAGAGGAACAGGGTATGCACAGTACATATCCAGAGCTGACTTAGTGTACATATACTTATCATATATTTGCAGATATGTGTAACGGACACTTCTCCGTTTACAGATATATATATAGATCTTCTGCCTCCTCTTCTGCGTCTTGACGCAGCGTCCTCCTCCTTCCACTTCTGGGGTTCTCTCGCTAATAGACACTATAAAAGGGGGACCTCTAGTGACCACATGGTCATTAGCATAGGAAACCCAGAAGAGGAAGGAGGAGGACGCCATGTCAAGACGCAGAAGAGGAGGCAATATATATATTGCAGTTTTTACCTCATTCAAATTTGGGAATAATGTGAACTGTGCATCTAAGCTTTTAATGTTTGATATGTGTCCTTAAACAAAAGCATTCAATCAAAGGCAAAGTAAAAGACACATTTTATGTCTAGAAATGCACATTTCCCAAGGCTAAACTGTAATTCAGCCCTCTGGAGTTTCCTATGTGCTCTAGACACAGTATATTGCTGCTCCTACAGACAAAACTGTCACAATGTTTATGTGGTTTGACAAAGAGGCAGAAAGTCTCTTTTAGTATGTTTTATTTCCAGTGAAGACTTGGGACAAATACAGAGCATATCCTTTATAAAAGAAACTGGTACAAAACAAACTTAGAAATAAAGTCAGTAGCCATATGACACGAGTGTTCATCACATACTATGTAGTCTGTCTGTCTAATATCTATTTTAGGATAACCATTTATGAGTTATTATTAAATATGTTTGTTATGTAATTTATGTGTGATACCTTTTGATGTTAAATATAACAGGTCACATAACATTTTAAAGAGTTGCTTAAAATGGTTTTGTAACCACCAGAAAGCAGAGCTGTATTAGAACATGAGGGCATGTATGTAAACCGAAGGGTGGTAAGTTTATGGAAAATGGGCTAGATTCAGACTTGCGCCATGTATGTAAGTACGCTCTGAATAGGTATTGTGCATGCGCACTATCTAATCTTCCGTGTGGAAATCAGCCTCCATAATGGCAGGAGGGCCACCCCCCCATGTGCACGAGATATGCATAGTGGGTGGCCTTTGGCAGTTAAACCATACAGTAAAGGTTGGGTTTATCTGGGCTGTGTTTCTCCCGAATAAGGGATCCACTGCTGTCCCCATTTAGGAGAGCAGGAGGAGTGCCCTGTTCTTCTGCATGCGTTATTGTGCATCAGAAATTCTTCCGTTAGCCTTCATTGAGGAGGCTACGTACATAATTTCTTATTAAATCTGGACCAGGCCCAATATTACTTCACAGAAAGGGTAGCTGATAAGTGGAATCGCATCCCATCTAAAGTGATAGAGGATAACACACTAGTACATTTTAAATATGATTGGGATAAATATAAAAATATAAGGATATTAAAACTTTTAAACAAAATTGAGGGTCCAATAGGGCCTAGGGTCAATACAGTTTAAACAAAAAACACTGAGCGGACTGGATAGGCCACGTGGCTTTTATCTGCTGCCACGTCTCATATACTAAAATAGCAATTGTTACCAGAATGTTGCTAAAGAGAGTACGAAAATTCATGTACAGTCATGTGTATGGGATACTATGCATTTATCTGAAGTGCGCAGTTTGCGGACTACTGTCACCAGGGCTGGCTATTTGGGGGCTAATAGCACAAAACACTTTAAAAAAAAAAACACTTGGTTTCCATGAAGAAATAAAATATTATTTCTTTCTAAATTGCTGCAGTGAGAGGAGGCCACGGAAAGATCAATATCTTCATCCTGATCCTGTGCAAAAACTAGTCGCTTGTGACATTTGAACCTAGCAGCATATGTATCAGAAATATGCTGTGAGGGATCTGAATGTTGTTAATGTTCACTTATGATGCAGTTGAGACAGGGACTTGTCATTAAAGGCACAGAGAGATGGTCATAATGATTTAAAGTGCATTTGATTGAGGTATTACTACTGGGGAATTACTGTATTCCAATAGACTCTGTATTCAATCTTCATGAGATTAATCCCCACATAATAAGAATGTTCACAGCAGCAGATGTAAGTGTCTTAATGACATGTGAGACACTGTTCTGCCTCCAAGCACACAACCAGAGTTTGATAGTGAAAGGCACATGGTCTGTTACAGGACAGAGTCGAGTCGTGATGTGACATTCCCATGACAGTAATGCAGAATGATTATGGTGTCAAATGCACGTCTGTATGAACCAAATAATCAATTTGTTTAGCGCTATACAAAAAAGTCAATAACATATTGAACTAAATTGATTTCTAAATTATGAACACAAAAGAGGAAGGATACAGCAAAGGTCATTTACTAAGCACAAAACATGCAGATGCATTTAGTAAATGGAATTTCTTTGTCTACTAGTATTGTAAGTAAGAGAAAAGATGAAGGACATTTGTTGTATTTGTATTGTTTGTACCATTTCTTTGTTTTTGTTAGTTCATCTTACGTATAGAACTGAAAAACTAGTTTATTTAGGTTAAAGTAAAATAAAAATTGCACTCATTAAACTAAACCTCTGTCCAGATCTTATGGTTTAGTCCCTACTTCAATGGTTTGAACCTATGTCTAGGTTGGGATTTCCGATCAGTGCTGATGTGAAGAACAGTTTAGGAATAACCACATTTTATGCCCAGCTGCCATCGGTGTGCATGGCAATTACAAGGAGGTGGTTGAAAATAAAAGTTGCGACCAACATGTTACTATGCTCCAACATTGTCATGACCTATCGGAAACCATGGAGAAAGTTGTGTCAGGAGAAACAATGAGGCCTGCTATCAATCTATATATATAAAAGCCATACTGTTCCTCACCACTATACTCATGTGCAGTAGCGTCCGGTGAGAGAGAGCTTGCTGCTGCAGGGGACTGGATGAGGAGTGTGATGGGCAGGTCACAGCATTTAGAGATGGTGAAAAGACTTAATGAAGAGGAGAGAGAGGTGAATGGATGATCTGGGGCATCCACAACATACCGTCACCTGTCACTTCATTTCAGTATAGTGCAGGCCTCCAGCATGGATCTGGATTTCCAAAAGTGGGACATCAATTTTGCCATGCATACAGCGCATATGCATTGTGGAAAGGGGGCCATATTAAAATCTTACACTAAGGGCTTGGTTACCCTTATGTTTATGACCTTATGGTAACACTTATGTTGATTCCCATTTTCGTGGGACCATTTAATGTTGGGTCCTGTATTCAGAAGTCTGCACATATTAGGAGAGAAGTCTACACTCAAATGTAGGTATATTAGGAATGGAATTCTGCTACCAATAGGTGTCAGCCACAATCCCTGCACCAACTGTAGTGATGCCAATGCCCAACCCCCAAGTTTGCATTGCATAATGCCAGTCCTGTCTTCACTACCGTAATTCTTATTCTATCACACTGCATGCCCTATAGATTTGTTAGTAGTGTACCATGTACAAGTGATTGGTATTCTTTCCTGGGTACAGAGCTCCAGAACATGACATACTGTATTTCTGGGTCACTTCAGTTATATGTGGATATATGAAGAGAAGGAAGGAGTTAAAATGTGAAAGTAATCTGTTTCTGCTGTTTCTTGCAGTACAGAAGCTGACGCCTCAGTGTTTTGCCCTGTAATTTGTAGACATTACCACAGCAGTAAAAGTTTGTAGTAGCATTGTGTTTACCCTCTGATTTACATAATGGAACCACTGACAGCAGGAAAACAGGAAACATCCTGGAATAAAAAGAGGCAAGGAAGAAATTACTAACATCAAGATCGACATCAGCAGCTCCATTCATTCATAGGAGCTAATCTCTGCCAAGTAAAAGAAGAAAAGAAATGAAAATACCATCAAAACAACATGATTTCAATTCCTCTACAACCAGTGAGTAGACAAGATCATTTAAAGATTTAAAGATTTATCTTGAGCAATTTTTCCATAGATGCATTTCTGTGTTATTTGAAGTTTAGAACATAAAAAAAAAATGGAAACAGAGGACCTGATCCAGACCTCCTTGGATTTTCCGTATGCACTGAGGTCAGTAAGTATTCATAAAGTGAACTTCCTGTCACTTCCCTCTCATGTGCGTTCGAATGCAGATCCGTGTAGATCTTCATTCCACCGCCCACTTACCTTCTGCATGCCTATCCCCGCCCCTCATGCAGGGATTAGGCATGCAGATGAATGGTACTGCCCCTCCCCCAAATGGAACCCTTATCGTACGGAGCTGAGTTCCGTACAATAGGAGTTCCATTGCCTGACTCCCTTAAGCAGCTTGCAAACGTTGGGTGATGGTATTAGATATAAATCTGTCCCAGAAACTTGATCTTTACACCACTTTGTAATCCATTTTACCATTTTTCATTTCATCACTTTGATTATTGGTTGGTTGGGGTGTTAGTTGTTTTAGCTGTTTTGGGGGCAGTGAGTGATTGCAGATTCACTCAAGGTGTAAAAAACTGAACCCTTACATCTTTTACATTCCACACAATTTATACACAAACAAAAAAAGAGAATACAATATTACACTGCTTAAAGGTTCAAGACAGTTCAATAATTTGGTGACAGTTCAAATTATAGACGGCTTAATGTTAACAGTTGAGTATAATGGGATAGATCCAGACCTAAGTATGCTAGCGTTTTTACGCTAGCCGCTGACGTAAAATCGCCTATTTGTATGTACTGCGCATGTGTGTGGCAGATGTTACGCCACGTAACTCTAAACGTACGTACCATCAGCGTAACTACAAATGAAGAGGTGGGTCAACCATACGATACCCGGGAATGCACTTTGAAGGCAGAGGGAGACCTTTAAATTGTACAATATGGGCCGGGTTAGACCGTTACGTGTGTGAATCCATTACGTTCTTACGCTTTGAAAAGTTAAGGTGGAGTTTGGGAAACATACATGACTAAAGTACGAACGAGTGGGGAGAGCATAGAAAATATGCTAGCGTACATGATGAAACGTAACATGCACTTAGGTCTGGATCTGCCCCATTGTTAGTACTGCATATATATTACATGTATATTAATACATTTATGACATTTTTACAAGCCACCTGTATTACATTAAGTTCACAGAGATTACAAACAGATACCCCTTTCACATCACCACCAAATACCTGGGTTTTTGGCCAAAAACCTAGCTCGCAGCAAAAACCCGGGTATTTGGTGGTAATGTGAAACTGCCATTTCACTTCGACCCGAGTCAAATGACCCGGGATACAGACCCGGCAAAAAAGAAGGGTTTATTCCGGGTTGCAACTGGGAATGGTGGCAATGTGAAAAGTCCAGGGTTGTTTTTCAACCCAGGTTTCTCACATTGCCTCCCGACTGGTTAGATTTATTTACTGTTGCTATGGCAACAGTAAACAAATCTGTTTTCAGTGTTGGAGCACAAGAAAAATAAATTGCATGCTGATGCTTGTAGTGCTACAAGCACCAGCATGCCCAAGGATGCCAGGTCATGCTGGTGCTTGGAGAACCGCAAGCGCCTGTCATCGGGCCTAACGCTCAGCGTACCATCGCTTCACTCCCCCGACACACCCCCTTGCCCCATGCTTACGCCGGCTAAAGGCTACCCTAACTTCAGCCGGCATAAGCGAGTGTTAATACACTCCTACACTACACTAACGCCACCTTCCCAGCCTCATTACCCTCCCTCCCCCCACCTACTTGCACTAACTGCAGCGTAGTAACGGAGGGGAGCACCGATCCATGATCGGGCATTTCCGTAGCTACGCCGGACAGATAATAAGCCAATCGTACGGAGCCAGCGTAGGTCTGGATATGGCCCATCTAGTGCAACAAACAACAAGGTAATGCCCCCCTAGCTACTTAATAAAATATAGGGCCGGCCCCTAACATGAAAAATTAATTAACATTTAATGCCCCTAATATTTAAAAAATCATTACATTTAATACCCCTAATATAAAAAAATATTTACATTTAACACCGCTAATAGAAAAATGCATTAAATAAATTTAAAAAAAAGACGTTTAAATTATTAATAAAAAGAAGTACTTACCAACTTGAATTGAATCCAATCTTCCAAGCTTTTAATCAATGGGGGTGGTCTTTGCATTGGGGTATATTTATACCCTTGGGTATCCTGGGAAATCCCCTTTGAAATGTCATTTCCCAGGCTAGTAAAGGGTATAAACATATTCCAATGACATCAGAGAAGTCATTAGCATCTGGATGTCCTGCTTCCAGGACATGAGTTGCGGCGGTGGCATAGGGGTTTTTTTTTGCAAAAGACCACCCCACGGATTAAAAGCTTGGAAGATCGGATCCAATTCAAGTTGGTAAGTACTTCTTTTTATTAATCATTTAAATGTCTTTTTTTTATTTATTTAATGCCTTTTTCTATTTGCAGTATTAAATGTAAATATTTTTTAATATTAGGGGTATTAAATGTAATGATTTTTTAAATATTAGAGACATTAAATGTTAAGTTTTTTTTTTTATGTTAAGGGTCAGCCCTATATTTTATTATGTAGCTACGGGGGACATTTACACAATGGACATCCTTGGGCATGCTGGTGCTTGTAGCACTACAAGCATCAGCATGCCCTGCCACATTATAAATCCACTAAAACCCGGGAAATTTATGGTGATCTGTCAGACCCAAGAATTTCCTGGAATTTTGTGGACTTAAAAGGTGGCTTTTTTTGTGCCCTGGCATTCCTTCCCAGAAAAACCCATGGTGGAAAGATCTGGGTTTTCCAGAGATGGTGATGTGAAAGTGGTATAACATAACACTCAACTGTCAGCATTTTGACCTGTCTACAATTTGACCAGTCAACATTTTGACTGTCGACATTTCCTAACAGACCTGAAGGTGTATCTTTTTTTTTTTTGTTCCTTGGTTAGATCTTTTACTGTTAAGATAGCCATGCATATATATCCAAACAATTATATAATCAACGTTCTTAATTAGCCGCCCTACATACACAACTACGAATCTAAAGATAAGGTAGCCCTATGGCATTCGTAAGTCGGTTAAGAAGCTGAAAACCGGGTTGTGTCATGGGAGTCACCTTGCTAATTTCTGGCCATAATTAAGAACCTAAATCATTGTTAAGTGTGAATACGGTCCAATAAGACAATAAACAAACATCAATCACATACACAAATTAAAGACATACATTAATATTATATTTTTGAGAATATTCAAACTAATATACAAAACATTCCAAAGCACGCACCACAAATACAGCAGAAAAGTGAGTGTATTTCTAAGAGACATAAAAGTTTAAGACAAAGGCAAAAATTATTACATGTGACAGGAAATTTTATGAGATCATCTGCCACTAAACAAAAAGAAGTGAGCAGTACAACTAGTGGCCTTATGCGATGATACCCTAAAGGGAATGTGCAAAATAATAAAAAACCTACAACCTGTAATGACAAAGTGACACAGTGAATAAATCTTCCCTAGTGCTCCAATTACAGCTTTCTAGAGAGTGTTGTACCATAGATAGAAATTAGTCAAGAGAAAACTTCTTCATGAACTCACAGACACATAAATTGCACAATTTGATGCTCACAAACGGAAAACTCCCTGTAAACAGATTTAAGAATTTTGCAGAACAACATGCATAGAAAAATCATTATTAAAATGATCAGGCTGTTATATGCTTTGGACACAGATTCAAAGTGATGTGAGAAAAGATGGAATTTCATTCATGGATGGAATGGAATTCACTTTTTGTTGCATGCAAAATACTATCCAAGAAGCAGAACATATTTCATTTTAATCAAGTACTCATATTTGACTTACTTCAGCCGGCGTAAGAAAGGGGCCATGCGCTCGCACAGGAGCGTATGGACGCCTAGCCAGCCCTCCCACCCTCATTAAACTAGCTCCCCCCACCCACCTACACTAACCTGAACGTAGGGACGCCCGATCCAACATCTATTCAACAGAAAAAAAAAATACAAAACCAAAGCTTTAAAACCTACCTGACCGGGCGCGCATCTTGCTCTAATCTCGGCGCATGCGCAGTGATTTTGCCTTTTGAGACTTGAATGTTTACAAGTCCCAAAAGGCATCTACCGCGCATGTGCTGGGACTCATTAGCCCAACGATGTCAACAAAAGGCTCGCTGACCGTCGTGGGACCTCACCGGAGGGGTAAGTATGAATAAATACTTCCCACGTTCCCTCCAGGCTCGCTGCGAGGCGCAGTAAGCCTAGTTGCTATCATTAGCGCTCAATGTGATAATGATAGTAAATAGAGCCCTAAATCCTAGATGGCAGCACTGGTTGTGTTATGGATGTTCCAGTTATGAGATTACCTCCTAGAATATGTCAATATGGAAAATTCTATATTCAGTGCTGCTGATGAAAATAGGGAGACGCTTAGGGCCAGATTTACTAAGCTGCGGGTTTGGAAAAGTAGAGATATTGCCAATAGCAACCAATCAGATTCTAGATGACATTCTCTAATATGTAATAAGAAAGTGAGAGCTAGAATCTGATTGGTTGCTGTGGGCAACATCTCTACTTTTCCAAACCTGCAACTTAGTAAATCTGGACCCTAATGTTTAACTCCATCCCCTGATACTCAATACACAACACAAAATCCTTTTTATTACAATAACAAACTCATGTGTATCACTCGATCACTATTCACAACCCACTGCACATTCAGCACACAAGTATAAATCCTGAGGATCCACATCTGTGATGGAAGTCTTATTCGCACACATGCATGGTCACAAAATGCAGACATTTTCCACACACAAAGAGCAGAAATTGTCCTTATTTTCTAAATCTGGATTCAGCCTCAAATGATTTCTAGGCTTTTATCATAACCTAAATAAATAGCAATTTTTTTATATTATTATATATGACTATATTATTATATTATTATTTTCAATATGCATTTAAACTAAATAGTAAGATGGAAACAAGCTCATTTAAATAAGGGAATTTATCACTATTATTAGCAATTACTCTATCTAATCACCAGCCTTCACATTTTAGCATCAGAAACAGGTGCAGTCTACTTTATTATCAACTGAAAAATCATATTATCTGCCTCATTCAATCACAGCAAACTGCTAATAGTTATGAATAAAACAATGAATTCTTTATAGACTTTTTTGCAATGAAATAACAATGTGTTTGTTAACAAATAAATAAAAGTGAGAACAATAAAAAGGAGTCCATAGCAATAATGTGTATGTTGTAAGAACACATATTTAGCTTGATGATAACAATGATGAGAAACCAAACACAACATTGCATAGTAGTAGTAGTAGTAGTAGTAGTAGTAGTAGTAGTAGTAGTAGTAGCAGCAGCAGTAGTGGAGTAGCACTTGAGTAGTATGTGACACTGCAAACAAATAGATGTTATAGATGTTATAGGTTCTCCATTTGTTGAACTTCAACTATGCATAATTTTTATGGTGAATAATGGAGACATTGATGTGCAGAGTGTTTCCAGATAGCAAGCTGTTTATCTTCAGATTCTGCACCACTCTTCCTTCTCTACTTAGTAAATGGAATCTTTCATGGATGGCTATGGGGCCAGGCCAAATGTTAAATGACCATCCCATGCGGCTTAATGACATGCTGCATAGTGCCTATCTAGGAGACAAGTAACAGAGGCCCCACAAAGGATGAGGGCCATTCTGAAGACTTATTAAAGGTAAACAGTAGAACAGTTTAAACATGCTTGGGATTAATATAAGGATATCCTAAAATAGGGTCTAGGGTCAGTATAGTTTTAAATAAACAACTGGGCAGACTGGATGGGGCATGTGGCTCTTATCTGCCGTCACTTTCTATGTTTCTATGAACACAAATAGCCTGGTGTACTTAGCAGAGACCTGTAGTAAATGAATCAAAGGTACACAAGGTACATCCAACACTTTAGACTTTCTTCAGGAATAAAATACAAGTGAACAAATACAGAAATAAATACCTTAGCAAGAAAACAGGCTGCACTTCTGATTCAACAAATTAAATGTGTGCAAGTGTATATATAAATGAAACCCCAACAGACCTCCTGAGTACACATATAGCAAATGAATAGGGAGTCTCCTACAGGAGGTGCCTTGACGCTGGGCAGGTGAGCTTAACCCAGTATAGCTATATTGTGAACAAAACCTCCTTTTTATTTATGTGCTGACACATAGTGTTATATAATGTTTGTTTGGAGTGCTGGACCTCTGTTTTGTTCCTTGTAGTTACATAGTGGTCACTTTGGTCCTTGGCTGCACCTTTTTCATTTATATATACACTTGCACACATTTAATTTGTTGAATCGGAAGCGCAGACTGTTTTCTTGCTACTGTTATTAGTTTCATTTGGGAGTCTGACCCCTCACCAACATGGCCGCTACATACTGTTCAAGAGTGTCTTAATACAGACCTCCTGAGTACACATATAGCAAATTAATAGGGACTAACCTACAGTAAGTGCCTTGATGATGGGCAGGTGAGCTTAACCCAATATAGCTATATTGTGAACTAAACCTCCTTTTTATGTATGTGCTGACACATAGTGTTATATAATGTTTGTTTGGAGCGCCGGACCTCTCTTTTGCTCCTTGTAGAAATAAATACCTTACCTGATTGAGAGAGATCACATGCTATCAGCCCCCCTGTCCTGGACTCCTCTGAAATCATGTAAAGCAGGGAGTGATGTAGGAGGATGTCTGCAGCATTGTCATGGTGACCCCACACCAAACAAACCACAATCAGTGAAACACAGTGAAGATACAAAATATCTCAAATGAAAACATTGACGTCTCCATCCATGGCCATAGAGACAACAAAAAACATTCTTAAGATGACAAGAGGGAGAAATATATAACCACACAAATATATATCAATCAACATAACTGATACTACTTACATGGAAAGAACAGGGACATAAGTGCAAATGTAGCTAAACTAAGTCTTATTTATATAAACAAAACAGAATACAAATTTGTCATATTGTGCCTTTAACTAAAAACAAAATGATGTGCTATTTTTTTTTAAATAAAAATAAGCAAATACTTTCCTGTCATATTGTCAGAAATAGAAATAAAAAAAAAGTATTTCAAACTTTGAAATGCAATTCCTTTCCATTTACAATAGGCCTTATATTCGGTTGTTCAAATCCTAGTTGATTTTATTTTTGCATATGTAAGAACAAAGGTTTTCTTTTATTGGTGAGAGAATGCATACTTTGAACGAGAGAAATATTCTGATTAATCCTAGGAGATATTACTTGTCAGGCCTATAGATAGACATAAGACCTATTATTTACATTTGTGCAGTCAATACCTATTGTAATTGAAGAGGTTGGAAGAGGTTGTTTGTACAATGAAGTAAGTTGTTTTTCTTGGCTGCAGAATGAAATAATGGTTCATTCAAGTTAATAAAATACAGTATTTTTAGCTTGAACTCAAACTAAATGTAACTAAAATGTAACTGGAAAAAAAGGTTTGGAGCGCTAGGGGGTGATCAGAGATCTGTTTCTGACATTTTAACATCTGTAAATGATTTTCGAGATCTGCGAATTATGTCAGAGATCTGTTTTTTGATGTTTTAAGATCTTTAAATAATGCCAGAGATTCAGGTTTATGAAGTATGAATGAAGTCTTCTGCGATGAGCCCTGAGCGGGACCTCACAGGGAAGGTAAGTCTTAGTATAGTTGATGAAAGAATAATAGTGCCCACTGAAACAAATTCAATTATTTCATAAAATAAAAAATGGACCAAAGCTTAAAAAATAAAATAATAGTATATGATACTTGCATGCCAAAGTTCTGTCTCTCTAAAAATTAAGAAATACAGATGACCACCTTTTTATTGCACAGTCCGTATAGAGCAGGGGTGTCAAACACAAGGCCCGCGGGCCAAATCCGGCCCGCCAGACCTCGT
>WWET01001491.1:152849-171991 GCA_011038615.1 Limnodynastes dumerilii
GCTGGAGTGACATGATTTGGGAATACTGGGGGGCTGGAGACACATAGGGACACTGGGAGCTAGAGAGACATGATGGGGGGCTGGAGTGACATGATTTGGGAATACTGGGGGACATTTTTATTCCTGTGAATGGTTGGGTAGGGACCCCTGTGCATTGCTTTGCCCAAGGCCTACAATTCTGTTAAGACGGCCCTGAGCACAGCAGGAGTTTTAAAGGGAGCTACCAGGTGGGGACAGGGTAAAAGGGTTGCAGAAGGGGACAAGAGGGTACAAAGTGAAGGGGGAGTGGAAGGAACAACACTAGGATTGAGGGCCCTGCTCATGTGAGCTAACACACTAAGTGAGAGTGATGAACTTACATAAGACATAAGGAGGGGAAAGGAAGTGGACTGCTGATGTGAGCGGAGGAGAAGGGGAAGGAAGGAGAAGAAGGGATAGATATAGGATGCACTGAGGATGTTAAGTGGAGGAGGAGTAGGCTAACCTGAACAGGTGCCTTTTGAGTGAGCTCTTGAAGATCTGCAATGTGGGGAGAGTCTGACTGAAGAAGGGAAGTCATTCCAGTGCAAAAAACAAAACTACCCAGAATTAGTAATAGCTGGGTTTAAAACTGTACCTGGATCAATCGTGTTGCTATGTAAGTGGTAAAAATTATATTAATTTTATTGCATGTATGAAAATACTGACTATTGACCGGATTCAGGGATGTGTTTGTTCAAAAGTACGCAATTATATGCACGCATGTAGCAAGCAAACACCCACCAACACCCCTGACACTTCCCTCTCACGAGCACCTCTAACTTTATGTGTATACTCAGGTGCGTATATGTATGCCGTACGTGCGATTCTATGTAACCGCGCCATCAAAGACTTAAATTCCCCCCACCCTCTTTCACATAACTTTATAGGGGTGGCCGTGGCCATGCCTAAAGCCCATACGTATATTCAACGTAACTGCATGCGCAGTTAAAACGTACCTAAAAATATGCACACAAATCCACAGGAAAACAGATCTGTGAATATGGCCCTATATTTGCAAAAATGATGAACAGCTTACAGTTCAAAAGCTAATTAAGATTTGAAACTCATTACGTTTGAACATTCTGTATTTGCACATAAATGCAGATTTGCTTATCCCTAATTTGCAGTTTCAAAATATCAAAAATAAATACATAAATAATTTATGCGATGTCAAAATAATATAATGACAAAAGTGTTTATGGCGAAGTAATCCCTTGTCAAAATCTAGGAAAAGTAATATGGAATTTTTTATTATATTTTTTTAATTATTTTTTACCTTGAGTCATTTTGAGAAACTTTGCCAGATTTAAAATGGTAACAAGTTATTTAAGGAGAACAACAATTAGGTTTATGAGATTGAATGTGTCATTCCTATACATACAGTATATACTGTATACACACAAACTGGGTCATTGCTACTGTTATGGGATTAGATAGTTATTGATTTTTGTTGATCTAACGGGTGCAATGCCATACACTCATTCCTCTGCAACAGCACAGAGTGCTTCTCATTTCTGTAAAGCCCTTGTACTACATTTAGATGTTATTTTTTTCCATCATGGTGACTAATGAATGACTTTGCTCAATAAGTAAATAAAAGTTATTCAGCTGTGGGGGTTGACAATGGTAACAGGAGCATTGCAACTCACAGGACTTATCTGGTGAGCTGGATTCAGAAAGAAACTATTAATAAATACATATTTGGGGAGGGAGGGTTAAAAAAATTGTTAACAAGAAAGCATTTAACTTACATAACTGTAAACTCCAGTGACAAGCATTCTACAAGTGTCTACATATTGTAACAGAACATTACAAAAGCATGCTGTTATCTTCCCTGTTCTGGCCATTGTAAATGTCTTCTACTATGCAACTACATTAAGGTAGTTATTTAGGGCCGGATTCAGAGCTCCGGCCGCAATGCAATTGAGGCCGGAGTTCTGTGAAAAGTGCTACTGCGCATGCGCAGTAATTTTGGAATGTAATCTACGTTACTTCTTGCAGCGTATATTGCGTACACGCGGTTTTAAATACCGCATGTACGCAATCTACGTTGCAAGACGTTGGTAATATTGAAGACTACTTTGACAAAACCATATTCTTCTGCGGGGGAAGGGATTGGAAATATGCAAACAGAATGAATTAAAAGATGATGCCTTATAGTTCAACTTTTCATTGATTCTTCAATTCCCCTATTATCCCAATAGCCATAACTGTTGAGAACCTTCACCATTCTTACTATAGCATTAGAATTTTATTGAAAAAATATACACAATGACCAGTGTTGGGGAAACATTTTATTTCTATAATGTATTCTGAAAGAATCGATTTAACATAATACCTAGGGAGGTTCTAAATGCTTCCAGGAAGCATCATATATTTACACTTGAAACATCATAAAATCTTTCACATGGAACCTTATTACTTGTTTTTCAATTTCACATCTGTAACGATTAACAGCAAGATAATAGAAGCAACCATAGAAAACATGAGCTAAATAATACAGAAATAAAACAGTGATAAGCTAGGACACAAAAAAAATCAATAGTTTTACTTGTAGACACAAGTTTACCGCAGATATATTAAGCTGGTGCTTTGTGACAAATGAAAGGAAGAACCATAGGGACACATTATAAAGTGGAATGTACGGGGAATGGGGGGAAAAAAAATCAACCTTTTCAAGACAATAAAATAAAATCATCTTATACAGGTTTAACATTCTAATGGTCACCTTCAGAAAGAACAAAACAGGAAATATGGGCAACATAGATTGATTTTTCTATTTTTATTTAAGTAAGAAATGAACCAGAGCTTTCTGAAGCTGATAAATCTCATAATCAAGTTATTTTATCTGTGCTATTGCTGAATGACTTCCTCTCAGTGCCCATAATAAAAGTCAGTATGGTAATAAATGCCATCTTAGAACAATATTACATAAGAGTAAGACCATAAATAACAGTCTCTGAGATTTATACTTCTTACATTTCTCAGCTAAGCATCACATGAATTTTAAACATCTATAACCCGTGTCTGTACTTGGAGTCAATGATATATAAAGATTGCACTAGAAACACACCAACAATCAGGATGAAATAAATAATTGGACCGGGGTGTACTTAAACTACCAACACATACCCATATCAATTGAGAAACAAAAAAAAAAAGGGAACCAAAAAGTATGCACATAAATATACACTGTCCGCAGTGACTTTGTATCACTTTGTAAAACACATAAATAAAGCAAAATAAAAATCTAAGGAATAAAATGCAAGATTTTAGGACTGCAGTAGAAATTGTTGTTGAAATATTATATTAATAAATAGATGCATTTTTCCAGATAGAGAACTTTTTAATAGCCAATATTTAGAAAGTTATAGATTAATGTACTTCTGGATATTAACTGATAAAGCTGCTGCTGCATCTCTTTGTTGGCGACTGTAGGCAGCGGTACTGGTCTGGTGGCCGTGGACCCCCGATCCTTAGATCTTTGGAAACAGCCAAAGATCAGATCTTATAAATACAGACACAGGGCCAGATCCAGAACAACCCTTGTGAGCGAATTTACGCGTGGCGGAGACGTAAAGTCGTCTTTTGGTAAGTACTGCGCATGCGTGCCATAGAAAATACGCTCAGTAACGTAGCATAATTGTGAACGTATGGGCCATTCACGTATGTGTCACGTAAATACTTATGTGTGGGCGTGCCAATTTTCTGAAATACGTTAATGTCTGAAATACGTTAAGTAGGCGGGGGTTTGTATTTATAGTGTACAGTATGGGCGTGCTTAGCTGCGTAAATACGTGTTGCCCATACGTACGTGTGCGGATCGCTACGTTGGCAAAAGTTAAGGTGGGGTTTAAAAAGTGTATCTTGACAAAATACGTATGTTCAAGGGGTGTGCCTAGGGGAGTGTATAGAAGGTACGCACACGAAAATACGCTACGCGAGTAAACGTACGGCAAACATAGTTCTGGATCTACCCCACAGTCTTTTGGACACAGGTGGAACAGCATGTTTTGAACAGCCACTGGGTCCACATCAGGGGCAGAATTTGAAAGACTCACAGCAAGAAGGCTGGGGCCTGAGTGGATAGGCAGGGTCGGGTGGAGCTAGGTGTGCTGGGAATCAAGCTGGTGGAACCAACTTGGTGTGTGTGATAGAAGCTGTCAGAGGCTGGCACCTTCCTGTTAAGCACTAACCCTAATCCTATATCCACTGCAGCCTTCACACTAACCCTAACCTATTACCGGTCACAACCGCCGCAGACGGTAGCTAAATAGGTTGCTGTTCCCAATAGCAATTTTCCATCTTTCAAATGCACATTTGCCATTCAGCTGGTGGCTGTATCAAGTTCAAAATATGGCCGACCTGGACCTGGAACTGCATCCCTTTCAGTACCAGGATGGAATTCTAAATCCAAAGGATCCAGATCCATCCTTGTCGTAATCCAACAGTGGGACGAGACAGAGCTGGGACCAGAAGTGCTTCCGACCTGTGGGAAGGGGGAGGGGGAGGCATGTAAATAATAAAATAAGGACTGCCTTCAGCTCTTACATACAATCCTTTTTCATACCATACTCAGTTTACACGGGGACAGTGCAGAAATGTTACTGTAAGGTCCTGGGAAAGCAGAGGAAATGGTCTCTCCTCACTCATATGTGGCTGGATCCAGACTAACGCCCCCTGCACTCAAGGTAGTAAAATCTGAAGACTTACGTGTCCAGATTCCTACCTTAAAATTTATGACTTGCTCTGTGGACTTACATCCACTGACCTTGTCGTAATGGGCCTTCCCCCGCCCCTAATTTAAATGCCTATCTCTGCCTATATGGCCTAGATACAGTAGACGTAAAAAGCTGGCCGGCCGGCCGGCCCCTTTAACGTACCTGCCAGCTGGTACGCTAGCGTAGTTATGATGTGCGCATGCACACATCATAGCTGACAGGGGAACTACGCACACAGAGTGCGTAATTCCCCTGGCTTCCGTAGCCCAGGAACTGGGCCATGAAATGTAGACTTCTGCAGGGATCCGGCAGCAAACCATTGCTGCCACTGTGGTCGGAACTTTGATTGAGGTCTTCTTAGGTCACCATGAAAATGTTTCTGTTTATCTTTTTATTTAATTTGTCAGTATAGGACGCATGGAAGAGTACCAGAAAATAAAATACAGAGGTGCGTTCTGATAGTGTGTTGTTGAGATCACATGACCGCTTCCTGTCATAGATACATGAGCACTGCTGTTTAATATATATATTTATGGGAAACCTATTATGTTCAAAGCAAATTATTTGCTGCATTTTTATGAAAATGATTGTTTCATGTCTATTCCAAACAATATCTACAGTACCTAAAATGATTGAATAGATTTTAACAGTATTAATAAGTTTTACATGCTCTAGATACAGAGTTTGACCTCTTGCCCAGCACAAGTTGTTTATCATACTACCTGCAGGCAAAGAAAAATTGGGCGGTCAGGAACAGACAGCTAAGAGAAAGATGTATGCAGCATGTTACATTTGTTCAGAAGAAACATGTACTGTAGATGTGATGTTTAGTTTTTAATTTTGAATAAATGAAATGTTCAGGTTATTAATCTTATTTTTTACTTCTTATCACTTCTGTGCTACATAGTCCTCTTATTAATCTATAACATTGGTAAAATGTCATAAATCAATACATTTTGATTATTCTGTTATTAAGTCCATTGCACACATTTTAATATGATTTCATCCATTTACATACAGTGGTGAAAGTTTATTTAAGTTCTAGCAGTACGGGACTAGATCCAGACTTCGGCAAAAGGAGCATTTTATAATAAATAGGATCAGGAATGTCTGTTTATTGTGAATGCATGTCTGGCAGTTCCAGTACGGATCAGGATTTTCTGTATCCAGACTTCCATACCAGGGGCCAGATTTAATAAGCTGCGGGAATGGAAGAGTGGAGATGTTGCCTATAGCAATCAATCTGATTCTAGCTGACACTTTCTAGTATGTAACAGGAAAGTGAGAGCTAAAATCTGATTGGTTGCTATGGGCAAATCTAACCCCAGGAGTGTTTCCTGCAGCAGGGCAGGACTAAGAGCAATGTGGATGTGCATGTTGATGTTTTGTACTCTCCTATATCGTATCCTAACAGCACCCTCTATATTGCATCTTGAACATGTTCATATTATGGGGAAAAGCTAAAAGAGAAACAGCGCTAAACCAGGGAAAACACCTGTGGGCAAAAACAGCAGCCAACAGTATAGGAGTGATGCCCCACTCCAAACAAATAATACAATAAAGAAAACACACCAGGCGCTTGTAATCTCCCTTAAAATAAATAACTAATCTAAAAAAAATCAAAGATGTCCACAGTAATAGTAGGTAAGACAGTATTTAATACAAATATTTCATAAAAGCAATACAATTAATAAAACAGTAATAGTAGGTAAGACAATATTTAATACAAATTAATACAATTAATAAAACAGTGAGTGTCAGTATAATGAGGTTGGATTATTATAAATTTATATTCGAATCAGCACTCTTTACGGTAGAGAAGAAGAGGATTTTCAATTTGCATCAGAGACGGATACCAGAGAAATGAACCCTTATATAGATACACAGTGTCTCTTACTGACTTCTCTTGTACACAATCCCGCTCGAGACACCTGTTCGTCGGAGACAGTAGACCGACGGAGAGTCGCCAGCAGCAAAATAAAAACTCTTTATAGAGCAAACATGTATTCCGCAGTGCTCCAATACTTAAAGTGGCTAATAGGAGGAGACGGATTGAAAAGTGGTTGGGTGAGTATAATTACCACCATGCAGGGGAAGATGTGAAATTTCACCGCGTACAAGCCTAAGCCACGTCCGGTTATCAGCTCGGAGTCCACACTCCTCCTCGCCACGTGTGCAGTGTCAGCTGTTGGCTCTGGAAATAAGGGAATGCTGTTTCAGCTATATTCGTTGGTCGGTTCAGACCTCACAACCTCATTGAAGATAGCAACTCTGGCGCGTTTCGCCGTGCCTATGACTTCATCAGAGGGAGAATTAAATGGGGAATTAAAAGGATGCCCAGCTGATCCGTACCACTGCTTACTACTGAACAGGTGAGCAAATAACTTGTTATGGGTATTGCCTATCCGCCAATACCTCCTTACTTGCAACATATATATGTTAAACCCGTTTCCGTATTTTATTCCCCTTTTAAAGTGATGGAAAGTAGGGTTAAATGGGTGGGCAGTGAGTTGGCATGACCACCTTTGTTACTGCCTAATTACATTCACATTAACCCTCACCTGATATCAATGGTGTGTAACTCACAGGCAACCTGACCTATAATGCTTTGTTACATATCACAACACTTTCAAGACAAAGGTAACATATGTCTGGTGTGACCAAACATCCTCTTAGCTAGCTGCTCTTTGCAACACTAAGGACCAGATCCTCACTTCTCACTTGCTATGATATTGAATCTAGGATTAATGAATGAATGGGGATAGGGGATAATGGAAATGGGCGTCACTATCGCTATGCATCTGCGAAAAACTCTACTAACCACTCCCCTTGCATGGACAGACTTCCAGGAGCCATGCAATAGCTCTAATTCTCTTCTCTTACTCAAGTGAATGTAAAATGTAGAACCTCTGGATCAGTGTGCAGTGCGTTAGAACACCTATACTGTTCATTGTAATGTCCACTTGGGAGCACAACTCGGCCACTTTAAAGGATGCTGTCAAATAATTCATTGCTCTTAAGTATGGATAGGATAGACCAAGGCTAGAAGTGAGGGTGTATGTAGGGGTATGTCATTCCGTCACTTTTCCACTGATTTAATTGAAATGTTGTAAATCTCCATTCACTTCTATTATTTTTTAATTTTCTTACCGCCACTTCAAATTTTCCACTTCCACTACTGGGTCAGACTGTGGACCGTGTTCAGAGATCCATTTTCACGTGGAGTTACATGTGTATTTTTAGGTATGTTTTAACTTCACATGCGTAGTAACTTTTTTACGTACGTTACATAGAATATACGCACGTATGTGTATAAATATGTGAATCGCACTTGGGGACATACGTACGGATTGGCGGGGTTGAAATACGTACTTAAAAATTTCCATAAAAGTGGGTGGAGGGAAGCATTTAAATGAATGCTTGACGGCATGGTTTTAAAGAATCGCCCGCACGGAAAACATGTACGCATATAAGTATACATGTACACACGTGGTCTATGGAGGTGTAAGTCTACGATTGCACGGCCGGGAGAGGGGAGTGTTGTGGGTGTTGGTGGGTGTTGTCTTTCTACGTGCGTTTGTAAAAACGTGCACATAGTAAATACGGATCTGTGAATACGGCCCTGTATTCCTAAAGGGTAGCACGGATGCCTGCACACGATGGAAAACTAACAAAACTGTTTCCGATTGCCCAAAAATAAAGAGAAAATGGGTAGGGCGGATCAGGCCCATAGAGTCAATACCTTGTTAATCCGTGTATAACACTTCATCACTTTTTTAAATGAAAATGAATATCAGTTGTTGGGCTGCCACCAGCCTCTATAACATATTAGTTAGCTGCAGAATAACTTTTATATTCTTTCACTTTTTTACTTTTCACCCATTCCCTCCTGGCTACGACTATTGAAACCTCAGGCAAGATAACATCTCTTGATTTAATGTGCACGGCATTTAACAATCACCCTCACATAAACAACATGTCAACAGAGAGCAATCTGCTTCCACAGAGACAAGAATTACATTTATCATTTACTGGAACGCTGCTATTAAATAAATATATATATAAGTTGGAATGGATTCTATTAAGATGCCTGAAAAAAAGAATTGTTCAGGCACAACTACATTTTCTTGACCCACCATATACTCCTTCAACCACGAGTGCCAAGGATTATGATACAATTTGTTTTTCCTTTCATACGGTGCTGCTGCTGCGTGACTTGGATGTTTGTAATATAAAGTACTGTAAGAAATAAGTGACACATCGGGTGTCATTGAAACACATGCATTGACTGAGAAAATACTTTACTAATCATTGCTAAATTAAATATTTCTCTAAATGGAAGAACACTTCTTTTAATTCCACTTTTATGAAAATAAGTGCATGGCAAAAGCAATACAGTAAAATAAGCCAAATCATAGCAAATTAATAACAAATTAATATGCCATAGCATCATGATTGTTTGGCCTGCTGTAAAGCTCTTAGCCGCCAAATGCTTTGGAGATCTTTGGCTAGATTAAAATGAAAAGTGGAGCTATTGCCCGTAGCAACCAATGAGATTCTAGCTCTCTCCAATTACATATTAAAGAATGTCAGCTAGAATCTGATTGGCTTCTAGGGGCAACATCTCCATTTGTTTCTTGTTCCATAGTTTAGTAAATCTTGCCCTTTGAGTATTCCATTTTGGGTGTTTATCACCTGATTGCTCAAGGGTATAATGGTTGTCACACACAATTATATTATTAACGCAATCCTTAAATTGACAGCATATTTGGATGGTTCCTTAATCTTTTATATATCCACACTAGTAAGGAATATCAAGGTCCAATTTATTAATTTTATCTTTAATAAAAATGAAGGTCTCTATCGATCATTCTGTTGCCTAGAATATGGCAACTTTACAATTATTTATCTTCAGATTTGAAGGTTGGCTCTATCCTTGGCACTGGAAATAACCTAAGTTAGTCATAAGGACAAAAAAGACTCTATTGAGATGGCACTCACATAGGATCTCAATAAGTATTGAAATCAAATTTTATTTCACCTTATGATTAAAAGCATTCACTTCCTGTTATATATAATATTATGATTCATACGATTTACTTAAAAGGTAGAATAATCTGCTCAATGACTGCTGTTGTCCTCTGCAGTTCTATCTGCTCCAATGCTGCTGTCAACTACCACAGATTCATCTGCTTCAACGCGGCTGTAGTCCTCCTCAACTCCATCTGCACAAATGCTGCTGTTAACTACAGCAGATCCATCTGCTCCAGTGCTGCTGTTTACCTTCGCATTCTATCTGCTCTAACCCTGCTGTTAACTTTTACCATTCCATCTGCTCCAATGCTCCTGTTACCTCCGCAGTTCTGCTCAGACATTGCAGGAAACTTTGCAGTCCAAATCTGCTTATTGCTGCAGTTAACCAATGTACTCCCATTCTGCTTATCCTTGCAGTTAACCTCTCTAGTCACATTCTGCTTATTGTTGTAGTTAACTTTCACAGTGTCAATCTGCCTGTTGCTGAAGTTAACCTCCACAGTTCCAATATGCCTATCGCTGCAGTTAACCTCTGCAGTCCCAATCTTCTCACCATTGTTGTTAACCATCACAGTCTCAGTTTATCAACACTAGCAATGTGCCAACCACCCTTGTCTACTTATTCTTCATTTCCTCCTACTACTACTGAGCAGGAGCTTTATCAAGACCTTTAGCTCCTAAGCAGTCCAGCCTCAAGGGACCGAAACTGGATAACAAATTCTCAGTGTCTGTGACATTGCTCCTGTTACATCTGATTTAAGCTTTAGCAGCTTACTTTAATTTTATTGAGATCTTTGCACATATAAATCATGTTAAAGGTTGGGATGTGTGGAGAACCTAACAACCATCAATTCAGGTTTTGCTTCCCTCGACATTTTATAACACACAATTCTAGAAGAATTTATGTGCTAAAAATTTGACAATTATTCAGATTAGTCTTAGCTAGAAATAGATTAGCTTTTGTTGATAAAAGTTTACTGGCAATGGGCCTGATCCAGAACTACGCCTCTGAGCGAATTTACGCGTGGCAGAGACGTAAAATCGCTGTTTTGTACGCACTGCGCATGCGCACCATAGAAAATACGCACATTACCGTAGCGTAATTGTTAACGTATGGGCCATTCACGTATGTGTCACGTAAATACGTGTGGGCATGCCAATTTTACGTTAGTCCAAATTACATGTGAAATACGTGAAGTAGGCGGGGGGTTGTATTTAAAGTGTACAGTATGGGCGTGCTTAGCTGCGTAAATTCGTCTAGCCCATACGTACGTGTGCGTATGACTTACGTTGGAAAAAGTTAAGGTAGGGTTTGGAAAGCGTATCTTGACAAAATACGTCCGTGCAAGGGGTGTGCCGAGGGGAGTGTAACTAATTTACGTGCACGAAAATACGCTCCGCGAATAAACGTACGGCAAACGTAGTTCTGGATCTACCCCAATGTTTCTTTACCCTAGGTCAGGGGTTCTCAAACTGGTCCTCAGGGACCCACAACATTGCATGTTTTCTAGGTCTCCTCGCAATTAAAAGTGATAATTCAGGAAAACATACTACGTGGTAAGCACTGTAGACCAAATACAGACTCTCGCAAAAAGAGCATTTTCCAAACAATAGTGTTAAAAATTGCCTGCATTTTGTGAAAGTAAATGTGCAAGCGCTGCATTCACTGGATGGAGAGTTCCATCTTCGAAGCATTTCCGACTGCAGGATGGGACAGGGCAGAAAGCTTGATTACCCTAATGAGAGGGGAGGTATGTAATTAGTACAGTGATGGTCTGCTTAGTGCTCTCCATACTATTTAGATGTCTGCACCATCAACATTCTAAGGACCAGATTTATAGATAATAACTACAGCCAATTTAAGCATGCAGCATGTGTAAGTTGGCTTTGAATTTGTACGGTGTATGAGTAATATAGGTACTTATGCATAGGGCTTATACATCGTAACACAGCTGACCAATGCTGCTTTCTGATGCATTAGTATGTCTCCAACATATGCATGGTGAGTGGGGGAACGCATGCAGATTATACAGTAGAGGTTGACTAAGCCCTTACGTATGATCCTGCATTTCATATGATACACTTCCGTATGGAAAATTGGATCGGGTCTCCATGCGCAGCAGCATTAGAAAGTTGGATTCAGTCTTGTGTTCTTCAATTGTACTGTTTAATGTCAATTTTAAAGGGACTTTATTTTTAGAAAAAGGACATTTTGGACAGTATTATAAAGGAGGAGAGCGCTTAATGTAAAAAACATTAGATTTATTGATATAATTTTAAACAATAAGATTAATTCTGTGTTGTTATTGCACAGTATAGAATGATTAGAAATGAAGTCCAATGGTTATAATTATGGTGTATTAGGCAGTTAATAATCAAATGATTGTCTACTTAATGATATAACAAAAGAGTTTATAAGTTAATGCAATATTGTGTGCGTCTGTAATTTCATATACCGGTATACCTTTGTGATGAGTCCGTTGATAAGAAGATTTCCACAGCTTGATCCCTGTACTGTTGGTAAGTTTTGCAGGATGGTTCTGATCCAACATTTCCTATTAGGACACTCCTGTCCAAGATGTATACATGTGTCTCCCGTCTTAGCTTGACCTTTGTGAGGGATTCAGTGTTGCTGCTTGTTCAAAATCACTTTGCTAGGACCTAGCTGACACCTGTCTGTGCTGGAGCTTGCTTGTAGCTTTCAATGGGCAGACCACTAGAGTGGCGTCTCAATATAGTTGAAATGTCAATAGTCCTGACATGTACAAGTAAAAGCATGGTCTATTACAGTATGCACTGTAGAATACAAAGTTTGGGCACATACATCACACTGTAAGTCACACAATTAACGAACGAGAGATGGGAGTGACAGGGGGAGTTCACTTCCCTCTCTCATGCAGATGGAGAGACCACAGCATGTGTTGAACACGTGCAGGAGTCTGTATTTGGTCCTGTGTGGGCATTTTATTGCACCTGCATGTATGTGATGAGCTGTAACAGGTAGCACGGCACCCTAATGACAGAAACAGACCTGCACCCTCCATCAGGTTTCTACCCGATCCTGAAGAATAGGGCAGAAGACATGCTGTTCTCTACTGGTGACACCAGGCCCTATAGCAGCTATACCCACAGTAGTTAGATCACTGACACTAAAATGAATTTATAGTGAATTATTTTCAACACTTTTTATGACTTTTGGAAATAACAAAGAATTGCTGAGCAGGCCATGAATATTATTACATAGAACAAATACACATCAAGAGCTCCATGCTAAAAAAAATGTCAGAAAAGCTTAACACAAGTTATAATTATTAGCAGTTAATTAATATTATTGTTTGCATGCATGGAGAATAATTTCCTTTGGATTACTGCACACAGATGCTGACAAGCTTTGCTTTCAAACTGTTGATTAGACTTGGGTTAATCAATTCCCCTCTCAACTCTAATGCTTCTTACAATCCCGTTCAATTTAACACGGTTTTTCCCAGGTGTATATTTCCACCTCTTTTCCTCTTATTTTCAAACTCAGGATCCAATTCAATATGTTTGCAGCTTATAAATAAGCCTTTATGCTTCTGCTGTAGGTTTGCTTGAAAAGGCGATACTGCATTACTGGGTGTTACAGTAAGCTGCGATTTTATTCCATCCTAGCATTATAATTATGGCTTCCCAGCAGTCCTGGATACCTGTCAGTAGAGGAGCCAGGACCAGCACACTGACCTTGAAACATTAACTCACACCCTTCTTATCTCCTGCTATTTCTACTGAGTACAATAAAAAATAATTTCCCCTCTCTCCTGCACACTAGAAAATCTAGGTTTTCTTTTTAAGCTGACGTGTTTTTAATAGATTCTCTTTCAATATTTTTGCTCCTTACCTCTGTAAGATAGCCAAAAGGATTTGAGTTACAGTAGACTGATTTCTTTAGTCCCTGGTTCTGTTTAGAACAATGAAATGATTTACCTGTTCTCCAGTGAATACATTTTATAGCTCATTTTATGCAAAGCAAAGGTGCACGGAAATGTACATTAAATAATCTTTTACAGGGAAGAATTGGCTACTGTAAAAATTGCACAAGACAAGCTCACAAATGGGGTAAGTTCCACAGTAGTTGTGTCAAGGTCCTCTAAGACACCTCCCTTCATTCATAGTCTATTTTTCTGTATGTATCATAACCTTAATAAATATTCATAAAACTTTATTGTTCCTTAAATTAAAACATTACTGTACTGGTTAAAAAAATGAAAATAATAATACGTAGAATATTTAAGAGATGCAAAAAGTTTTAAAATAGATATAGTATTAAGAATTAACTACTTACATCTGGTAAAGCTAAAAGCATATGAAATCCATGTACTTGTTTAAAGAGCAAATACATTTATATTTGGATACATCCTTTATATATACTACAAGGAAAAATATCTTTGTATATGATAGATTCCTTTAACACCTTTCATTAAATTGCTATACAGATTGAATTTTGTACCTGCTAAACTTCACATAATGTGGGCCAAGGGCTACATAAAGGCTTGGTTCAATTATTGGCATTTGGGGACATTTTTTAAATTAAAGTGCCCTCTCATTCAGCCTCTTGGGACTTTTTACTTGATTTCCAAAGGGGTGAAAGCTGTGATTTTCCAGGTTTCTGTAGCTCGTTTCTATATCTATTTAGCTTCTTTCTCTAAACTCTCCAGCCCAAAATGGGCAGGATCAATGGATAGGTCACTACCTAGGGGGCCTCCAAGGGCAAAACCTAGCCCTTTGCTGTCAAACCTAGCATACTATTGGTTGAAAACACTGGTTATCAGCGTGCTGGAACATCTCCCCCCTTTTTTTTTGAGTGTGAGAGCAAATTACTTATTAATGCAGTGAAAAAATGAAGGTCTGCAGATAAAAGCGGATTCAAAGCTGTGTTTCAAACGTGAATTCCCACGCTGTCCCAATGATAGTAGAACTGTCATTACTGCTGGGGTGTCTTGCTTGCATCGTGTAAAAGGGGTTTTTTATTTTGCCAAGACCCCATTGCCCCCAGGATTAAAATCTTAGAAGACTGGACCCCCAGCAGAGCAGTTAAGTATTTTTATTTTTATTGTTTACTGTACATTTTTTCAATATTTTTACATTACAATGGCCTTACTTTATTATTTTTTACTATGGGGGCATTTCAATGTGGCAGCGGGCCCTGTCTGGCAGGGCATGCTGGTGCTTGTGATTCTCCAATCACCAGCATGCCCTGGCATCCATGGGCATGCTGGTGCTTGTAGTTCTACAACCATCAGCATGTCCCTTTGGGCCCATATTATTTATTTATTGTTGTTATAGTGATGGGAGGGAGGGCTTAGTTTTTTTTAATTAAAAAATAAAAAACGATAAGGTTAACTGCGGTTGGAGCTATTACAGCTGGGTTTTTTTTGTTTTGTTTTTTAAAGGCTCATTTTTGTTACGAGCATTTCAGAGGTGCATTTCAGAGGTACGCACCTCTGCATAGCACGTTTCAGCGAAACTCTGAATCTGGTTCAAAGTGAACACATTAATAAGATTTAGCTGAGGTCTGATTTTATTTAGGGTGGTGGGATTTAAGTCTGATCTGAATCTAATAATAAATAGGGAGTTTCTGATTTTTAATAAATATGGACTGGATTCATAAATCCGCTACCACAGCAGTTGGAGCGCTGACCGCAGCAGCAGGAGCAAAGTTCCACTGCCAGATTCCCGCTGTATCCTGAACTCCATACAAGCAAGGGGAAGCCATTGTTCACACTCATACAGTAGTTACACTACAAGGACCCTACCTTAACACTCTCGCACTATCCCCACGTAAAATGAAGGTGGTGCAAAAATGTGAATTGAATGTTAGGGTTAAAGCCAGCCCTTACTGTACAATCACCATCCATCCCCCCACCCACTTCTGCTTTTGTCATAAGACATACCATGAAGAATCTGAAACCTCTGGATCTAAAATTCTGTCCTGGTACTGTGGTGTCTGTGCATGCGCCGCAGTACCAAAAGGGGGCGATCAGAGCAATTGGGAAATTACTCCATAGCATAAATAAAGACTGTGTGAGTCTGATCTTGTGATCTACATTTAGTGGCAATGGGGGCTGTTTTGTTTATGGGATCTCTTTTAATATTTTACCTAGGATGACCTCTGCTTACTGTACCCACAATTGATAAGTAGTTTTGTCTACTTTAAAAAAAAAGTTTTAATTTAAATGAGTTTCCCCAGGACTAGCTATTCAAATGATTTATGTTTATTTTTTACTTTTTTTCTTGTCCCCTTTTATTCTGAAACTTAGTTAGCAATGTCTTGTCTTACACCAATATTGCATTTAACTGCCGCTTTTAATGGCCACCAGGATTTAGAAAGTGTTTTATTCAATAGGTTGTGAATGCCTCAGGGATAAATTTTCACAATCCACACAGATCAGGTGGATAACTTTAGTGTGTTTCCACTATGCTTAACCCCACACAATACACAATATGCCCTTGCTCAGTCTATCAAAGTGAGGACACTTATGTGAAATTATGGGGGAAATTATTTATTTCAATGCTTAAAATCAATAAAAAGTGTACATACTAAATTATCTAGTTAGTTAATTAAAACTGTTGTTAGCTTTACTGTAGCAGTGACTGCCATTCTGAACTTACTATACAAGCCCTGTTAAGCACAAGCACACATGATTAACCAAGAGTATACACTGTGAGTCAGTGTATATTTTTATCCTCAATTCACCAGTCCCCAAAGAGGGACAGTTTGGGCATACAGAGTGACAAGGTCTGAAAGGAAAGGAGGATGATTTGTATGTGAAAGATAGGATGATGTGTCCATTTCAAAAGGAGCTATTTTTGCCAAGTTCTACATAAACAGGAAAAAAATACCTTTGTGTCTGCATGAAATGCACTAACGATATCATTCTAAATAGCTGTTTAAAGGGAAAATCACTAGAGACATAATGTACATATTATAAAAGGCTAAAGATAAAAAATGAGCGAAACATTTGCCACATCAGGTGGCAAAAAATAAAGAATAAAAAATGTTTAATGACATAAAATGTGCACTGAACATGAAAGATTGTCTGTGATAAAAAAAAATCTTTAATTCAATTTACAAGGACATATTATTATGAAACTGCTATTATGTAGTTAAGCACTTTTCAACATCAATGCTAAGCACTGGTTATCATACAATAAAATGTTGTGCCAAGCATACGAACAATGTTTCAATTTTCATTTCTATAAAGATTTCTTAGCATAATGTTTGTATGGAAATTAAAACATAAAAGTCTACATTTGCAAGGCATTGGTTTGGCTATTTATCAAATGTTATTTACTGTGTACAAAGTCATAATATGTAGCTATTTACAGCCTACCATCTATGGACCAGATCCAGACCCCTTCACGCTTTCCATATGTGTGGAGGTCTTAAAGTCTGCCTGTCACTACCCTCTCTTGTGCGGCCTATATGGCAGATACGCTGTGTAACAAGGCGCATCATTATCAAATCCTGCCCATACTGTAAAATATAAGTCTTCCGCCTCGACCACCTTGGCGGGGCGGAGGGGAAGAACCGTTCCTTTGTATTTAAATCCTATCTTATGGAACTCATTTTGGAAGTTTCATGTAACATCTGTAGGGTGCATGTCCCCTTCCCTCCAGACACCCCACTTACTTTGCGTGCATAAGTGGGGTGTCGTTCTTATATCTGGATCCAGTTCTATGTTCTCTACTGCATAGACACTGGAGTTAAACCTTAGACACACGTACACATGGAGGTCAGAAAGTTCACACAGAAGAAGGGAGTCAACTCTGCTGTCACTCCCCTCTCTTGTGCCGACTTTAAAGTGACTTACGTTGCCATAACGCAGCCTTAAGTCACACATGCAGATCAGCGCTCCATATGACCGCTGATCCGCGAGTACCCTCTTAATACCACACAGACTGAAATCTAAATGATCCCCCCACCATACAGAGTTTAGGTAAATAAACCGCCATTCACCGCTACAATTGGGTTCCCAAATCACCGGATTTACTAAGAGGCATATTTTATTTTAATTTTTTATAATCCACAGCAATGTGTAATGATTTTTTAAGGGTTAATTCACTGCAATTTAGCTGTAAATCAAGTTGAATTATTTTTAAAAATCGCCACACACTGTGCCCCATTGTTTAAAAATATTATTTATCTTTAAAAATATGTATATATATATATATTTCTAAAGTGTTTATTCACAAAAAATACATAGCGCACCATGCTATTAGCACTTAGCATGACGCCACATGCAGTACTATAAGTCACAGCATGCCCATGTGTTGCGGGTCATGCTATGCCTTTTAGTACCATAAGCGACAGTATGTCAAGTGTTAATGGCACACCGCCACATCCCTGTCCTTAATCACATAGTGCCCCATAATACATATTAATCACATAGTGCCCCATAATAAATATTAATCACATAGTGCCCCATAATACAGATTAATAACATTAGTGTCCTATTATACTTAATAATCACATAGTGCCCCTTCATACATAGTAATCACATAGTGCCCCTTCATACATAGTAATCACATAGTGCCCCTTCATATATAGTAATCACAAAGTTCCCCATAATACATGTTAATCACATTAGTGTCCTGTCAAACTTAATAATCACATAGTGACCCGTAATATATTTTAATCACATAGTGCCCCTTCATACTTAGTAATCACATAGTGCCCCTTCATATATAGTAATCACATAGTGCCCCTTCATACTTAGTAATCACATATTGCCCCTTCATATATAGTAATCACATAGTACCCCTTCATACTTAGTAATCACATAGTGCCCCTTCATATATATAGTAATCACATAGTGCCCCTTCATATATAGTAATCACATAGTGCCCCTTCATACATAGTAATCACATGGTGCCCCTTCATACATAGTAATCACATAGTGCCCCTTCATATATAGTAATCACATAGTGCCCCTTCATATATAGTAATTACATAGTGACCTGTAATACATATTAATCACATAGTGCCCCTTCATACATAGTAATTACATAGTAACTCATAATACATATTTATCATATAGTGCCCCTTTATACTTAGTAATCAAATAGTGCCCCTTCATGTATAGTAATCACAAAGTGCCCCATAATACATGTTAATCACATAGGGCCTGATCCAGAGGTACGCCCGCCATCGCTAGGACGGCGGGCGTAAGCATAAGATCGGCTTTTCAGCTGATCTGCGCATGCGCCGGGCAGATGTTGCCCGGCGTTGCTACGGTCCAGGATCGGGCGTCCGTAGCAGCGCCGTAGGGACGCTGGAGGGGACGTCCCCCAGCGTCCCTACGTTCAGGTTAGTGCAGGTGGGCGGGG
>WWET01001491.1:175345-188485 GCA_011038615.1 Limnodynastes dumerilii
CTCTACTGCAAATGTCTTCAGTTCCTGCTTGTTCTTGGGGCAATTTCCCTTCAGTTTTGTCTTCAACAAGTGAAATTCATGCTCATTCAGATTCAGGTCAGGTGATTGACTTGGCCATTGCATTACATTCCACTTTTTAGCCTTAAAAAACTCTTTGGTTGCTTTTGCAGTATGCTTCGGGTCATTGTCCATCTGCACTTTGGAGCATTTGACTGAATATGAGCAGATAATATTGCCCGAAACATTTCAGTATTCATCCTGCTGCTTTTGTCAACAGTCACATCATCAGTAAATACAAGGGAACCAGTTCCATTGGCAGCCATACATGCCCAAGCATTGACACTACCACCACCATGCTTCACTGATGAAGTAGTATGTTTTGGATCATGAGCAGTTCCTTTCCTTCTCCATACTCTTCTCTTCCCATCACTCTGGTACAAGTTGATCTTTGCCTCATCTGTCCATAGGATGTTGTTCCAGAACTGTAATGGCTTTTTTAGATGTTGTTTGGAAAACTCTAATCTGGTCTTTCTGTTTTTGTGGCTCACCAATGGTTTATATCTTGTGGTGAACCCTCTATATTCACTCTTGTGAAGTCTTCTCTGGATTGTTGACTTTGACACATATACACCTACCTCCTGGAGAGTGTTCTTGATTTGGCCAACTGTTGTTGAAGGGGGTTTTCTTCACCAGGGAAAAAATTCTTCTGTCATCCACCACAGTTGTTTTCCGTGGTCTTCCGGGTCTTTTGGTGTTGCTGAGCTCTCCGGTGCGTTTTTCTTTTTAAGAATGTTCCAAACAGTGGATTTGGCCACACCTAATGTTTTTGCTATCTTTCTGATAGGTTTCTTTTGATTTTTCAGCCTAATGATGGCCTGCTTCACTGATAGTGACAGATTTGGATCTTATATTGAGAGTCGACATCAACAGATTCCAAATGCAAATGTCACACCTAGAATCAACTCCAGACCTTTTACCTGCTTAATTGATGATGAAATAATGAGGGAATAACCCACACCTGTCCATGAAATAGCTTTTGAATCGATTGTCCCATTACTTTTGGTCCCTTCAAAAGGGGAGGCACATATAGAAACCGTTGTAATTCCTACACCGTTCACCTGATTTGGATGTAAATACCCTCAAATTAAAACTGAAAGTCTGCAGTTAAAGCACATCTTGTTTGTTTCATTTCAAATCCATTTTGGTGGTGTATATAGCTATATGAGAATTGTATCAATGTCCCAATATTTATGGCAATGACTGTATAATGGATTTCCAATACTGATACAACCAGTGAATACAATTTTTGGTCTTTTGAGATATGATTGCAGTACCTGTATTGTATTCAGACCTATTCATCTCTAGCATTTTACATAAAAATTAAGATAACATGGGGCTGGATCCAGACTTAAGAAGGAGCGTGTAATTAAGAGAGAAAGGTTACACCTAGGCAAAACCATATTGATTTCAGGGGGAGTCAATTAATGTATTCTTTGCATGCAGGGATATATCTTTCAATTGCTTACTACACACAGATACTGACCAGATTTACTATCACACTGTTATTTAGACTTGGGATAAGAAACATCACCTCTTAACTCTAATACTGTTTGCAACAGATGAAATATGACTCCCCTGAATTCAACATGGTTTAGCCCAGGAGTAACTTTAGTCTCTTAGGGCCGTATTCACAAATCAGTTTTTTTAAAGTCCGCAATTATACGCACGAACGTAGCAAGGCAGCACCCACCAACACCTATGACACTCCCCTGTCACGGCCATGCAATCATAGACTTATGCTTCCCTCTAGCTTTACGTGTGTTCTTACATGTGTATATGTATGCCGTACGTGCGATTCTATGTAATCGTGCCCCCAAAGATTCATTTAAATGCTTCCCCCCACCCTCTTTCACGTAACTTTTCATGTACGTATTTCAACCAAGTCCCTCCGTAAGTATGTCCCCAAGTGCGATTCACATGTCCGTGCCTAAAGCACTTACGTGCGTATATTATACGTAACTTATGTAAATAAAGTTACGCATGCACAGGTAAAACTTACCTAAAAATACGCACGCAACTTCACGTGAAATGGATCTGTAAATACAGCCCTTAATTTCAAGCTCTTTTTTAAGTAACAGTTGCAGCCACATTCTTAAGTCTGGATCCAGTCCATGGAGCCTAAAGACATATACAAGGCCAAAAACTATTTTGTTCACTGATGACTAATATGGCTATATTCATAGAAACCATATAATAAAGAATGATACAATGTATATGAAAACAACAGTTATGATATAAAGGGTGATGATTAAAATGGATGTATTTAATCTAACACTATAGTACAAATATATGTTTTCATATCAGCTCAACCAATTTTAATGCTAGAGAATAAAATACAGAACAACACACAGGGCCTTATGCATTGTTGTGCATATTTTTATCATCATTATAGATAACAGAAAGTGTCAGCTGCATTTTTAAGGAAAACTTTAGTGTAGTTCTGGTAGTATGTGGACATGTTATTACCACTAAAGTTAATATTAGTGCCAATACCAGCTGAAAACGAAGATGTTGTAATTTTTTGATTGATTGCGTTATGCAAGAAATAGTAAGCTTGTTCTTTTTTTTTAAGCCTTGCAATATCTTACCAGGGTAGTGTCACTAAACAATTTTCTATCAAGAAAAGATTAATCACTCTTGTGGTTGAAGTGATGGTATTGCACTCCTCCCTTGTCACATGGGAGTAATTAAGCTGTGAATGAGCTGTATGCAGTGTTTTCTGAGCTGAAAAACTCCAATATAACAGAGGAGAAGTATAGCTCCTTCAATCCAACTATAACCATTAACATGATTGAGAACTATGAACATTGGCTACCTTCTAGTTGCTTATTGTATTAAAAATGTGTAACCTCCCACACAGTCTCAATGCTTTCCGTTTGACTCTTTTCCCCTATTATATTTAAGGATAAAGTAAAAAAGAAATGACATTTACATAATTTTTATAAATGTCTACATATCAGTCTATATATTTTTTACAAATAAATGTATTATTATTTTTTTTGTTTTATTACTTTCTAATTTTTTTGTTTGTATAAATGGATCTGGGGCCTGGGAAAAAGGGGGGATGTGTTAGCTGCCACAAGACTCGGTAAGTACCACTTAACTTACCAAAAAATAAAAATATGTGTAATGAAAATGAGTACCAGGGCGCTTTAGGGGTAGGATATAAGGGGACCAGGTTCTAAAACATCAAATGAGAAATACAGCTAAAATGTGAATTACCACCCTAAAAAATGCTATCAAGGGGATTAATGTCTACCTTTCAAAATTTAAAGGGAATAATAAAATATCTGTACCTATAAAAATAACTAGTAGACGTCACACAGTGTATATAAAAATATATATCATATGAAACCTCCTAATTACTTCAACTAAGTGAAAAAATAGGGTAAAATCTAATAATTAATGGTATAAATAAAAGAAAACTAAATATTATTAATAAATATGTGCAATCACATGTCACAATCACAGGTGAAGTGGATATTAATACCAAAACGGAAAAATTAGTAATTGATAAAAACTTATAATGAAAATCTTAAAATAATTCAATTAATAACAAGTGACTCCAACAGTGAGATGGAGTACACTGACAATAAATATAACAAAGGAAGAAAAAAAAAATTTATACTTGAAAAGCAGGACACTATAAAGTGCCTAAGTGCAGTGTAAAAAAATGTGAATAGACAAAGTCCGATGTATGCGTGGTTCTTTAGTCTCTTAGAGCAGGAAAATGATATATAAGTCCAAAAAAACTATTCCTGGGTAGGTACTCCTGAATATGTAAAATAAATCAGTCACTCACAGTTATTCAAATCTTCAAATATGGGGAAAAGGATGTCAGCCACCCAGTCGACGCGTTTCGAATAATACAATTCTTTTTTAAGGCATGCCAACAGGTGGGGTGTCTGTCTTCTGGCTTGTGATCTGATTCTACACGTCCAGTTTGTCCTAAAGCACCGCTCCTTGCATACAACACGGGTATTCAAACTAGCAAAGAACGGTGCTACTCGGGTGGCTAGTGGAGCCACATTGAGCCTTTTGTCCTGTTTTATTTGTCTTTTATATTTTTTTTTATAATAAACATTGTTATTTTTTTTTCATCTCCGGTGTAATCCCTTTTGATTTGACGGAGGAGAGCGCCGAAGCCGCTGGCCAGCGGGAGCTTCCCCTTCCGACACAGTAGGAGATTCTGTGTACACGTTTCCATGGCACAAACTCTCCCTCTCCCTGCACGTGGAGGAACTCAGCATCTATGCGGCCTTGGAGTGATTATTAATGCACCAGCACTTTTGACATCCTTTTCCCTATATTTGAAAATTTGAATATCTGTGAGTGACTGATCTATTTTACATATTCAGGAGTGCCTACCCAGGAATTATCCTGCTCTAAGAGACTAAAGAACCACGCATACATCGGACTTTGTCTATTCACATTTTTTTACACTGCACTTAGGCACTTTATAGTGTCCTGCTTTTCAAGTATAAATTTTTTTTTTCTTCCTTTGTTATATTTATTGTCAGTGTACTCCATCTCACTGTTGGAGTCACTTGTTATTAATTGAATTATTTTAAGATTTTCATTATAAGATTTTTTCAATTACCCATTTTTCCGTTTTGGTATTAATATCCACTTCACCTTAGTGATTGCGCATATTTATTAATTATATTTAGTTTTCTTTTATTTATACCGTTATTTATAAGATTTTACCCTATTTTTTTCACTTAGTTGAAGTAATTAGGAGGTTTCATATGATATATCTTTTTATATACACTGTGTGACGCCTACTAGTTATTTTTATAGGTACAGATATTTTATTATTCCCTTTAAATATTGAAAGGTAGACATTAATCCCCTTGATAGCACTTAGTAATTTTTTAGGGTGGTAATTCACATTTTAGCTGTAATTTTTTATGTTTGTTTGTTTGTTTATTTTTTGCCATGGTTCATAGATTAACTCACTGGAGTAATCAAGAGTTTTTAAGCAACAGCAAAAAAAGAAGCAAATTTGCACCTGAAAATAATGTGTTGAACCATATAATTAAAATGGCTTGTATAGCGTTTGAGAGTAAGAGAAAAATTGAAATGTATTCTCCTTTTATTATTTACATGCAAGAAGAATACATTTCTTTTGCTTATTGCACACAGATACTGACCAGATTTACTTTTACACTGCTCGGGTGATTGGGGTAAAAATCGCTATAGTATATAGTCAGGATGGATTTTTCAAACACCCAATAATCATTCTAGGAAAGTTCTGGTATGATTATTTGGTCTTATGACAATCTTAAAAATATGTGGCGCTATCGCTCAATATTTTGAGCTGCGCCAATCAAACTGAAGGACTCCCTCTTCTGCTAGGGTCTCCCTCTTTTGCTAGGATTACCAGTCCCAGCAACAAAGTTGCATGGCACCGATAATGTGACCTTTCCCTGGTGGAAAATGTTCCAGTTTATCGGCCACCTCCTGCTGGGAGGAATCCTTATCTCTACTACTCCACATATACAGCCTTTAACTTCTCAAATCAATTTTTCTTACATGGAGTTGACTGTTTTCACTTTTGGAGATCCCCATGTGTTCATTTTATAAATGGGGTGTCTCCTAGGTAAGTTGGCTCTCAATTTATAAACATATATATGTGACCCAAGATTGGGACTCTCATTGTTAGAGTTATGACCACCATATACAGAAAGGCCTTGACGGTGGCTGTTGGCTTATCGCATTTTTGTACAAATATGTGTAATGAACATTTCTGTGTTTTATTTTACAGATATAACAGTATAGTCTGTTACTAGTTTATGGCAGTGTGCTGGGGCAATTTTTCCCTTTGTTTCTGTGGCTAGCAGATTAACCCCCTGCCTTTCACGCACCTGTTTAACATATACCTATAAATTGATTGAGCAACTTCCATTCTGTTTTTATTTTATAAATATAGGTAAGATGGTCTCATGTGCAATATATTCAAAACTGTCACTGCTAACAAGCTCTATGTAGTGTAATATTTTAAATAATTTCTATGATATTCTATCTTCACTTCAAAAGCAACAAAAAATATCGCAAGAGTAGGCTAATTAGTTACATAATGGCATTAAGTGGCCTGTCCTTTCCATATCGGTTTCCAGTTGGCAACTTCCTGCTTTAATATGATTTATTACAAATAAATATGATTGAGGTGCAGTAAAACAAAGCAGAATTTTAGAATTACACTAGGGTTACCACACGTCCGGCATTACTCCAGACAGTAATTGAGACCCGCGTCCGGAGGTATCACATTCTCGGACTATACAGTGTCCATGCCACTGAGATTTTTTTTAACTGTAGATATAGTATTATTCCCGGACATTGTATTGGGTCACATACACAGGGCCCAAACCGCTGCGTCCTGGAACTGTGTATGTGTTGTTATGGCAACGCTGCTCCCTGATCAGTGTGACGCTGAAAGCAGAAGCACTGCAGAGGATGGAGGGTAAAGAAGAAGAGAGGGGAAGACATCAAAGCAAGTAAGATAACAATAAAAGCTTATTGGGGGAATGTGAAGAAGAGCACTGATAGAAACATATAAACAACCTCTTTAGCGGCTGGGAATATGAAGAGTTATTGTTGCAGAGAAAAGAGTTAAAAAGGGCAAGAGAAGGTAGATGTTAAAAAAATGCAGACAAGGATTTTTGCTTTCTCTTCACCACTTCAACTTTTTTTCTACCTAACAATAATTCTTCATATTCCCAATCACTATCTCGGTGTTGTATATACATTTCTCACCTCTATAATTATACTCTATCTAAACAAAGGTTAGAAAAAAAAAACCTCCTGTGGTCCTGCATTATATCTTCACATTCTTTTATGCATTGAATGACTACTAGCATTCTGATTGGTGAATATCTCAGTCATCCATGTCATTATGCTGACACCTTTTCGCTACCCTGATTAATGGACAGCTCTAGCCTCTATCCATCCACCAATTAGCATGCTGACAGTTATTTACTTTACTCTGGTTTATAGGTGGAGCTATCTATCAATCAACATGCTGGCAGTCATTCACTACACTGATTGGTGGATAGTTCCAGCTATTCACCAATCAGCATACTTACAGCCATGTACTATGATCACCACCTGTCCCCAACCCAGCCTGCTCCTAAGTAGGTGAGTAAAATATAAAAAAGGAAATGATTTATTCTGCAAGAAAATTAATTAAAATTCATTTGTGCCCCTCATATTTAAACATGGTTTTGCTCAGGTCAACACTTGCACCTGTTTTGTTTTGCTCTTATTCTCAAACTCTGTATCAGCCTAAAATGTGTATATAGAATTTGAGTTAAGATTTTTTTTTTTCTAGCTGAAATACAAATTTCAAACAGTTTATTAGTAAAGTTGTTCACTATTTGTGTCATATACGGTATCTAGTAATTTCTGTCAAAGAGTCAAACTAATTTTCACCCCTTCACACTACAGAATGGTATGTTTTGGTGCAAATGTACACCTTTTTGTGTTATTCCTAACTCTGGATCAAACCTATTATTTGTGCATTCATATTACTGACACGCTGGCAATGCAAACCTTTGTAGTGTCTCTTAATAACCAGAACAGAAGTACATTAACTATAATTTATAAAATGAAACATGAAAGATTGAACAGGAAATGTTTCTAAATTGGATATTTTATGAAGATACATTTTTGGAACAGCAAAGTATATCACAATTATTATAACTGCCACACCAAGCTACAAAATAAAGCAATTCTGTCCATTTTAGTATATTACAAATCATAAATATTTCTCAGTAGTTCTCGCTCCTCGACTATTTTAGAGTTTGATGTTTAATCATGTCTGAAATGTGTTCTGAAAACTTTGAAAACTCTGTTAGGCATTGGAAGCTGTTTCTACAAATTTCTGCAAAGCTAAATAATTCAATTACATGAATATACATAAGGATCATCAAAGTTCAAGTTTACATAAAATAAATATTAATTATAATCACAAATATAAAGATGTGGCTGTTTTCATAAATTGACAAAACGTGACTTTCTATTTAGTTTAATATTCATTTGACTGCAAGCAATTGATCTCTGTTTTCAGATCAATAACCCTGAAAAATGTATTCATATATGTATGTACTGTATAGCCATGATTATGAACTAAGTATGAGTTTGAAAATACAGAGGAAATGTGTTTCCTTTTTTCCCTGACATCCTCTTTAGTTTCATATCACACTCAAAAGTCCTCTAAGAATATCCTCACAATACAGATAAATAATTCAACTTCAATGGCAAAGATATTTGGTCAACTTCATATCCATACATACTAGGTATCATCACCTTTTGATCCAGTTATCACATATCAATCCCAGCTCAAGACACATTCAAGTGATGTGACCACGTGGGGCGCCAAGAATTGTATGTGTACACCTGCACAGCAGCACCACTCCAGATGTGAGCAGCTGAAGACCCAGACATTGCCTGGTCTGGTCTGCCACTTCTAATAGGATTCTGCAGCGGCAGACCAGACAATGTCTACACACTTGACTGCAGACACATGAGGTCAGCATCCTGCTTCACAGTGTTTCAGAAAATGCAGAAGCCAGCATGAAGATGGCACTTGTAAGGAGGAAAGAAAAGGTAATATTCAAAGGTAATTTTATATTCAAATTGAAGGGAAGGGGGCATTAATAAGGACATATAGAGACCTAATATAGGAGAGTATTTATTTGCATTTAAGGAAGAATACATGTCTTTATCATGGGACGTTTAGAGTTTATTGACCATAGTAAAGCCCTTTCTTCCTCCTTAATTTTATAAAATTATCCCTATAATAGGGCTGGGGGGCAGGGGGCATGAAGGCTATCAAAAATTTCTCTCACAGGCTACTAATAGGACAGAGGCTGACCCTGTTTATCTATTTTGTATGTCTCTATTTTATCTATCCCACCAATATATGCCACTGACGAAAGTAATGTTAACATTACAGTACAAATCCTTGGCAATAATAACATGAATATAAAATCCTTGATGTTATCCATTTAGTCATAAAAAAATGAGATCAATGAGATCAATGCCAAGGAATGTTTTCACTATCATCAATGTTATCTCTCTTAGTATCTTTCTATTGTTCCTATTCTATCCAATACAACTTCTAACTGTATTATTCTAACTAGTCATTCTTATTTCATTTTCGACACATGAAAAGATCTATAAAAATATCTATGTTACATGTACATTTAGTACTTACTTTTTGTATTTTTGATATAGTAAACTCTTCATTAAACAGATAATAAAAATAATAATAATAAAAATAATAATAATAATAATAATAATAATAATAATAATTTTTTATTATTATTACTATTATTATTATTATTATTATTATTATTATCATTGTCTCAGCTTCAGACGTCTGTGCATTTTGCGTATGCACAAAGGTCTGGTAGTCTGCACAGAAGAGGGGAGTGAACTCCCCTGTCATTCTCCTCTCTTGTGCGGATTTGGCAGCAGTTACGCTACCATAACACTATCTTAAATCTCTCATGTGGATACGCAGTCCGTATGACCGCTGATCCACACAAAGCTGCTAAAACCTGCCTCTACTGTAAGATTTCAAAGTTCTCTCTGCCCACCTTGCGGAGTTAAGGGGGGTGGAGGGGATGGGCCTCCCTGTCGAACAGATCTCCAGGGATTCGGAATTTAGTTCTGTATGTCTGGAGATCCACATCATATCATTCATAACATCTGGCACATGCATGCACACTTCCAGAAAAACGTCGGACTTCTGCAAACAGATTGTGGAAGTTAAATGGTTAAATTGTCATTATTATTATCATCATAATTGTTATTATTATTATTATTATTATTATTATTTTATATTCCATATTGCAAGGTGGAGTTCAATCCACATTAATTATTGCACTGTTTCTAATAGTAATATCCTAAAAACAGCTTTAATTGCACTTTTCCTAAGTATTTCACAAAGTTTGTGATGATTAATGTATCTGAAGAAGACTCATTTATCTTGAGGTATAACCATATCTTTGCAGCAGAACATCCACTGGATGAAAATAACAGATTATGTCAACAGAAAATAAACACATATAACAATAAAAGGAAGAAGCTTTGTATATTTATAGGAGACTAGAGGCTTGAGGTGAGAGGTGGGCATGCAGTGCTTCTCAATTTTCAGATAAAATCAATGTCTGGGTATTGCTAATGCTGAGAAAAATTCCAAGTAAACGCCTTTCACAATTCCAATTCCAAGTAAATGCCTTTCACAATTATAAAAATAGCATTTGTACATAAAACTTTTTAGATTTATAAGTAATAGATATAAATTGTTCAATTACATAACCATATATCATATACTTAATTGAAACATGAGTCAAAACAATGGTTCAAAAGGATATGTGGAAATTGCTCTAGCATTAATGCAAAATAAGTCTAAACTGGATGTTTTTTATCATGTCAAGTATGATATATGGTTGTGACTTCGAACAATTTGTAACAATTTATATCAATTAATTATAGGGATCAACTGTATTTATCTTTTAAATACTGCCATGGAAGAAAAGATGAGATTGATGGGTTAATTCTGAGTAAACTCCCTCTTGATCAAGCCAAACAGATGGGGGTGGCAAACCAATAGCGTTAGCTCACCTTTATCTGCTATACAGTCCACTGAGGTCCAATTACTATAGCAGGCAGAGAAATCGAATTGGTGTATATATCATAAGTATTATTATTTTTTTTAAATATGCTATTTCTTTTTATCTAATGCTGTAAAGACATTGGACCAGAACCAGACCACCAATTAATAATTATTTTTTTTTATGTGATCGGATTGAATTTAGTCAGTTTATGTGTTCTGCGCATACCCTCACATCTCTGTGACCCAAACAGAAATCAGTCCCGACAACAGCGCTGCCACCAGAAATGTTGGGGCCCGGCATATGGGCTGAAGCACCCTGTTCCCATTTGATGTCAAAATGTGTGACATAACATGGGGTGGGGCTCCACGGACCTTCAGAAGCAAATTACAGAGGGCCGATGTGCAGGGAAGTCCTCACTGTACATCTACACTCTGTAGTGCAGCCTGCAAGAGATGGACAGATGTAGGGATTGGTGATATACAGTGAGTATATTGCTGATTCCTACTGATGTGTCCCAGACGGACAGAGAAGGGACTAGTCCCAGCTGTCACCCGCTAATGGTGGCCCTGTACGACAAATTACACTTTCAATCGCTCCAAACAGATTAAGCAGGACTGCGTATTATAATGTGCAGAATAGGCATGTTAACAAACTGCATCCCTTTATAGACTTCCAACACGCTGCTATTTTAGATTTGCTTGTAGGAAAACTTAATGTAGGGTATTGAGAAATATGGGCATATGAGGGAAGTGAAAAGGGTATCTCTAATAGCCGATTTCTACTCATCCTGCAAATCCATTTCATATTTTCCTAAAATAATTGTGCTTGTTAATTTCCCAGATTTCTGCTGTGATGTTCATGAGCAGTTAACATTAGAAAAACTGTTGAAATTTTTAGAATGAATTTGGTTTTTAGTCTTTGCTGGGTTAGGAAAGGTTATAGCCAATGAGATCAGTGAGTTAATCATGAGGGAAGCAGTGACATATATACATGGATAGTTATATGTGGCAGGGCTGTATTTCAAGTTACAAATCCAAATGCCATTGTTATGAAGAGAAATCATGTGAAGACCCTGTCTAACTCTGCCTGGAGATCATAGAAAAATAGAAAGTGACGGCAGATAAGAGCCACATGGTCCATCCAGTCTGCCTACCTGTTTATTTAAAACTATACGGACCCTAGACCCTATTTACTCTCAATTTAGTGTGAGATTTAGGATACCCTTATATTTATCCCAAGCATGTTTAAACTGTTCTACTGTGTTAGCCTCAAACACCTTAGATGGGAGACTATTCCACTTATCTATCACCCTTTCAGTGTCATAGGGGCATTTCTGCAGTTCTGCGCATGCGCCAGGCAGATGTTGCCCAGCGTAGTTAGGGAAACCCGATCCTTAGGATCGGGCGTCCCTAACTGTTGCGTAGTTACGGCGAGGGGGGCGTTCCTCACCATAAGTATGCAACCGTTATTGAAGGAAGGTGGGCGAAGGTAAGTAAATGAGGGAGGGAGGGCGGGTTAGGGCAGTTACGACCCTATGGCCGACATAATTACCTACTGTTACTCCGGCTGAAATTAAGGTAGCCTTCAGTCAGCGTAACAGTGGGTAATTAAGCCGGCAACAGGAGGAGTGTCGGGGGAATGCTCCAGAGCTACGCTGGCCGTACTTACGGCCAGCGGGCCAGCATAGTTCTGGATCAGGCCCATAGTCACTTTCATCTCTATACACTCAACTTGTTGACTTTTTCATATAATTCCAGTATATTGTTCTTTGTTGCTGAATTGCATGAACACAATATATTAAAAATAGTATCAGTTAATTAAGTTTTAACCATGTTATATTACTTTGGGATTTTTTTTTTGCCTTCAGCTCAGTGGAAAAAAAATCTATATCGGTATAAGTGATCATATCCCTACTGTCCACCCACTCCCTCTGCTCAACTGTCATTGCAGTGTCCAAGCCAAGAAGAATGACATTTATCTTCATAAGACAGAACAGCTATAATTTATAAAACCTACCAGTGAGGAACATGTCAGTCACGGCAATGACACCATAAAGAATGTTTGACAACTATATTTCTGAAACTCACCTCTCATTGTAGATGTATTTGCAAAGCCATCCACCAGATAATAGAGTGGTCATATTATTTTAACTCATATTAAAGCCTAACTCCTCAAACTACTGATTCCTAGAGATCCACTGAGAAATTTCCTGAACTCAGTATATTTCCGCAGAATTTCTTCTCTTAGGTCACTACCACATCTAATGGCAGTAAATGAATATACTGACATAAACCTGTAGTAATATAGGCTGAAAGTATTGCAGTTTTTCAAATAAATAATTATTATACACGTTGCAAGCTGACATATCTTATGTAATACATTAACTAAAATGAGGTACTAAAAGATAACTACACCAACATGTAGCCAAATAAGGCCTAATATAGTTTAAAAAAAA
>WWET01001491.1:208588-231073 GCA_011038615.1 Limnodynastes dumerilii
AGATCTTAAACACACGCACACACTCTTCCGGAGATGAATGGAGACCGGGGCCTGTCCAGGGCCGAGGCCGCCAGCGGGAGTAGCGAACTACTCACGTTGCGCACCTCACCACACAGGGGGGTCAGACAAACACACAGGCAAGAGGTTAACAGGAAAGCAAGGGGGTAACACCAGGAACAAGGGTAACGGAGAATGAAAAAGGAAAACAAGCAGCAGAAAGTCAGCGAGCAAGATTCAGGAACCAGACGCTATAACCGACAACTAGTAGCACACAGCAGAGGCTATTTAAAGGCCCCTCCTCCAATCAGCCCGGAGAGACTGACACACCTGTAGTGCTAATGCCTGACAGCTGGGGAAGGTGAAACCTAGCAACACAGCCTGCTACACACTACAAGGTAAACAGAGTGTAACAATAACACGTGGGCATTGGACATTACTAATCGAGCATAAATCTTTTAAAAGCTAATACTGGAGAAATAAGGATAAATGTAGCCAACAATATGATATAGTAAATCACAACAAAGGCACAATTAAAAGTTTTACTTTTACATTTTCACATCGATTCTATATTAATGCTTCCAGAACTGAAGCCTGACTGCAAATTGCTGGGTAACAGGTATTTCTCTTTTACACATTGCAGGTCTTCAAGCATTCACTCAAAACATACCTGTTTAGGCTAGCTTACCCCTCTTCCACTTAACATCCATCCTCACTGCATCCTACATCTATCCCTTTTTTTCCCTTCCTTCCCCCTCTCTTCCGCTCACACCAGCAGTCCACTTTCTTCCCCCTCCTTATGTCTTCTGTCAGTTCATCCCTCCCACTTAGTATGTTAGCTCATGTGAGCAGGGCCCTCCATCCTAGTGTTGTTCCCTCCTCCACCACTCCCCCATCACTTTGTACCCTCTTGTCTCCCTCTGCTACCCTTTTACCCCATTCCACCTGGTGGCTTCCTCTCCACCTCTCACTGAGCTCTATCTCCTCCTCCCTGATCTACCAAGATGACACCTCGCATTTTGCCTTGCGTTCTGTGCTTGCTTCACTTTATTGTATTTTTGTGATATTTTTATATTTAGATTATATTTTATTAAGTACTATGCTGTCGATGCCTGCCCTGTATGTCTGTACTGTATTTTGATTTATTTTGTACGGCGCTGCGGCCACCTTGTACCTCCTTATAAATAAACGATAATAATAATAATAATAATAATAATAATAATAATAATAATATTTTCCAGAAAATTTAAGATTTGTTCAGGTATGTTACATTTACACAGTAATATATTATTAAAAAAAAAAAAGGCATAAATAAACCGTATGTATTCATTTAGTACTAAAAATGCAGAATTGGTAATGAAATAAAAAACATTAAATAAAAAGTAATATAAGATATAAGTTTATTAAAATGAAAGACTACAGTGTTATTTAATTTATTCTTTCAATATAAATTTAGGAACCTTAGTTCTGGTTTATTTTCAGGAATAAGGTTTATAGTAACACAAATACCCCAAGCTAGAATTCTTGACACTGATATAATTCTATTTATTTAGTCTATTTATAAGAAAATATAGTGAGATAATGAAGAAATAAAAACCCATAATGTTGATTTAAGGCATTAGATAATAAACTTGGTTTGAAAGTAGCTGTATCTGACTTTGATTTATTTGGACAGATTCAGAAACAGAGCACTCCCTAAGCAATGAAGCTAAATACATTTTAAATCATTACACATCCACCACAAAATATACTGATTCTCACATTTCGTCTAAGGGAATTCAACCCAATAAAAACACCATTACAGTCATAGACAATCAAAGGAGAACAAATAGAGAAAACATCTAATGCTTGGGGTTCTTAACAATTCATTTTCAAATTCAAATGAGAAAAATAAAAGTGGTGTCTCGATGTCCATAGCAACTATGACCCAGCTAGCTAAACTACCATTAGGCCATTAGAAAAAAAAAGTTCACAGTCACGTACCTAGCTCATAACATAAACCCACTGTATGCTCACAGTATTTTTATGAGAAACGGAGGGTTAAAGCATTTTAGCAGGAGCAAAATTAAACTCCCTGTTTATGTAGAGATAATGTGGATGCTCTATCTCTGTCTACCTGCTAATACCTGTAAGGTATTTGTGCAAGTGGGCACATAAACAGGCTGAGTAACTGACTACCATCTCTCCTTCTCCTCCCCCTTGTGGGTCAATTTCATGGTACATTGTGACTATACAGCGGTAGCTTGGGGCTATGCATACGGTAAAAGAAAAGAAAGGGCAAATTGGTAGACATATTGGCCCTCACGGCTGATAGCAGCAAAGCGCTGAGTGTGATGATGAACAATTCCGGCTCAAAGATGAGGGGAGAAAAAGCATATAATTCAGGTTGAGGGACGTTGAACTGTGGCTCAAGGTCCCTCACGCTTCACCAGAACCTGTTGTGAACTCCAAAGTTCCCAAGAGGTTTCAGAGACACGGAGAGGCCCCATCCCCAGAAAAGGAAAGTATTACAGGTTCAATAACACTATCTGCAACAGTGGCACTAAATGTCTGTGCCGTCATGCATGCTTGTACTGCAATGGAAACCACCCTGCTAAATCGTGCACCAAGTCCCCAGAGCCAGCAACCACAACCAGACAGCAGTGTGGATCTAGGCCTGGCCTCAGCGCCAATTAAGCTTAACAAGATAGCAGAGGGCTGGCATGTTACCCTCAGCACGACATTGCTGACTTTCTGCTGCCGAGTTTCACTGACAACTTCACCTTTCTATTGTGGGGTCAGTCTCCTTAGCCTATCTGCATAACCCGATTCTGCGATAGAAGCACTGGGAATTTTGGAGAAAAAGTGAGTAAAAAAATCTGCTTGGGAGGTACAGGCACCTCCCCCTTTTTGTACCTCCCTATTTCTGACTTGATTTTATCACCCATTGGGGTAGTCCATAAATAAGCCCCCCGGGAAGTTCAGACTGACACAGCAAATATCATTCCTACCAGGGACATTAGTAAATGCAATCACTGATGTGTTCAAGGGTGGTTTATCAGTCCTTTGAATCTGCCCTTGTGTTAGTCTGGGAGCAGGCCCATGTGCCCTTATGGCAAAAATTGACATTTAGTATGCTTTCCATTTGCTTCCCCTTCACCATCATCATTTCATTACGTGGGCTTTCAACTTGCAGGAGGTTTCCACATCAACAATTACCTATACCTTACCTATAGGCTGCTCTGTGTCTTGTGCATTCTTTGAGGCATTTAGCAGCCTACACTGGTGTATCGTTGCCAGGATGGTCCTTTTCGGGGTGGCTGACTATGGGGATAATTTCCTGGTGGTGGGTCCAACATTTACTCTTTCACACAGGCGCTCCTTCACTCCCTCTGTGTTCCTATAGCCCAAGATAAGGCAGAGGGTCCAGCAATCAAGCTCTCACATCTCAGGATCAAAATAGATACAGTTGCTGGCCTATGTCGTCTCCCTGCAGAAAAGGTCAGAAACAGGACTCAAGGGCACAATCGCCGGGGGAAGCAACCCTCATGCATGGGTCCCTCTCTACAATGACCTGAAGGCGGATCTTGGAGTGTTGGATAAATTCTTAGTTGAGGTTTGGATATGGGCAGCCCCTATCGTGTCCAGCATGGAGCTGCAGCTCCTGACGGATGCAGCAGGTGTGGCGGGCTTTTCAGCTTATTTCAAGGATGACTGGTATGTTGGGGCATTACCGGCCCTCTGGCACTGGAATGGTTTAACTAGAAATCTGATCCTTTTAGTGCGCTGTTTCTGATTGCAGTCGCGGTTGAGCTATGGATAAGTTGGCTGCAGAACCATAACATGGTCTTTAGTGTGATGATATGGTGGTTATACAAGTTGTCAACCAGCAGGGCACATTATCTCCGACGATTTTGTGTTTACTCAGGCGTCTGGTCTTGCAATTCCTAGAGCTCAAAATTAACTTCTGAGCGACTTATGTTCTGGGTGTTGACAACGAACTAGTGAATGCTTTATCCAGGTTTGACTGGCCTAAATTTCACCATCTTGCCCTGATGCGAGTTTGAATGGCACACCATGTTTGGTCTATTTTTGGTAAGTGGTCGGTTTGGGATAGAAGACCTTGCAATCGCTAGTGCCATCTATGCTGCAGAGGTATCGAGCTGCCTGGGCAAACTGGTCTGTCTTCCATAGGATTTCTCAGTAGGGTAAGTGATTTCATACATCAGGAATATAGACAAACAATACAGCTAGTCGCGTGCACATATTAGCTCGGCATTTGCGGGTATAGCATTTTTGGGTAGGCTACAGGGTGAGTCGGACGTCACCATGGGTCTCTTGATGTCTAAAGCTCTGAAAGGCTGGGCTAAGGTTAGGCCATCTCCCCCGGGACTCACGGTGCCCTATCTTTAAGAATTACCTGGGAAAATTTATGGAGGCTGCAGCGTTAGTGGCCAGTGATGGTTTTGAAGTGCTATACTTCTGCACAACATTTAGCTTCTCCTCTGCTGGTGCATGTCGCATCAGCGAACTTGTTGTAGCATCTGAATCCTCGATGACCCTGAGTCTCCTGGCTTTAATTGTCACCCTTCATTTAGGTATAATTCACTACAAAATACACAGAGGCAAGTCAGATCAGACAGGCATTGGCCCTGGGTAGAATTGAGCAAGCAAGCAAATAGTGCCATGCATTCGGTTCTTGATTTACTGCTGTGAGACAGCCCAATTGTCCTGTTTGGCTAGCACATAAGAACAGTGTATCACTCTCCCGCTATCAGTTCACTGTTGCTTTTCAGAGGATTCTCACTCACCAGAGCATGGATCATGCAAAGTTTGGGACTCACTCGTTCCATATTGGGGTGGCACCTTGGCAGCCCAGCATAACTTGGCTGGGGTCCGACATTATTACCCATCGTGCATGGCCCTATTCTGATAATTTCATGGCAATGAAAAGCGTGTGCAGAAAGTTCAATAGGTCAGGTAAAGGTCTTCTTGATGAGGCATAGAGGTTTTGTCATCACTCATCCGGTTTCTGAATTGACAAAGCACACCTGTATCACACAGACAAAGTACATTTTCCAAGGAAGGCAAGTGTTTGTTTGTTTATAGAGGACATTTTCAGTTTTTAAGAATATTTGAGAAGGTGGTAGTGGGTCTGGTAAGAGAGACCAGCCTTGGCGGAAAGCAGGTTAGTTTTCATTCTTGTGTAATGGCGCTTGTGGTGGTTTGCCAAGAAGTTACAAGTGGTAAGAAGAGACTTGTGGCTTACTTACCTGTTTTTAATTAGATTGTCATTATATTTTAGTTGATATATATATATAAATTTTCCCTTTATTGTTGCTTGTAATTTATTTTATTGAGATGTAACGGCTGTGGTATTTTAATAAGTCCCTTTTCTTGTTTTGGTATTATTACATTGGTATATACATTATTGGAATTTAGGCTGTTTTTTAGAGGATCAAATTAAATTTTATATATTAATAGTTATGGTTTTTAATGTAATTAGTTTTTACACTGTAAAACAGGTTTCTTAATGTGTAATTGATGTATTACTTTGATAGGGATATACACTGTTTATTTATTGTTTAGGAACTATGATATATAATAATCATGTCATCTATGTATTATTATAGGATAGTAAGTCCCATTATCTTTTTAATGGTCTCCTTATGTCTTTGTAGATAGTGATTTTTAATTATTTAATTTATTGTGCCATTGATTTTTTTAATCTGTTATCACACTACTAGCTTCAATATGTTCCACGAAGCGTCTGCCGGTATGTTTAAAGTTCAACGTATGCGAGCGCTCCATCAGCTGTTTTCTGTGTCCTGGCTGGGTAGATACACTGTGCATGCACCCAAGCCCCGGTCTTGCCATCTGAATATGCTATAATGATTAAACAGTGATCAGGCCACCGGTCTATTAAAAAATGAATTCTAATCAATTGTAAGCACTGTGCCTATCTATCGATATATAGCGAGTTTTTGTTTTAAGGTAATAAGGCTCTTTTGATTTTGCCCAATCTGTCTGCCCTTATTAAAGATGGCTCCTTGGTACCTTCCAAAGCAGGTTCCAGTGCACATGTGCCTCCCCATAAAGGAAAGGGAGCATTTTTAGGGTGTTTAAATCCTGGTAATTTGTCTGTCTTGCCTTTTAATAATGCATATCTCCCCTGGTTAAATCCCTGGATGAAACGCTTTGGGTACATTCTGCCTGAGCGTTGTGATATAACTTTACAGAGATATTCAGATAAGCTTGCTTAAAATTTTTGATGATAATGATTTTACGCACGCATATTTTATACTATTATATATACTATTATTGAACATACATTTGTTGTGAAATGCTACACCAGGTTGCTCTTTCTCTATGTGTCTTTTCCCTATTGGCTGTATTTAATGAGAACCTTGCTGTTAAAGAAGCCCAAGCCTACAGTAAAGATACTGGACATCTTGGACTATTGTTTGTTTGGACTTATTTGTTTTTGGACTTATTTATTATCATTTTTTCTACTCTTGGATTATTTATTTATTTAATTATTTTCTAGCTATCTATAAGCAATTTAGTAGCCTAGCGCCATTATTCGATTGTTTGTTATATATAAGAAAGTGTCCCTGCACCCTTGCCATTAACCAGTAACTAACAGTGCCATTCTATTTTTTAAAATAAAATGCAGAGAAGTTAGTTAACTACATTTTCAAATATAGAATAAGCCACCAGCCAGTTACAAAGGTGGTTGCGCAAATCAAATTAAAGCAGGTGCTTGAAAGGCAGATTTCACCTTGCCTTTCTAGCATGCCTTTCAAGCACCTGCTTTATATTAACTTATAAATTGATTTAACCAACCACCATTATCAGAATGACAAAAAGGTTTTTTATTCTCTTTATTGCATATTTTGCAGGAATAAAAACCTGTCAATTTCTGTAAACAAATAGAAGTGCTAGATGGATTAGATCATTTTTTAAAAGCTAGAGGAAATATATTATTTTACTTTTGTTTCTCTATGGAACAAAACAAAGTCTATTACTCAAATCGGGCACTAAAACTGTGTCCAATGATATTAACAGAACAAGTTACAGAATTAATATTTACATGAAATGTATCAGTTCTTTCTTGGTGTATTTGTTGAAATGTGGCTGCAGTCTTAAATATGTTGGAAAAACAAAGAGACTGTTTAAGGTTTGCATGCTTGAACATTTTCGAAACAAGGTTTCCAACCATAGTGTACTTCGGAATTTTCATCAGTCATAATGCATTGCCTGATAAAATGCAGGTTAAAGCAATTTAATTTATTTATTTATTAACAGATTTTTTTTTATAGTGCCAGCAGATTACGTTGAGCTTACAATTTTAACAATCATTATAACAAGACTGGGTGGTAAGATACAGACTGGGTATTTAAGTGTGTCCTGCCCACAAGCTTGTAGGACATTAAGGACTGATACATAAAGACAAGTGCTATATATCACACAATGGACCAGCCAGCATGTAAAGTAAAAGTGCTCAGTGCTCTCTATGATCCAATCACACATAATTTTAGAATGGAAAGTAAAGTTTTAAGTAGTGTTATTCATTTAACAGAAAGATAAACCGGATAGCAGAGTGGTTGTAAATGGGGTTGACAGCTATTAAGCAGTAGGCTGTGCAAGTTGATAAGCTTGTCTGAGGAGGTGAGTTTTAAGGGAGCACTTGAAAGTTTGGAGAGTAGTGGATAATCTTAATGAATGAGGAAGGTTATTCAAGAGAGTGGATGCAGCACAAGAGAAGTCCTGTAACCAGGAATCAGAACATTTGTTTAGAGCAGAGGAGAGAGGAAGGTCCTGTGAAGATCTAAGAGAGCAAGCTGGAATATGTCTTGAGATGAGTGAGGATATGTATGTGGGTGCAGTGTTATTGATGGCTTTGTTGGTTAACAAAAGGATTTTGTATTTGATTTAGCTATAACAATATTATAGATATAAAATCCTAACATCGATATAAATATCTGTTACTTTGTTTAACTGATCATTTAGCCAATTTTAACTTTAGCAGACAGTCCTTTAGTCTCACCCTTTCAACTGCCTCAGAGGGTTAATGTATCTCTTTTGCAACACTTCACAAAACTGTCCATTCCAGCAAGTGGGGACTATGCAAGATTAAGCAATTAATACTGTGTAAAGTCACACATGAAAGGGTGATCTGCCCTCCTTGAAGTACTAACCTGAAATTTGGACACCCTGACATTCTGTGAGAGATGGATGATATTACATTATTTATAAATGTTTTCTCCTGTATGCTTTTTTTGCCCAAGATTGAAATTGGTGGAGATAAAATAACTTATTTCCAATTTAATTTTTAAATGTACACAGCATCACAGAATAAGTATGTCAGACTTAATATGCTTTAGAGTCTACTAATTTGTGGAAACTGCTGCATTTGTCAGGGGCTGATTAAGGGAATGGAAACAATTAGAATGCCACAGATCAAAAACTACATAGAAACATAGAAACGTAGAAAGTGACGGCAGATAAAAGCCACATGGCCCATCCAGTCTGCCCAGTTGTTTATTTAAAACTATACTGACCCTAGTCCCTATTTACCCTTAATTTAGTTTGAGATTTAGGATATCCTTATATTCATCTCAAGTATGTTTAAACTGTTCTACTGTATTGACCTCAACCACCTCAGATGGGAGGCTAGTCCACTTATCTACCAGCCTTTCAGTGAAGTCATTTTTCCACACATTTCCTTTGAAGCTACCACCCTCCAGTTTATATTCATGCCCTCGTGTCCTATTACACCTCTTCCTTCGAAAAATGCCACCCTCCTCTAGCCGGCCACAACCATTGATATATATGAAAGCTGCTATCAAATCCCTCCTCTCCCTTCTCTGCTCCAAGCTATACATGTTTAGTTCCTCTAGCCTTGCTTGGTATCAGACTAAGGTAAGACCATAAACTGTAGACTAATATTCTTCAATAAAGACACAAATAAAAGGAACCGGTTGTACCAAATCTACCTGTATGCTAAATAACATTGCTAAATTCCAAATACCAAATAAACATAAAATAGTACTTATATGCAGTATACAAAAAATATAGAACTAGATCAAGACCCCCTGCGTACGTGTACAAAGTGAACTACCCCTATCACTCCCATATCTCGTGCAGGCTTTATGGCAATTACGCTGCCTTAACTGAAATATGTGGATCAGTGGTCCATACAACCGCTGATCCGCACATATGTGGGAATCCAATCCCACACTGTACAATTTAAATGCTTTCCCCCACTCACCTTTGCCGGAAGCACAGCCTCTTGCTGCAAATTTTCTATTGCATAAAACTCTGTATAATAGAAGTTACATGTGTAAAATGCCTATAATATATGAAGGGTACATGCATACCTACGTGGGGTGATGGACCCAAGTCTGGATTTGGTCTATAGTGTGTTGGAATTAGCATTTAATCATCCCATAGGTATTATATGCTAGCAGTTTAGTATCTTAATCACATAAACTGAGATTAAAAAAAAAAAATCCCAAGACATTCGCACAACTAAAAGATACACTACCCTTCCTTTAACTACATCATATAATTAGTCTGTCAAGTACAAAGCCACTATGTGGCATCACATGACTAGATTTGCATATGTCAGATTATAAATATAGGTGATTACTCCAGCAGATATCAGCACATCTTTATTGGACTACATTACTTACACTTCAATGCGTATCGATGCATTCACAATAGATTGCCTTAGATTTGTGAATGCAATGAGATCTATAATTACATCCCAGCACAGTGCTAATTTAAACCTTAAATAATCAGAGAAGCGGAGGCACAGGAGAAATATAGCACATCTCTGGACATTTACCTGACAGCACTGTAAGAATGACTGCCCAGGTCTTCCCATAATTATATAATATAAAATGAACTGTTATGCCACAGAAACAAATTACCACTACAAACGAAAGAACACCAAGAATAGAATATTGATTATCACTATAATCTGTATCAATTTAGTTTCATTAAATTGTAAAAAAAAAGCAATGGTGACTTTATTTTTTAATGTTTGAAATAAAATATTAAAATGATGGGCGCAGTAAAAATATTTGAGATGATATTTTAGAGTTGTAGGGCCATATTCAGAACACTGGACATATTGCATATACGTCCGGTGTTTACCGAAATTGTATACTACGCATCTGTAGTCATTTTTTAACGTGATCTACATATCTTTTCAGTACGTAGATTGCATATATGCAGTCTTAAAGACCGAATATAAGCAATCTACTAACCGAAAAGATACGTAGAATACGTTAAAAATTTACTACGCATGCGCAGTATACAATTTCAGTAAACATCGGACGTATATGCAATATGTCTGGTGGTCTGAATACGTCCCTTAGTGAGTATCAACATTGTTTGGATAATCTAGATATAATCATATATATTATGACACCAGCAGAAGTGGTGTGTCAAATCAGTTACTGAAAGTTGTTGATAGTTATCTTGAACTGGATCCAGACTTACAGAAAGGGGCTTCAGTTCTCAGGGCTGCCATCAGGGGGAGACAGCCAGAACTACTGATGGGGTGCTGCTACGAGAAGTGGGCCAATGCACAGGGAAGAAGTTGTCTGAGCCCGCTGTTAAAGCAGATCGGCGCCCCCCCCCCCCCCGCTTCTTAACAACCACTAGCAGATCGGCCCCCCCCCATTGTTCATAATCCTACTATTCAAGTCCTCAATGTGAGCAACATAGTTTTAAATATCCAACCTCAACTACAGACTTTTTTCAAAATCCTACTATCATATTTGAGCTCAAAGGGTCCTTATTGTCTATTCATGGATATATGAGTTTTTAATAAATTGTGAAAATTCCTTATAGAATTTTGGTAGTTTATACATCCTGTATAATTTTTGAGATCATTTTAGGAGAGTGTATATATACTTTGTATACTTGTATTGCATTTGTTTTTTCCAGGATTGTCCCCCTGGGTGCAGCGGCTAGTATTTGCCACTGCCTTTTTGTTTGGTTTACTGACAATTTATTGAGCCTAATACCTTTCTTGGCGCAGTTTGGGGATTTCTGTTTGCCTATTCTTTATGGGGCTGATTCAGAGATGCGATTGCGAAAAGATCGCAAATATAGGCATCTAAGGTTAAGATCTTAGCAGGTTACAGCCCACTGCAGAAACAGTAACTCCCCTTGCAAACAGCGGTGGATCTTAAAGTTAGACCACCATTGACTAACCCTAACTCTGCGCTGGCAGTTGAGATCTTAAGTGACGTAGTAGCATATATTTAAGATCCAAAGTGTCAGCCCGCGCCCACTTTCCCTCATTTCCCTGCCTCCCCCCGCCCATTTCCATGTAAATCCTTAAGATCTTAAACTTTCACAGCACTTAAGATCTTAAGTGCTTGCGTGCGATTCAAACTTACGCTCTTAGCGAATTTACGCTCCTAACTGCTACGTAGACGGCGTTGCACTATTACTACGCATGCGCAGTAATGCAAATTTTCTAAGATCTTAAATATACGCTCCTAAGTGCCGTGGAAATCGTATCTCTGAATCAGGCCCTATATGTATAGCTTGGAGCAGAGAAAATAGAGGTGGAATATAATAGTAACTTTGAAATATACAGTATCAAGAGGTTTAATCAGGCACAGGAGGGGGACATTTTTCAAAGGAAGACATGTATTAGAACATCAGACAAATGCATAAATGAGGAAGCAGAGGTTACCATAATGTAATATTTTAAATATTCTTGTGATAAATATAATAGCGTAAATTTTAAACTGAATTAAGGATAAAATAGGGTATGGTTTAAAAAAAATGGGCAGACTGGATGGGCCAAGTGACTTTTATCTGCCATCACATTCTATATTTCTATGTACATTTTAGGGGTGATAATGTGGCCAAAAATCAGGAAAATATTTTAGAATATATGCCACATAATAAAGCTCTATATTCCTCATTATATGCTCAAATTAAAAAAAAGTCTCCCCTGCCCTTAACACACACATATAATAGTCAAGATTGCCAACTTTCTGTGCTTCCCTCTGGGATATCTCAGAGCAAAGGAACAGATGCCTGTATGGGGGTGGGGCTTATTGACATGATTAATGCAAATCGTGTCCTGAAGTCCCACCTTCTGCCCATCAATACTACTATTTATAGTGTTACTGGAGGATGAGGTGGAGCTTGATGATGCATATACAGAACTTAGGATCACGCAGCAATTCCTCTGTCACTGCGGATGGAGTTCTGAACAGAGCAGCAGTTGATTTCTGGATCCAGCCCATCATATCAAAATTTTTATTCAACTTAGAACTTGGATCCAGACCTCCACTACTGCTGCACACAAATGTCCGATTGCAGCGTCAGTAGAGATGCGATCCCAACTATACACAATTCTATGTGGGTGTGGGAAGGCCACAAGTATGAGGAGTATACCATAAAATGTCTAAGCTGTCCTTACTTAAAGGTGGAAGTTTGGATTGTGTGTAAAGGCTTATAAACTCCCTTACTGTAAAATATAAATACTTCTCCCTCCAATTTCCCATCTAGTGTGCTGGACATGCTATACATATTCCATCCCATTGTTTAAAAAGACTTCCAGTAATGATCCTGATCTGTACATTAGGCGCACCGATTGATCATACACACTCGCGATATGCAGATATTTTCTTCACAAAAAGTGGAATGCGCTCATATATCTGAAGTCTGAATCAAGTCCACAGCCACTAGATGGTAGAGAAACTATATTCATAAATATGAATCTTTTCCATATATAAAATATTTTTTTGCCCAGCTCATTTGATTCCACAGCAGTTTACAAAATGTTCTGCCTTTAAAAAGGGTGTGGGTTGCCGCTGAGAAGGGTCATTTTCTTTCCATTGCTTCGCCAAAGAGAAGAAATCAATCCACTGAAAAAAAAATATGCAACAGCGAATGGTGAGTAATAATGCAACCCCAATCCTTATCCTAATCCTTACTCTAACCCAACCATTCCATTAACCTCCCTTCCCCACAGCCTGACCCTGATTCCCTTCTTTGCAGCCTGAACTTAAGACTCCCTTCTCCGTAGCATAAGACTCCCTTTCCTGAAGCCTGACCCTAAGACTTCCCTACCCGCAGCCTTACCCTAAGACTCCTCTACCTACAGTCTGACTCTAAGATTCCCTTCCCTGAAGCCTGACTCAAAGACTCTCCATAGACTACTACTCAATACAGACTCTCCTATAATACTCACCTGTCGGTCCGGTGCAGCGGGTTTATGGTGATCGTTTCTGAATGAATGAATGGGTATCGGCATACTTACCCATTCATTAATAAAATGTTATAATTAGCTCTATTTTCAAAATAGAGACAGTTGAAAATTAGCTTTCGGCTGCCTCTATTTCAGAAACAGCATTTTCGTGGCAGTGACTGCATCCCCTTTAAAAATATGTAGATTACAAAATTTTACGTGGAGTTTAAATAAATATAAAAGAAAAAAAAAAATTACTTTTTTCTGAAAAGTAGTGAATTCCCAACCTCCACAGTTACAGCACGAGGCCATGAAAGTTAATCTAAAAAGGATTGTAAGGTATTCAGCAAAGCTTTAGGTGAAGTATTTCTTGTGCAACTACAATCCTACATACTTAGACTGAATAAAAGATAAAGTAACTGAAGCAGAGCTTTTGTTTCTTTTTTAAGTCACAAAGGAAGAGATTGATTTGCTCCAATACTCACTTTTGGGTTTGCAGTTTATTTTAAATCTTTGGGATACAGGAGAACACCATGAGATGTGATTGTATTATAGAAGACTTTCCTGAAGATTATTATTTTATTTTTTTTTTACAAATCTCCCACAGTCATTTTATCCAGAAGCTTTGTCCTAAATGAAATGGTCATCATAGTTCTATAAAAAATAAAATCTGACAGGGGTGGTGTGTCTAATTGCTTGGAAATGTATGACGAATGTTATTTTCTTTGATTCTGCAGGAGAAGGGTTATGGGGGAAAATTGATTCTAACACATATTTGTACAGTATTAGATTTAACACCCCCTTATATCTGTCTCATATTTTAGAAGGAGGGGGGGGGGGGTTTGGGGAGAAGCATTACTCACACAAGTAGTCATATAATACCTTTGACTAAATAACACCCACATCTATTCTAACTTGACGTAAGTGATGATAACATCTTTTGTGAAAGTTGAACATGCACGTCTTTTAGAAAGATGTTTTTAAAGTATTATATTGCTTTATTAAAAGTTAGGTTGTTTTTTTTTACTTTGTTGTAGACTCTCACTGAAAGCAAATGAGTAGCCTGTGTAAAAGAGAAACAGAAGAAATTCCCATAAACAAACATGACAGACCAGCAGGGCCATCCATGTGCGAGAAGTGGCTTGGGGCAAAAGCATACTCTCGGCCCTCCTCCTCCATGGGCACTTTGTGCAGGTTAGTCGCTTACCACAGAATAGTAACTGTTTAGTTGTTTTGTAACATTGCTCAGCACTGAGTGCTGTTAATATACATCTGCCTGTACAGTCGCTTCTCAGGCTTGCAATAAGACAACGGCTCTGGCGTTAGAGCTTTTCTTTCTCAGCCTGCCACAATCATATACAGCTGTAAAGTAATTGTTGCTGAGTGAGTTATCGATGACTGGCTTACACCTGCTATTCTACTCCATAGCAGCTTCAACTTAATGAACAGAGTTGTGGCCGTCCCCCTACAGGCCTCTGCTGTTACTACTCCATAGCAGCTTCAACTTAAGACAGAGAGTTGTGGCCATCCCGCTATAGGCCTCTGTTGCTAATACTCCATAGCAGCCACATCTTAAGACACAGATTGTGGCCATCCCGCTACAGGCCTCTGCTGTTACTACTCCATAGCAGCTACAACTAAAGACAGAGAGTTGTGGCCATCCCGCTATAGGCCTCTGTTGCTAATACTCCATAGCAGCTACAACTTAAGAAGTTGTGACCATCCCGCTACGGTGCATCATTAAACTGCCACAGTTCTGAGTATAATGCTTTTCGGGAGTTATAGCAAATTAAAACATTTAAAAAAATATTGTCAGCTATTTAATACATAGAGTTGTCCTTATACTTCCAGCAATAAGTAAAAGTTCAATAGACATTAACAGGGGAGAATTTGAGACCAAGGGCTAGATTTACTAAACTATGGAAAAGGAAAAATGGAAATCTGCCCATAATAACCAATCAAATTCTGGCTGACATTCTCTAGTATGTAATAGGAAAGTGAGAGCTAGAATCTGATTGGTTGCTTTGGGCAACATCTCCACTTTGCCTTTTCTGCAGTTTTGTAAATCGAGCCCCAAATGTTTTTTTTTTTTTTTTTTTAAACAGTTATGATCAATCACATTCCACTATTAGATCCAAGGATGATATAAAGATCTTGGGCTGGATCCTGACTTGATAACATCAGGCTATTTCTGTACCTCACATATGGAAATAGCCTGAAATGATGCACTACGCATGTGCACTATAAAGAAACACCATATGGAACTGGGCTGCCTGGTTCTGTGTTCCATACGGAGTTCATTCTCCACACAGGAGGTAGGCCCACTCACTCTGTGTACCTCGTACACATGGTGGGTGGGAATAGGCATGTATATAATACGTTAAGAGCTTTGTTTAACCCTTAAATATGATGCAGTATTCTGCATGAACAGTGATGCATGTGGAATACTTAAGGTGGGGTTCTGGCCATGGATCTACCACCCGTACATAGGAATGCAGGGGGACTGCCCTGTTCTCCTATGTACAAAGTTTTGGATCAAAAAATCCTTACGTCTGCCCCGCATATTTGACTATTAAGTCTAGATAAGGCTTTTTGTAACCAAAAGATCTTTATATCATCCTTGAATATAGACAGTGAAAAAAGGTAAGAAATGTAAACAACTTTATTGTCTCAGTACCAATGTATGGATGCAGCCTGGAACCAGATCCAGACATTGGTGCCCCCTAATTATATGTGAGGGATGTGTCCAGCATGTGAAGAAGGGAACCTGAATAGGACCTAGCTGCTGTTCGGTAGTCACCTACATAATGTCTGTATCTTTTGAGTTTATAGTATGTATTCTTTACCAGAGATACACCAATAGAATAAAGACTGAAGTAATTTTTACAGTTTATGTTATCAGACATTAATTATCCTAACAGACAACTCTTGGAATGGAAAGAAAACTGGATCCTGTAGAAGAAACTGATACAAAAACTGCAGGAACGCTCAAAAACCCATGTATAAAGCCACGGTTTAGTATTATATAACTTTAATTCACCAGAAAACAGAATTAATGGAGTTTCTGGTTTATATAATAACATCAACCTTACCTTCTCATTAATACTAAACTGTTGTAGCATAATTAGACAATTATATATGTCCTACTTTAATTACTGTCAACATTGTTTGATTGTTGAGCTACTGAATAACAATCTAATAACCAGCAATGTGTATTTTTCTTTTCTGAGGTCTCATGATACACATGTCTGAAAAGAAATAGCAAATGAAACATAAAGCATCATATAAGTCTTATAATATGTCAAATGATGAACAGATAAACTGTGCACACTACAAACAACAAAGTTGCAAATGATGTCAGTTGTGTTACACTCCCAAATCGAAGCCACAACCAACCTATTGCAAGCCAATTCCATGATTAAACCAACTTTTAATTCAGCTATAAATTCATCTGCAAATAATACACAAATGGACCTGTCTGCCCACAACATAGGCATAGCCTAAATCCCAAGAGGACAATTAAAGAAATATGTGGAAGTCTTCACTTCAAAAGGCCGTCCAAGAACATAGAGAGCTCCTCCTACTCCTACTGACGTGATGAACTTATTATTATTATTATTATTATTATTATTAACAGGTTTTTATATAGCGCCCACAGATTACGTAGCGCTTTTCAATGTTACAATCTTTATAACAATACAACACTTAGACAGTGTTTTAGAAAAAGGCCATCACTATCACCATTATCACGATCATCTCTGTATGTATTATATTCTTGCTATATCTCATTTCTGTATAGCTTACCATTTTTGTCTATATGTGCTTCCTATGTGTGCTCCTCCTTCTGTGTAGTGCTAATTGTCTCCTTATGTTTCATCTGTATTGGTTACCTTCATCCTTCGCGTACTTCTTTGCAGTCTTCAGTGATGGACAGCAGAGTGCACATCCAAAAGATCCCAATTTTAATAATTATTAATGGTTTTGCTTATTATCCACCCACATATTCCATGCATGGGCATGATTAGTGGTAACCTAAAGCTGAATGGTATACACAGCTGTACTGGCTGCACTTAAGGAAAACATTTTTTTTTCTGTAATGATAGTGGCAAACAAGGGTGCAGTGTCTAACTAGGATCCTGTTTTCACTGTAGCTCCTGCTGGTTCGGACAGGGTTGGCTGCAGACTTCTAGCAGGTCACGAGTCCTGATGAAAACCCCCAGAGGTAACCTGTTCTTGTGGACCCTTACCACACAATTACAACCAAATACATATACACTTGCACAGAGTATAGAAAGATCAAATGATCCAGATTTCAGGGCTGAGGCATCATAGAGCATGTGTAAGGACAGAAACAAAAGCCAGAGGGCATAAGAGAGCAATCGTGGAAATAAGTAAGGAAACTGTCAGAGGGGTCAGGTGGAATGGACACAAAGAGATAAACAGCAACTCACTGAGTGAAAGGTGGAATAACTCAGAGTGGAAGCTGTACACAGAGAGAGGGATAAAGTCAGATGGAAAAGCCTCAGATAGTGAGCTACACACTTTTATATACAGTCTTAGAAGCTTCTTAAGTATAGTCTTTTCCGAAATTACCTACTACCCATGTATAGTAGCTCATTTACACAATCTGCGTACCATCAATGTACATAGATTGGGTATGTGCAGTCTTTAAAGACTTTAGGAAATAGAAAGAGGTGTGCCACGGCAGCCTCTGGGCTGATTTAGGAGAGTGGGAGGGGGGAGGTATGTTAAGGAGCCGGGGAGGACAAGGTAGGGAAAAGAACGTTCATATTCTCCTTCTTAAGAAGGAGAATATGAACGGGAAGTTAGGAAAGCCCTAGGGCACTCTTAAATGCCCTAGGTTCTTATAAAAGGGCTTGGTGGCGTGGGAGGGAGCTTTAAGTCAAATACGGATACATGCTTATCCGCACCTTCTTAAAGCTTTCCTAAGTGTGAATACGGTCCTCCAAGTGGAAGCCAAACAACACAGTGAGTAAAATGACAGTAGCCAGAGATGAGTACACAGTGAGTAAAATGACAGTGATAGATGGAAAACACACAGAGTTCTCTACAGGAGAGCAAACAGCGAGAGTAACAGAGACAGGTAACCCAGAGCAAAGAGCAAATGCAGCAAACCTGCACCTGCTAAACACACACTGGAGGACACAACCGACAGAAAGAGAGACAATGGAGGCCAGCAACCAGAAGAAAGGACAGCAGGAGGCAAGATAAGCGGAGGAAGCACAGAAGGAAACTACGTAGCTGGCAAGACACAGGAGGCCAATGCTATAACCAGCAGCATGGATACTGACTGCTGGCTATTTACATAGCTCCAGACCACAATCAGCTGCTGCTGCCAGACACACCCCCAGGGTGATTGAAGAAAGAACTGACTGCAGGAAACAGGTTGAGAGCAGTATGGGGAAGAAAGACAGAGAAAAAAGCATAGTAAGAAAGTCACACCATAGCCAGCGTGATGGTGTGTAATAACATTCCATTTTGTTCTGATCCAGTCTGTTCCGGCCCTATGCTTTGGCAACATGTTTCTGAGAAGTATCATGAAAGCTCAAGTTTCCAGTTTTCAACACACTCAAACTGAGTGTCTCAAAGTTAGCACTTGTGTGAGTGTGCCACAGAAACTTTTGTGTTTAGAACAGAATTCCTTAGAAATTTAGATTTTTCATACACAACTGATATATAAAAAAAACAAGACACTGATATATTTATATTTGCACAGTGTAATACATTTACATTGCAATACTGATCTTCCTGTCTTTTGTTAGAGCTTTCAAAACTGCAGGACAGGTATGCTTTAAGAAGTTTTTAATAATTACTGTGTATTTCCATTTTTACCAGTCTTCAATTGTAGCACAAAGGGGGACTTTGCCGGCACAAAATACTTCTGGTGTGACATGACATAATCAGCCTATTTCCTGATAGATCACTTCCTTATTAAGCTCTACTCAAGGGGACTGGCAATATACATCCTCCTATGCTATGAACATACAGTATATTTTGCCATCAACTACAGGTGGGTTGGCAAGTGTAGACAGTGTTGTGTTCAAAATCAACTCAAATCCAGCCAATTTCTCTTTGTTGGTAATATATAGAGAGTGGTGTTGAACAACGGGTTAGGATTTTTTAGTTTCTTGTAAAATTTTGATAAAATAATGATACTTTATAAAAACTTATTTTTTATATTTAACAGCTTTTGCATGCATTATGTTAGCATATACCTTTGCTAGTAGTACTAGTACTTGGGTGAGACACACTTGGCTTTGATAATAGCTTTTTACTGGACGTGGCATGCTCTCAATGGGCTGGATCCAGACTTAGTTAAGTGCTTGAACTTAGTTACTCCTGGGCTAAACCATGTTGATTTCAGGGGGAGTCAAGTTAATTGTATTCTTTGCATTGCTTACTGCACACAGATATTGACCAGCGTTACTATCACACTGTTATTTAGGAAACATCCCCTCTCAACTCTAATACTGTTTGCCACAGATGAAATATGACTCCCCTGCACTCAACATGGTTTAGCCCAGGAGTAACTAAGTTCAAGCACTTAAATAGGTCTGGATGCAGCCCAATGTATTTCTTAACTAACTCTCTGATTCTATTATTATGATGCCAAACCTGAAATTCCCAAACTCAAATTCACTGTCTAACCACTGTCAGGCCGGATCTAAACATGAGTCTGTCATCCCAATAATAGTCAAAGGAGCTGTACTTCCACTCCTCCAACAAAGATGAACAGGGGAGCTTTTAAAATGTAGAATAGGGGTGGGTTTAGACACACAAATAGCATAAGTCTTAGCATAAGTCTTACAAATTGACAGGAAAGTGTGCAAGGGTCTGGATCTGGGTCTGGATCTGGTCCTATATGCCTATAAAGTATTTAGTTGCTACTAGAGACGAACGCTGACCCCAGTGATTTGGTTTTGGATTCACTTTCATGTTTAGTTTTTTGTTTTGGATCTGTATTTTATTTTCAATTGCTAAAAAATGCTAAAATCAAGTAAGTTTTATGTATTTTGCTCCTAAAGCAATATGTATTATATAGTAAGTAATGTAATATGTAGTAATATGAATAACATCAATTTTCAGTCATTCCTAGTCAAATTATACCACCTCACAGCTCACAAGATTGAGGTTGGTTGGTACATGCTACCATATATTGTCTAGTATCCCACTCTCAACTTTGTGATATTTGTCAAATGTATTCTCTTGTATTGCTATTGTTATATAACATATGAAAGGACAATATCTATGGTCGACAGTAAATATATATATATAAATTCTATAATTTGTAAAATGTTTTTTTTTTTTTAACCGAAACAATTGTATATATAAATAGGAAAAAGTGTGAACGGGACTTGCTGCAGGGTGATGAATATAGAAGTTGTTATTAACCAGTATTTTCCTAGTACTTTTTAGCAGACTAAGGGCCAGATTTACTAAGCTGTGGATTCAGAAAACTGTGATGTTGCCCATAGCAACCAATCAGATTTTAGCTGACATTCTCTAGTATGTAAAAAGAAAGTGAGAGCTAAAATCTGATTGGTTGCTATAGGCAACATCTTTACTTTTCCAAATCCCCAGCTTAGTAAATCTGGCCCTAAGGGTTAATGGTTTTTAGCACTTGCATGCGTGGCAGAATAATGTCTGCTTAGATAAATTATGAGAAAAACTTCATCAACATTGTTGTTCCAGTGTGCGGAGGTGTCCCCCCCCCCCCCAAGTCTGGTGCCCTAGGCTGCAGCCTTGTCACCCTATTGGCTGATCACTCCTGCCTATGTGCATGGCTATGAGAACCTCTGTCTGTGTGTGACACTGATGGATACATGGACCCTTTACACTGTCATGCTCGCTTGTTATGGTAACTGCTCTGTGGTGGTAATCCTCTTTTATGTCTGTCTAGCCAATAAGCCAATGAAGGCATGCCCCTTTTCATGGCACCGAGAAACCACTCCCCCGTTTTCAAGTTAATGTTTTTTTTTCTTTATTTTTATTAAATTATCATTTTGGAGGTGTTTCTGGGCTACCAGAATCCCCCATGAGTGGGCCACTGGGTTCTAGTCTAGTCTAGCTATGATCTTTTTTACCTTGTGTGTAGCTCCAGCAATGGCATGTGAGGACTGTTTGTTTGGTGGGGCTGCAGGGGAGCTGCTAATAGGGCTGATTGGATGAAAGGTGAGTGCAGGGGGATGATGACTTCCCCATAGCAAGTGCACCACTAGCACCCACTATAGTTGCACCCTTGATATCACTCATCCCAGGCATTCTGTTCAGTTTTTCCACTCACCTCAATAAAGTTGTAGTTGTTTAACAAGAAAAAGTCTCCACAAGCCTGCCTTTATGTTCAGCCCTACATCAATGACTGATCACAGTCATGTGATACTTCCTTCAGAGACAGGAAGCAAGAAATACAAGGCTCGAAAGATCTGAATTTTTTGGTGAAAATGGTGTTTTGCCTCAGTTACGATCTGGATTTGCTGGGAGAAACCGAGGCATGGCCAAAAAATTTGGATCTGTCTGATTTCACAGAATCCAATCCGTTCATTTCTAGTTGCTACTAATGTCAATTAACAGTCATAGGTCAGTTTTAATTTTATAAGAAGTTATACCTTGTTACACAGTTATGACTTTGAAAAGAACATATTCTAATAGATAACAGATAAAATAGAGAACCCTGTACTTTCACCAACCAATATGTAAAATATTTTACTCGCTTTCCAGAACCCATCTGTAATAATTACAGTAAAAGTAAAGATCTTTGCTAAAAGTAGGTTTCTCAGCCCTTGTCATCTTCATGCCCCTATCAATATTCTAACTTTAAATCTGCCCCTATTAATATTCTCATTTATATGCGAATCTTGAACATTTTCAAACTAAGTTTGCTAAAAGTGAGGAAGCTTTAGAAACTAATCCATTATTGAAAGCCGAGCCCCACAATACACAGTGCTGCCAAGAATCCAATGACAATACTTATCGAGTGACAACCTCATAATTAATTGGTAAAATATCATCTAGTCTAGCAGCAGAGAACATGAATTGTATTTATAGACCAACTCGTTACTAATAAAATCAATTTCAAGCATATTGTGATTTCATATTTATTTTTGAATCCTATGTTACTGTATTCAGAGCTTTCCACTGTGCATGGCTTAAAAAATAAAATAAAATAAAAAGAATATATATATATATATATATATATATATATATATATATATATATATATATACACACACACACACACACACACACACACACACACA
>WWET01001491.1:231194-245616 GCA_011038615.1 Limnodynastes dumerilii
TTTTTTAAGCCATGCACATGCTTATGCAATATGCTATATATATATATATTATATAATTTCATGCATTCTTTTGAGCAACTAGATTAAGTCAGTTATTAACTCATGATATTATACTATAATGGATGACCTTGAAGTTGTAGGAATTTTTCTTAATCACAATTTTTTCTATTACAAGTACTTTCATGTTGTTTTATTACTAGTTTTATTTCTCAACATGTACAGTATTTCCAGCTCAAGTCCGGATGCCTTGTGCATAGGGCAGTTGTAGCTTCCATGTATCATAAATGGAGTACTGAGCACTGTCTTAAGCTGCCAGTCTGTGACAGCTTGCTTAGAGTTCCATGAGTTTAAGATTGGCATCTCCCACAAGCCCTTCTCTGCTCTGGGCCCTGTAGCATTTGTACCTTCTGTGCCCATGGTAGTAATGTCACTGCTTTTGGTCAAGTTACTGAACTAAGATTAATCTGAGTCAACATTAAATAGCCACAGCTAGTCTTATATCTTGGTTATTGAATAAGTCAAACTGAAATGTCTCTTATAATTATTCTTAAATCATATGTCAACAGTACAACAGATAGTACCATTATTACACTATTAAACTGGTTGAAAATATGATATATAGAAAAAAGATCTTAAACAAGCAACTATAGCTTTAAACAGCATAAAGTTTGGATAAAATAATAGTGTTAGAAATTGTCTCTGACACTCCTTTATTCCTTATGGGCCGTATGCAGACTACCGGACGTATTACGTATGTGTTTAGCGTTTTTCCGCATGCGTAGTACATTTTTTACGTTATCTATGTATCTTTTCCTTACTCAGATTGCGTAAATGCGATCTTTTTAGATAACGTAAAAAATGTACTATGTATGCGCAGTAGGAAAAACGCTAAACACCGGACATATATGTTATATGTCCGTTAGTCTGCATACAGCGCTAAATGCCTATATTAACGTTTTCTTACTCCAGAGAATACCTATAATAAACCAAGAGGGAATGCTTAATTATGAACTAAACCTAGCGTCTTGGAGGTGTCTTTACTGTGTAAAAGGCAACCACAATATACTTTAAGTGATAGAAATCTATCTTACCCATTATTCCTTCATTATTCAAACCAGGCTTAAGTGTTAGAACACTTACCAAAGTAAAAAGTATTTGTTTGTGTAAGAGGAAACCAATTTATTGACTTCTATCAATTCTGAAAATGAATGAATTTTATTTAATACAGTAAAAAGTAAACTCATTTTGTATCCAGAAAACTGTTCACATCACAGATGTTTAACAATGCCAAATATAATAAATGAAGTACTTTAAGTTGATTATTTTGACAAATGCAGCAAATGGTTTAATCAGAGAATGATCAGACAGCTCAATTAATTCAGTTTCTACGTGTGAAATGACTGTAGAGGCAAGTAAGCAACATTTAGCACAGCTTACATTTAATCCGATCATTAATCTTCTTGAAAATACCCCTAAAACTATAGATACACATACTGAAGCAAATAAAAAATTCCATGTTCAAAAAAATGATTTTATAACATTTCAGTAATTATGTTATTTTAACATCATTTTTATTTTTTTTAAACTACACTGGTTTTGACAGTTGCTTAGATGGGTATGGTCTACCTGTAGGATGCGCCAGGTAGACTTACAGGCACCCGAGGTCATTATGGCCGCCATCAAAGCAGCCCCGTGCACTCCCCGTGCACTTCCCGCTGTCGGTAGGAAATCTGGACACTTACGTGTCCAAATTCCTACCTTAATTTTTATGATCACGTAAATAAGCATGGCAGAGAAATGACATGCGTAAGGGGGGGAAGCTGGCCATTACAGCATTGTAAGAAGGTTGTGCACATGCGTACAACCTTCAACACAGGAGAATTATGTACAAGCTGTTCGTAATTCCCCTGTCGGACGTTCCTCAGGATCAGCCTCATTGGGCCTGATCCAGACTAATGCTTGCCGGCGTTAAAATGCTGGGCGCAAGCGTAAGATCAGCTGGAAAACCAATCTGCGCATGCGCCAGGTAGATGTTGCCTGGCGTAGCTACGGCGACTCCCGATCAATGATTGGGCATCGATAGCAGCAGCGTAGTAATGCTGGAGGTGGCGCCCCTCAACGTTACTATGCTGCAGTTAGTGCAGGTAGGTGGGGGGAGGGAGGGTAATAAGGCTGGGAGGGCGGCTTTTGCGTTGCAATGCCGCGGTCCCAGCGTATTAACACTCGCTTACGCCGGCTGAAGATAGGGTAGCCATCAGCCAGCATATCCGAGTGTTAATATGGCAGGACAAGGGGGAGTTTCGGGGGTGTGCTGCGATGTTACGCTGAGCGTAGGTCTGGATCAGGCCCACTGTGAGTAATCAGGATCTGATTACTCAAATGTCGACAGTGAATATTTTCCATTAACCCTACACTTTACCCAAACCCCCAACCTTGCCCTCCCTTTTTATCAGCCTAACCTTAACCCTCTATGTCTAGCAGTCTAACAATAACCTGCCCTTTTTATCAGCCTAACCAAAAAACCTCCATGTCCCTCAGCCTAACCCTAACATTCCCCTTCTATCAGCCTAACCTTAACCCTCCATATCCAGCAGCATAATCCTTGTCTTCCTTTTCTATAAAACTAACCTTAATCCTTCATGTCCTAAAGCCTAACTCTAACCTTCAATTTCTATGGGTCTAAACCTAACCTGCTGCTGCTGCCGTAGCCTGCCAAAGCCCAATTTGCTATGGGAATGGGTAATTTGTTGAAATAGAGTCATTCTTTATAAGTACCCTGTCACTCCCCTCTCTGGTGCATAACAAGTGTAACTTACGCTTCCGTAAGACAGCCTTGTAGGCTGAATTCCTATAGCTGTTCATGATGATCTAATTACCAACAGACACAGTGAGAGAAGGACTGCCAACATTGTATTACATTCGGACTCTTGACAGTCTATAAGGATAAAGATTTCCATCTAGAGGTTATAAAATCATGCCTTCACAAAGTTAATATTCCGGCGGTCCTAAGCTACTATCGGCAAGTTAAATGGAAGACGTTTGGTGCTATGAAATCTTCAAACTATTGAGCACTTAGTTTTCCGTTATATTAATTGCATTATTCTCCTATTTAGAATCCGTGCCCTGGTGTGCCACCTATATAACAATACTAACAGGTTATGTTTGATATTGTATACTCTGAGGCACTGAACATCAGATGTTGTGTATAAAACCACTAAATAGAACCAGATGTACTTGGGGTGAATGTATTCAATAGTAATTATTATTTATATATTCCTGGGGAATGCTGATAATAGATTCTTCTATAGCTGATATAATTAGCTGGTATTAAAGTTGACCATCATCTATAAATAAATTCCTAGGAAATACCCGTGATAACAACTAATTAAAAAAACAAAAACATACAAAGACAAAAAAATAAAAAATTGGGTTAAAAATAGTAAATAAATAAAAATAATTGTGCACATTCATTTTTAAAAGTCTAGTTTTATTTTTTACCAGAACAACTAATAAAATGATTTTCAAGAGACATACAGGAGTTTTTAAACCATTGTTTTCTTTAAAAGATTCTATTTTTTAAATAAATTATATTTGGAAGACTTCACCATTTTCTATGGATAACATGCCTAAGAACTCCAGGATTATATACTGCACATAGGACTGGATCCGTATGGTACAATTTAAATATCAAAGCCCACACACCATGTGTATCTCATGCTTATGTTGTGTGGGCCCACCCCATATGTTGGGATCTGAATGCCACACAAAACGGAGGCCACCAGATCCTGCGTTCCTTGCGATGATTATTGTACTGCACATCGCAGTACAATTAGAATAAGGGACTTATATCTAATATAAGTATATAATACTTATATATAAGTGACATACATATCCAAGTCTGGATTCAGCCCATAGACATTATACATAAAATATAACAGTATTTGCCTTACGGACGGTCCCGTAAATCACACGTTGGTACATACGGAATGGATAAGGAATGCAAAAAGATGCACGGGAAAATTTTAATAAAAATGGGCGGGGGAGGCATTTTAATGAAGGAAAGTGGGCGCGACTATCTTGAATCGCACGTACAGAGGACACATACGCACAGGAATGCACTCACAAAGTTACAAGTGGTCTATGGCGGCGGAAGTCTCCGACAGTACAGCCGAGAGAGGGGAGTGTTGTGCTTGTGAAGGGGTTTGGCCTGCACCGGCCGTGCGTATAATTGCGATCCGATCGCTAAACACGGATCTCTAAATATGGTCCATAGAAATGATGTCTTCCTTCTTTGTTTACAATGAGATTAAAGATAAGAAGTAGCATTTTTTATTTATATATTTTTATTGCAGTTTGTTTTTACTACTTTTTTTTTTATCTTGGGAACAGTTATTTTCTATAAATACTATACTACAGAATATACAATGCAGATTACAAGAAGAAACACATTCATGAAAAGAAAAATATAAAACTAAGTATATGGGTTAGTTGTAAAAGAAAAAAAACATAAACATACATATATTGTTTAACTTCTTTTTTTTAAAGAAAATTATATGGTACCATTGGTCAAGAAATAAAAAAAAAAAATCTGTTAGTACAAGACTAAGCATATATATAATGTGCTAAACGGTACTAAAACAATGATGCTAGTGTATGTGTGAAATATTGAAAAAAATAATTACAAAATAAAATTGAAGGATTGTTACGTACGCTTGTGCCCATTTAAGCCTTTCCCAAAATCGAGGGAAAAGCCTGCCAGACGTGGTGAGCCCACCTGCTGGGGAAACTTGAATGGGCTTTAAAAATCATTAAACTTGTTTACTTATCATTTAGCAGCTACTGGATTCCTGCAGAGATTAGATAATGGAGCTGATGTCACCCATTCAATGTCCTACAGAGAGTGTATGACCTGTATGTATCATCCTTTGAATTGAATAGGTGATGTCAGCTCCATTGTCTAATCTCTACAGGAAGACAGCAGATGTTAAATGGTAGATAAAGTTTTAATGATTTATCAATGGGCTATACTCTAGCTTTCTCACCATATTGCGAAAGATGCTTCTCATATGGGTAAGCGGCAGGGGCGTTTTAAGAAGTGAGGGGGCCCGTGTGCAGGATTTGCACATGGGCCCCCCTTCCCTTACCTAAGACAGGACTGTCCAGCTTGTAAGCCCCGCCCCCTTTTCAACCCGCAAATCGGGACAGTTCCACCTCAGGGGAAGGGGGACTAATTTGGCATCTATTTCTTCCCTCCAGAAGATATTAGAGGGAAGAAATAGATGATAAATGGCCCCCCTTCCCCTGCCAACCCAGGGTGCAGGATGCATCCCACAGGGCCCCCTGTTCTGAGGGGCCCGTGTGCACTGCACACCCTGCACCCATTATAGATACGCCAATGGTAAGCGGTTTCTAAGCCCCACTGTATGAAGGATGGTTATGAGTTAAGCTACCTCATATATGTAATGTCATGTTAGTGTCCTCCTAAAATCTTTCTTCATTGAATTTAAACATAGCTTTTTTATTTGTATCTTTAAAACCCTGTTCACTTTATGCCACTACACATTGTTTTATCTGTTACACTTATTACTCTTTTTATACATGCCAGTGCCTTCTTACCTCTTTCCCCTGCCAATTACCTATTTGGCACTAGTCCCCAACTAGTATTTTTAGTTACCACATAGTCTCAGGTTATGTTTTTTGTAGTTGTCACATATCAGATTGATATATTGAAAATGTTAAGATTCCATTAAACCTTGCTTTTACTGCAAGACAGCTAATTGAATTAAAACCAAACATTACTAAATCCTTCATTTAACTTAGGTGCTGCATACTTTTCTAAGGTTTGTAACCTTGAACACACAAGGACATCAAGTGTTTCAGTTAGATGAGTTAATCAAAATTAAATTACAAAGGAGAGATTGGGGACAGAAAGAAAACATAAATTAGTGAATTATGCTTGACTTGGATGATTTGCAAAAGGCTGAATTAAATGACAGTGGCTTGCAGTCAGAGTTGTCAAGTGCTGCAATAAAGGACATATTTCTAACCAGCCTAATGGCAATAAAATGCACAATAGTCTGTATGTGACATGTAGAGAATAGAAAGTAATAACGGATTTAAAGTTATGAAGTGGACATTATTTGAAAGTTTTTTCATGTATACACATTTTGTCCCCATCATTATGCCCCCATCATTAAGCATTATGCTAAAGCACATCATTTTTCCTTCCTTCACACTATGTTGCCATCACAAACACTGTAACGCTGGTCGTACCACTACTACCTGTCACATGGAAACAATTTGTTGTCAGGATGTGTTTGAAATGCTTATTGCAAAAAGGTTTTATAGTAAAATGTGACAACAGCTAAGGCCACATGCGGTAAAATCATAATAGTTCTATGTAAGCATAGTCTGTATAAACTTACATCCTTTCTTATATGAGTAACTCATGGCACAAAGGGGCACGTTTCTACCATTTATGTCATATTTTCACATAAGATGCACATACCTGAAAGTATATACAGTATACATAGTGGAAGACTTACTGCATTTTGACAGCAGGAGCACTATTAATGTCCCAGCAATCTCTCCAAGAGGTCTGTTATAACTTTGGAACCCCAGGTAGAAGTGTGTTTGTTTTTGAAAGATTTCTAAAAGAGTTGTGGGGCTTTGGGGTGGTAGATAGGATAAGAGATGGGCCGGTCTCCAAGAGGTCTGCTCACTGTAAAGCAGGGATCGTCATTTGGCTTAGGATTTAGTTTTATGATTTTGCTTTGTGTTTTTTCTGTTTACATTCCAGTGACCAGATCAAGAAGTGTGTAAGTGGGGTGTCTGGTTGGAAGGGTGCATGTGTCCTCCAGATGTTACGTGCAATTTATGTGCGTATCTCCTATCAAATGGAACTCATTTCTGTATGATAGAAGATTCGCCCAATTGGGCAGTTCTTCCCCTCCACTGGCCAAAAGTATGCAGGGCATGGGGGGGAGATTTATATGATACAGTATAGGAAGGGTTTAAGACATACATCCAAATCAGTGGTCATACACACGTGTTAGGGCTGCCTTATGACAGCATATCTTCCTTCAAGTCCGCATGACAGAGGGGAGTGACAGACGGGAAAGACCCCCCACACGCTTTCTGGATCTGGATCTGGTCCTTGATTTGCAAGCTAAAGTTCAGAGAGCAGTGCACATAGGGCAGTAATGAGCAAATAACAAAACAAAAAGAAAGAATAAGCAACAGATCATAGCATGAACCTGCAATGACCACCACTCCCAGTAACTCCCACATAAAGCAGAGAGAAAAATATTTGTAATGATTCATCTTAGTACCAGATGGATCTTTGGAATGATGCTGCTGAATTTTGTCTTTTGTATTAGTTCCTATTTCAGAAATCATAAGAGAATGAGCAAGCCAGCGTATAACGCAATAAAATCATTTAAAAATATGCCTACCACCTCAAAATAGTATAATAGCATTAACTGTAGCTCAGGAAGAGCTTACCTATGTTTATTCTAGTTCATTCAGATTGAGAGAGAGAGAGAGAGAAAGTGAAAGAGAGGTAAAGAGAGAGAGAGAGAGAGAGAGAGAGAGAGAGAGAGAGGGAGGGGGAAAGAGAGAGAGAGAGAGGGGGGGGGGGAAGAAGAGAGGGAGAGAGAGAGAGAGAGAAAAGGAAAGAGAGAGAAGGGGGGAAAGAGAGAGAGAGAGAGAGAGAGAGAGAGAGAAGGAAAGAGAGAGAGAGAGAGAGAGAAAAAGAAAGAAGGAAAGAGAGAGAGAGAGAGAGAGAGAGAGAGAGAAGGAAAGAGAGGAAAGAGAGGTAGAGAGAGAGAGAGAGAGAGACAGGTGGCGAGAGAGAGATAGAGAGAGAGAGAGAGAGAGAGATGTAAAGAGAGATAGAGAAAGAGGTAAAGAGAGAGAGGTAGAGAGGAAGAGAGATAGAGAGATGTATAAAGTACTATTTTCATCATAATAATTTAAAGTTGAAATGTTTGTAGCTCTGATATTACACAAAATACTAACATACAATTCTGGTACTCTATTATATGTTTTATTTTGATGGTAGAAATATATTGGAGCACGGTTTGTCATAAACTTACTTAATCTTTTCTTAAGGTCACAGCAAATAGCCAAAAAGGACCCTATTATTATTATTATTAACTCTTGGTCACAGTGGCAGGTGTAATTCTAATGCAATGTGCAGCAAGTTTGTAACATACACCCCTGATGTACATACACACAGGCAAGGTCAATGCAGCCGTGTGACCAGATATATTTCCATTCCAAAAGCAATCTAAACATAATTGCAAGGTATGTCACTGGAATTTGTGATAATGATATGTTCTAGTGTTCTAGTTATAATATGATATTATATATATTTTAAAATCCATTATATAACAGGCTTTCATAGGCTCATCCTTAGATGACACATGTGGCACGAGTCCACCATTTAATAATATCGCAAGACCAGCCCAGCATAGCTGTATATCCCAGAGTAAAATAATGACACATATAGTAACTGTTTCATATAGTGACCCTTTCAGTGCAGCTCTTGCACTTTCCTCAGGAGCAAACACCAAAATGAAGAACCCAAACTAAAGATTAATTATAAAGTAAAAACTGTGAATTACTCGCCAAAGCAATCAGGTCAGTATATTCTGCCGCATGAAATATGCTGAGTTTATGGAATTCCTAGAGAACATACCCAGAGTAGTTATATGATAGTCTCTGTTTCTGCCATGAACAACTATTTTGTATGTTTGATTTAGATTAAAATATTTACATTTAATTGGTATATGGATTCTATGGCTGGAATATATTCTCAGTTACTTATTGGATATGCTTTTGTGTGATGATCTGCACTCTACTTTCTCTCAGGACTTGTTAAGAATGTCTAGGTGTGTGCTCTCCTATCTATTGGAACATCCTGGCCTCATTTCATTTGAGAGTCCTGTGGATTCAATTTATTTTATTTGTTTGCATAAGCAGCTTACCTCTACCTTTTGTATTGTATTTGTATTGCATTCTTCTTATTATGAAATGCAAATGCAATGGTCCAAAATAAGAGTGTATTTTGCCAGAATAGAATGTGTGGATTTTCAACACATTATAATCCAGCAGTGAAGCAGCGACAGCAGTCACATTTACGCCTGTGTGAATCCAGCGATGAGGCAAGATGTGAATGCTGCTATAGTGAGAGGTAAGGTTTTCCCACGACCCTAACTTCTTTTTTCTATTAGCCTTACCTTAACTTCAGCCAAACTCTAACCCTAACATTGACCCTCCATTTCCAACAGGCTAATCCTAACCTTCTATGTCCTGCAGCCTAACCCTAACCTTCCTCTTTGAAGAGACATCCCCACAGGCCACCACAGACCATTCCCATTCTCTCTCCGGTGTCGGGGAGAGAACATTTTGGTATATGGAATAGGTACTTTGGTAAAATAGAGCCTTATAAGTACCCATTCCAAGTAATATAAATAATTTCGATACTGATGCAGCCACAATCCAGCTGTCAGCTATATCAGTGTCGAAATAGGGCCTCTCTAATTGGCAACTGCATATCCAAAATAGGCTGTGAATTGTCTACCTGTAGCAACTCCCTAGACCTAGACATGACCATTGGCTCGTGCAAGTGATGTATCATAAAATATGCATTCTTGCAGCTGCTCAGGTGCAATTTCATGGATACATACATTGGGCCTGATCCAGAACAGAACCAGAATTTACGTGTAGCAGAAACGTAAAATCGACTATTTCTAAGTACTGCGCATGCGCACCATAGAAAATACGCTCATTAACGTAGCGAAATTGTGAACGTATGGGCCATTCACGTAATTGTCACGTAAATACTTACGTGTGGGCGTGCCAATTTTACGTGAGTCAACAATACGTTCGTTTTACGTGAAGTAGGTGGAGGTTTGTATGTAAAGTGTACAGTATGGGCCTGCTAAGCAGTGTATGTTAACGTAGTCTATATGTCCGTTAGCGGACGTACGCCGTTACGCGAAAAAAAGTTAAGGTAGGGTTTGGGAAGCGGAACTCGGTGAATTACGTACATTCAAGGGGTGTGCCTAGGGGAGTGTATAGAACATACGCGTGCGAAAATACGTTACGCGTGGAAACGTATTGCACACGTAGTTCTGGATCTACCCCAATTGACTATACAATCAAGTCCTATTTGCATTGAAAAGAGTGTTCATACACACTATGGGCTGGATCCAGATTTAAGTAAGTGCTTGAAATTAGTTACTCTTGGGCTAAACCATGTTGATTGCAGGGGAGTCATATTGCATCTGTTGCAAACAGTAATATAGTTGAGAGGTGATGTTTCCTATCCTAAGTCTAAATAACAGTGTGATAGTAAAGCTGGTCAGTATCTATGTGCAGTAAGCAATTCAAAGTTATATCCCTGCATGCAAAGAATACAATTAACTTGACTTCCCCTGCAATCAACATGGTTTAACCCAGGAGTAATTAATTTCAAGCACTTACTTAAGTCTGGATCAAGCCCTATGTCATCAGACATCAGCTCTGAATTAGCTTATTGGCAATAATAGTAAGTGTGGGTTGGACAGCACATACAACCACCATACTGTGCCCTCTGACTGTTAGCTTAAACACAGTTTAAAAATGAGGCAAGGAGGGTAAGCTGAGGAAAATAGATTAGAGATAGGGGCCCTAATTCAGAGATTGAAAATAAGAACTTAAAGTTACACCTGGGCTAAACCATGTTGATTTCAGGGGAGTCAAATTTCATTTGTTGCAACAGTATTATAGTTAAAAGGTGATGTTTCCCAGCTCAAGTATAATTAGCAGTTTAAAAATGAAGCTGATCAGGTATCTGTGTGCAATAAGTAAAAGCAAAGCATTCTCCCTGCATGCATAGAATAAAATTAACTTGACTCCCACTGAAATCAACATGGTTTTGCCCAGTGTAACTTTAAGTTCTTATTTTTAGCCTCTGAATCAGGCCCAGGATAGCCAAGCTTAAGCTATTTTATAATGTTATAAATTGCATCCCCTCTTCTTGTAGAACCCTACCCCACTGCACTGTCAATGGGCCTGTTGACCCACTGTGTGCCTGACCTACCAGAGAACACTGAATTGACATTTATCAATCCTCAGGCCCAGAGGTTCCTCAGTTCACTTTTTCCTAAGAGTGTTGAATACTGTAAAGTTATAAAAGTATAAGGTTATAGAGGTGTAAATTAAGTAGCCTTGGTATTTGAAGGGTTAAGCACTATGATTATTATGACAATACTTTATTAAAAGGACATGACCTTTTAATGGACCCCATATTATTTGTATGCTTCACTGATCCAATAATAATATGACAATATAAACTACATGAAATCTGAATGTACTGAAAGTTAAGGCAGGATTGTGGTCATTTAAGCCCCTAGAGATGATTTCTGGACCTACGTACATTATAATCTTAGTCAGGTTCATTTCAAGAGCATTGTGTCTGCATTTAATTGATATATGGCTTGTGACATCTCTGTTCAAATACTGTAGAGGACAAAAGCAAAGAAGGCAGCATGTTAATATTTCCATTTCCTGAAAATGAGTGGCTGTCGCGGAGAGATTAATGAAAATAGAAGCAGCTTTGTTTAGTACTTGGTTTTCTGAATAGCTTATGTTCCTTACCTCTTCGATCAAAAAGAATGATATGATTGGGGTGTATTGCTGTTGATGTTACTTCTTAAGAGTGACCTTCATTCACAGCTATTTTCCTTGAGAATGTTATATGAATAAATATAATGCTTGTCATGAAGCTGTAGGCACAGTTGTCCCAATGACACCAGATTCTCTGGGCTTATCAGAAATTAGGAACATATCTGTTAAAGTTCTTTTATTTGCCACTCAATCTTTAACTCAGATAGTAATAATAAATTATGTTAATCAATGTTTTAAGTTTAAATGAAGAATGATATTTATTACACTCTTAATTAGGACAAAAAATAAAAAGGAGGAGAATTTGCACCTTAGCAAAACCTTGTCCTGTTTAAAAATATTGGACCTGATTCACAGTTACGAATCTGTGTTTTTATTTGCATATTTTAATAATGTATATACTGCGCATGCTTAGTAACTTTTATGCACTATTTACGTTGAACTTAAGAATGCAAATGCCGTGATTCAACATTACGCACCTAAAGTCACTAGGTTTGTTGTAACTTACGCTGGAAGGGGCGTTTTGCGAATAATTAACTCGGCAAACAAGTGCGAACTTACAGTTAATGGAGCCCTATGGCACTCGTAAGTCTCTTAAGAACCTGAAAACCGGGGGCGTGCCGTGTTACTAGTTCAGGGTTGCCAACTCTCCCGGAATATCCAGGAGACTCCCCGAATTTGAGTAGTTCTCCCGGTATCCTGGGAGAGCCGGCAAAGCTCCCGCAAACTCTGACCAGCTCAATTACAACTGTCAAATCCCTAGAGTTACTTGGGATGGGCAGGGCTTGATGACATCCCATCCCATGTAACACTAGAGACTTCATGAATGATTGACAGGGGGTGGGGCTTAATGACATGATTTGCATAAATTGTGTCATTAAGCCCTGACCCTTGAAGCAAGCTATGGCTTCCCTCTGGGTTCTCCCGGAGGGAAGCTTTACAAAGTCGGCATCACTGTACTAGTTGCGTATATTTAAGAACCTATCGTGTTCTTACCTGTGAATCGGGTCCATTCTGACAAGATTAGTGATGAGAAAGGGTGTGAAATAAGGGGAGTAAGTTTATATTTTTCGAAAATCCTTTTTTTCCTCTTTAGTGATTCGCAATAAAACACTACATGTGCATACCTCCCAACATTTAAGAATTGGAAAGAGGGACAAAATTTTTGCGGCACGGTAGGAGGTGTGTGTCTTGTACCGCCCAGTGGGTGTGTCTGGGAAAGTAGGTGTGTCTTACACCACCCAGAGGTGTCTGCCCCTAATTATTTGTCCGGCCCTTTTTATATGTCCAGTCTTTATGTGTGCCCCTTTTTAAATGTCCAGTCTCCATATGTCTGCCTCTTTTTATGTCCAGTCTCCATATTGTCAGCCCCTTATTATATGTCCAGCCTCCATATATCTGCAACTGCTTCTATGTCTAGCTTCCGTATTTTTTGCCCCAGTTAATATGTCCAGCCTGCATAATGTATGCCCCTTATTACTTGTTCTGCCTCCATATATCTGCCCCTGTTTATTTTCCAGCTTCCATATTTATGCCCTATAGTACTTGTCCAGCCTACATATTTCTGCCTTGTTTTTGTCCAACCTCTATATATCTGACCCTGTTTTTCTCCAGCCTCTAAATATTTGCCTGTTATTGCCCAGTATCTATATATTTGCCTCTGTTTTTGCTCAGCCTCTATATATTTGCCCCTGTTTTTGCTCAGCCTCTGTATATTTGCCCCTTTTATTGCCCAGCCTCTATATATTTGCCCCTGTTTTTGCCCAGCCTCTGTATATTTGCCCCTGTTATTGCCCAGCCTCTATATATTTGCCCCTGTTTTTGCCCAGCCTTTATATACTTGCCCTTGTTTTTGCCCAGCATAGGAACCCTGTATTACTGATACTGTTGTAGAGGAGGAAAAATAAAAAGCCCAGCTTCATATGAAGCACCATGCGGGCTACAGTAACTGTAAAAAAAAAAACTATTTTCTTGGGACAGGTTGTAATGCGGGCGGGACAGCGGGACAGTCTCCCGAAAGCGGGACTGTCCCGCTGAAATCGGGACTGTTGAGACGTATGCATGGGGCTGATTACGAGCTTCACCTTTTTTTTTTATAAGTGCAAGTGTAGGCCTGAGCAATACCATGTTGAACTGCAGGGGGACGAAAATTGAAATTGTGAAAACAAAATTAGGATTGAGAGGTGAGGCTTCTTAGCTGAAATCTATTTTTTAGATTGAACATAAAGCTATGCAGTATGAGTTCTATGAGCAAACATAAAGTATTTTCCCTGCATGCAAAAGATTTAAAATTAATAAGCTCCTCTCACTATGCAATATGGTTTAGCTGAGCTGAGCTTGCACCTGTTTTGCCCTTACTCCCAACTCTGATTCAGCCCCTATATCTTTATTATCTTTTGTTAAGCTGGAGTTCAGATATAAGTAGAGGGATCACTGATTGTAAGTTTCACAAGAATGGAACAAACGTTGCAAGCTATAGAAAAAGACACTGCAATTAGAGATTGAAGAAGTCATTTTATTTAATCGGTGTCCCATATAAGACCGTCATCTATTGCCTTATACACATTTGTTATATAAATATGTGTAGGTGTATAATATATATATATATATATATATTTTTTGACAAGAATGGACGTTGCAAGCTATAGAAAAAGACACTGCAATTAGAGATTGAAGAAGTCATTTTATTTAATCGGTGTCCCATATAAGACCGTCATCTATTGCCTTATACACATTTGTTATGTTATAT
>WWET01001491.1:263488-279249 GCA_011038615.1 Limnodynastes dumerilii
ATAATAATAATAATAATAATAATCATCATCATCATCATCATCATCATCATTATTACCAATATCATTTTATTATATAGCGATAGATAGATAGATAGATAGATAGATAGATAGATAGATAGATAGATAGATAGATTAGATAGATAGATAGATAGATAGATAGATAGATAGATAGATAGATCTATTTTATTTATTATTTATTTATCTAAATACTTGGAAACTTGAGTCCCATCACCTTTTCAGTAAACAATCATGTGATAACCTGGGACAGGACCTCTTTTTTTTAATCTTCCATTAAAGTGGGTGATATAATGAACTGGTGACATGACTGTGGACAATAAGCCATTGTACACAAATATATAATATTAGGTTAAAACTTTTTTTTTTATAGACAAAATAGCAGTGCGTGTGACACCGCCAAAGTCTTTTTAAGTAGTTGGCTTTAAGAAATGTTTATAAAATAATATGCATATGTTATACTCCATCACATTTCAGATATAATTAAAATGAATTGGTACACAATTTGGTTTATTTATATCTAAAACGTAATGGAGTATAACATATGCATATCATTTTATCTGTTTTTGTAAATGGAATATTACACAAGAAAAAGAAAACACAAGGTTTATTGCAGCATAAGATAAACAATTATGTGATTTGTCAAACTTCTTATCTTTGCAAACTACTTATATATGTATAAATGGAGAGGATCAGTTGCCTTTGGAGTCCAGTTATGATAATGAACCACACACATCGGCAACATCTTGTGGCTCAGTTATGTAATTAATGTAACAGTGCTGCTAGAGTCAGCCACTGCTAGTCTTCAGCACTTTGGCTTTCATAAATGGACACAGTAGTCTTGAAACGCGTCACCCACATCACCTAGAACGTAAATCTTTCCCTGTCACCGGTGGTAACCTTTATCCAGCACTTTACCATCCAGCTGTCTGGGCCTAAGATGATAGTCAGATATGTGATTCATGCACATGAAGTGCCATTTGGTATGGGGAATGTTTCATCCTATTTTAAATATGTCAGTCTATCTATGTGTGCATTGATAATGATAGCTGTATGTTTGAACTTATAGCTTTTATCTTTCGCTTTTCTCTGAGGTCTAAATACACAGATAATTATGGGCTGTATTCAGACATGCGTGCGGCGATCGGAGCGCAAATATACACACCTACGGAGCATGCCAAACCCCTTCAAACCCCTGACACTCCCCCTCTTTAAACCTAGGTCATGGAGACTTCCGCCTCCATAGACTAGCATTAACTTTCCGACGCCACTTCCGCACGTATGTGTCCGTGCGGGCGTATTTTTCTAATCGCACACATTTCCCTTCATTTAAATGCCTCCCCCGCCCATTTATATTTAAATTCCTAGGTGCGTATTTTTCCACTCGACTAACAGAAAAGCTGCACATGAGGTACTATGGATGCTGCTGCTAAGGAGCCTGCTGGCAGGGGAATCCACTGGAGCAAGGTAAGATAGTAATGGGGATAGGAGCAGTGCGTGCAGCTTGCCGTTAGAAGGCAGCTGTAACAGTTTGAACTTATAGCTTTTATCTTTCGCTTTTCTCTGAGGTCTAAATACACAGATAATTATGGGCTGTATTCATACATGTGTGCGGCGATCGGAGCGCAAATATACGCACCTACGGAGCATGCCAAACCCCTTCAAACCCCTGTCACTCCCCCACTCTAGACCGAGGTCATGGAGACTACCACCTCCATAGACTAGCATTAGCTTTCCGTCGCCACTTCCACGCATATATGACTTAGGTGCGGGCGTATTTTTGTAATCGCGCCCATTTCCCTTCATTTAAATGCCCCCCCGCCTTTTTATATTTAAATTCCTAGGTGCATATATTTCCGATCGACTTCCGAACGTATCTAGCTACGCCCGCTTGATAAGTCCGCCTCACATTGCATTTCCATCTGTCCATAATGAATATCCACATGGAAAGTCTACGTGAACTGCGTACAAAAAATTATTATGCATGCGCAGTTGAAACTTACCTAAAAATATGCACGAAAGTCGCCGCTAAAACGGATCTCTGAATATGGCCCCATAAGAGGAGGAGACTTTATCTACTATACAGAACGCTGAAGGACTTTTTAGAAAGGGACTGCTCTTTAGTTATTATATGCCCATTGACTTCATATGAAACATTTTTCATATAATCGATTAGCCTATTTGGAACATAAAACCAGCATTTTCTTTAAATTTTATGATCACTGTGTTTTTATCCTCACTATTGTTAATATATATATAATATTCACTTAATTTATTCATTTTAAATAACATTTATGTATGTATGTATTTTTTATTTATTTATATACATAATATACTTTCCTGTTTTTTTGATAAATTTTATGAATTACATTTTTTTAACTACACCTCTTTGCAGCCGCATACATATTATCACACTTACAATTTAAATAAAATATTTAATGTCTCCATATTAAAGTAATCATACTGTCCCCCTTGCATAATAAATAAATTAACTGTCTCCCTGTGCATTTTACAGTATTATTTTACAAATTGCTATTTAGTAAATACAACGATTTGTATGATCTGCCTTTTCAAATTCGCCATAGCGATTATAATCACGGTGACTTTGATAAACCATTCTTCAGAGTTTATCAAAGTTTATGCCAAATTTACTTTAGTAAATACGGCGATATTAAGCTCACCAGAGATTCCATCCAAACTTTGGCGATTTTTATTCAAACGATTTTAGTAAATCTAGCCCCAGGTGTTCTTAGGTTTGATTAAAATAAATGGAAAAATTGATAACAATTCCAAACTTCTCCAGGTCCCCATGTTGTGTTGTGTGTGATTTTTTTAAATGTATGTGTTTGGAATGCATGCATACAAAATACACATGCCATTAATATCTATAAGGACTGCCTATACTCACCAGCATTGGCAGGTACAAGTTGATACACTTAGAAATGTTGTACTAACATATTTATTGCCCCCAGCTCACATCACAACACCCTATACCACCCATTAAATACAAGGTTCTGTATGTCCAAATGTATCACAACATGCATTTGAGTACTAATTTTTTTGTGGCGTGTGCTGAAACCTTCTGTGTGCACACAACTCTACTTAAGGCCCTCAGCGAACCATCTTGCTAATACAAGCATCACCTTGGTCTGTGCTGTAAATTTAGTTTCCACAGAAGTAATTGTAGGGGGCTGATTCAGAGTTTGGGAGTAAGGGCAAAACAGGTGCAAATGTACAGCTCAGATAAACCATTTTACATAGAAAGGGGTTCTAATTCATTTTAAATAATTTTCATGCATGGAAAAATACTTTACTTTTGCAAAGAGAACTCAAATACTGCATAGCTTTATGCTTAATCTATAACTTACAGTTAAGCTAAGAAACTTCATCTTTCAATTGTAATTCTGGTTTTCCAAATTAAAGTTGCCTCCCCTTGCAGTTTAGCATGGTATAGCTCAGGTCCACACTTGCACCTGAAAAAAGGTGTAAGTGCAGCTCTGAATTTAGAACCAGATTCACAACCCGGTTTTTTTTCATACATCCCTAATTTTCAGAATCTAGCTACTATGCATGCGTGGTAACTATTTTACGCTATCTACATAGCGTTTTGATAATGTAATGAAATGCTAAAAATAGTTACTACGCATGCATAGTATCTAGATTCTGAAAATTAGGGACGTATGTAAAAAAAACCAAAAAACGGGGTTGTGAATCCGGCCCTTAGCCCCTAAGGATATATGTTCACATGATCAATATTAAGTTTCTCCATAGAATAATTTTTATTTGTATCCAGTTCAAACTTACTTTGTATCAGTGTTCTTATAGATGATTTCCAAGCTAAATGATTTATAATATGTATGCTATAAAGTGGATGCTAAAAGAAATTCAGACTCAGGGTATAGAGTGTCTCTGTGTGAAACTTACAAATTTATAGTAAGATTATTGTACAATTATAGGGTGCTCTGAAAAAAAAAAGAAACAAATGTAAATTACATTTTCTAAACTGATTTTCGATCTGAAACTAAAACAAAATATGTTTTAAATGGTATTTACATTCTAAATTACATATAATGATATCCCACCCTCACCGTGGTTATGAAATTGGAAATATGGAAACCCTGTTAATAATGACATATTCTAGGGAATAAGAATTATTCAATATATAAACTTCCAGCTGTTACTGAGATTTCAGGAGCAGAAAATTAAATTAGTAGCTTAGATAAAAGTCTGGCATGAATAGCAATTTCTCTGAATGGAAGAAATAAAGGTACAGCTGAAACTCCTAATTTGTTGGCAACAGAAAAATGCATGACATTTCTGGTTGAATTAGATTTAACAGATATCTAATTTAGGGTTACTGCTGGTCTCCCTCCTCTTTTAGTCACTTTGGGGCGAACTCTGTTCGATTGCATGGCTTGCCCACCCCTTTAAACGGCCCTGATTTTAAACAAGGGGCTGTATACTTGTAAAATGAAAATTGAAAAAACATGAATTATTGCTGCTCATTGTCAAATACTTACTTTTTAAAGACATCTGAAGGACACTTAAACCATGGTTTAGGATGAAGCCCTGGAACTCGGCCTATGACAGTTAATGCCCCTCCCCTCTCAAACCCCATCTGACTCTCATTTTTTTCATATCCAAGCCCACTATTGAGAGAGAAAGCTTTTAACACTGAGTGTCATTAAATTCTGTTTTCTCATTCATACATCTGGTTGACATTGCAACCATAGGGATTAACGAAGGGGAGGGAATGCTCAGTTACACCTGAATGAAATACTTTCTTTTTAAAGGATGCATCCCATGAATTAAAAACTTGAAATTTACAAAATTTAGGAAAAGTGTGGAGAGAGGACCAGACAGGTTACTTACATAGCTGCTCAATCGATGCTCCTCTGCACACCATCCAAGATGAACTCCCTCACATGGTAGAAAGGGATGAAAGTCCCTAAAACCAATCTGCTTCCAACCCCTAGTATTGAGCATTATAGTGGACTAATAAAGTGCTTGACTTGCAAATTTGAGCCATTCTACTCAAATATATGCTTAGGACTCTCACCATGTTCGGTGTGACCAAGCTACACCACTCAATATGTGTTTACCTCAATGAGGTTACAGTCTGAAAAGCTAGGAGGACAATCTCCTGATTACTATGGAACCAAATCCCTTACAGTGTAAGGTGTTACTACAACTTCATAGGCCCTACATCAAACTTTTGAAAGGAGCTCTTGTCACCTCAGGTCTCCACTAGAGTGGTTATAACTAGTGCTGTGGAAGGGGCATGGTTAGGTTGTAATATTTAATCCAGTAGTGCCAAGAGTACATAGTAGACTCAGCAGTAGTTACCCTTGTATATATTAGATATATTATGCACCACAGTAGGACTAACAGTTCATAGTTTTGAATTTACTGTTGTATAAGAATTCCACTCCTAAATAGGAGTATCACTACCCCTCCCCCAAATTCATATCTCATAGCTAAATTGCTAAGATTTAAAATTCCCCCATTTGATTGACTTTGTCAAGGACCAATTGGGAAATTCCATGATGTTTTCTTAGTCAAGCAGAAAAATGAAAAACTAGGAATCTTTGGACAATTCGGACCCTGAATGGAGAGAAAGTCTCCATCCTGGATCAACCTCCAGACTGAGAACATTGTTGTTCAATGACTTTCCTGACTAGTCCTAGTTCAGAACCACGAGAATCTGTGGCACTCCATGTGTAAAGCAGATAGCCCACAAAACTAACATTTTATCCACAATTTTTGCTGGTCCTGAAAATATTCTTCTATTTCCTGGTCCTGGAAATAGAAGAAAAGCATTTTGTGATGCCATCAGATCCAGATCCTCATCTGTGGACCACCTGAGTATACATGTCTGGATGGAAGTATCTCTCCCTCAGCAAGATGGTCTGTCTGTGTAAAAATTCTTCCTCCCAATTTTCAATTCCCAGAATAGGAACTGCAAGAATTGCTGGGACATAATTTTCAACCCATTATAAAATGTGAGCAGCCTCCCTCATTGCTTGGGCGCTCTTTGGGCTCTATTTACAAAAAACGATTTATGGCAACAAATTGCCTGATTTGAGCCTCTGAAGTCACATCGCGGTATTCAGAAAGGCTCAAATCGCGTGATTTGAGTGTGTAAAAAAATAGCAATGGCAAACATCGCTGGACATCGCAATTCAGAAATCGTCCAGATGTTTGCCTTTGAAAAAATAGAAAAAAAAAATTGCGGCATTCACTAAAGATGATTTGAAGAAATCGCCTTTAGAGTGATTTAAAATCACAAAAAAAAAAAATTGCAGCCAGAGAGCTGCGAGTTCCGGCACGGTCTGGAGCATCACAAACACATGTCAACGGAGATGACATGTGTTTTTGTGTGTCAAAAAATAAATGCAGCATGGCTGAAATCCTTAGCCATGCTGTACTGATAGAACTACAAGGCTCAGAATTGATGAGCCTTGTAATAATAGCGGCAGCATGGGTAACGATTGCAGCCATGTGTGTGTGCGTGTAGTGTTAAAAAAAAATTACTGTTCACATTAAACACACATTAAAGAATAAAAGACAGTATGCATGTAAACAAGTTATAACTAACATTGGGCCTGATCCAGACCTACGACCGCGAGCGCCCGTGAGCGTAGCGTATGATCGCCCGGGCGTATAAACTTTCACACCCATGACACTCCCATTCATTGTACCAACTTACGGCGGCTGAACCCTACCCTAACTTTTTCAAGCGTCCGTGCGAATTTTCGTACCGATACGTTGGTCGTACGGGGCTTAGCACTCCCATACTGTACAATTTAAATGGCTATCCCCGCCTCTGTGTAGTAACTCGAGCGTCCGGACTATCGTCGTACAAAATGCATGCCCCTTGGGCGAAAAACGAAGCTCCTCCCTTCTCCAACTACATCTGACTTTCAGTTTTTTCAAGTGCTCTAAGCAGTTGGGCACATTTATTGGAGCTGCAGTATTAGATTTTCACTCAAGCTGGAATGTAAAACTGGAGAACTATTACCTTTCACCTGCATCTATAGGGCAGCTTGTCTCAAAGCGAGCCCAGTCTGCCATAAAAACTTGCAGTTCTCAGGGCACTAACAGCAGATCAAATTTGGTTAAAGGGCCAATCTTTGTGCATTAAAATTGAAAATTCCTGACTTCAGTCATCAGTGAGAAATAAAGGGCCTCATTTACAAAAAACGATTTTATGCTGCGATTTAAAATCGTTCTATCTTGCCGCGATTTTGCCAAGATTTTTTGGTTTAAATCGCGGTATTCACAAAGATGCGATTTTACCGTGATTTAAATCAAATCACACGAGCTGCTGTGATTTTTAAAGGGCTAAATCAACCACCGCGATTACCCTTTAAAAAATTGCGGCAAATCGCGGCTGTAAAAAAAATTCTAAGTGCATCATGGCTGAAATCCTTAGCCATGCTGTATCTTCATTCCATTGTAGTCTGGCGATTCTTCTTTCTTCAGCTGCTGACAGGACGCTGCAGAACTTCTTCCCATCTGGACCTCTTCAAATGACGGTGAGGTCGCTAGGGGGCAGTACTTTTTATAGTGGAGATGACGTCACAAACAGTAGAGGACCAATGTAACTGACGTCATCTCCACTATAAAAAATACTGCCCCCTCACCGTCATTTGAAGAGGTCCGGATGGGAAGAAGTTCTGCAGCGTCCTGTCTCCAGCTGAAGAAAGAAGAATCGCCATCGGAGACTAGAATGAAGATACAGCATGGCTAAGGATTTCAGCCATGATGCACTTAGAATTTTTTTTACAGCCGCGATTTGCCGCAATTTTTTAAAGGGTAATCGCGGTGGTTGATTTAGCCCTTTAAAAATCACAGCAGCTCGTGTGATTTGATTTAAATCACGGTAAAATCGCATCTTTGTGAATACCGCGATTTAAACCAAAAAATCTTGGCAAAATCGCGGCAAGATAGAACGATTTTAAATCGCAGCATAAAATCGTTTTTTGTAAATGAGGCCCTTTATTTCTCACTGATGACTGAAGTCAGGAATTTTCAATTTTAATGCACAAAGATTGGCCCTTTAACCAAATTTGATCTGCTGTTAGTGCCCTGAGAACTGCAAGTTTTTATGGCAGACTGGGCTCGCTTTGAGACAAGCTGCCCTATAGATGCAGGTGAAAGGTAATAGTTCTCCAGTTTTACATTCCAGCTTGAGTGAAAATCTAATACTGCAGCTCCAATAAATGTGCCCAACTGCTTAGAGCACTTGAAAAAACTGAAAGTCAGATGTAGTTGGAGAAGGGAGGAGCTTCTTCCCATCAGTTTTAATAGTTAAACACCCAGCTCCAGTGCCTTTTTTTAACTGTAGTAACAGTGGAGAATATTCACACTTAAGAATGATTTAGGTTCTTAATTATACGCAAAAGTAGCAAGATGACTTCCCTGACACGTCCTCGGTTTTCAGCTTCTTAACCGACTTACAAATGCTATAGGGCTACCTTATCTTTAGGTTCGTAGTTGTGTGCATAGGGCAGCTAATTAAGAATGTTTTTGCCTAACTGCGACCAGATTTCCTAATTTAAAGGGCTCCCTCCACCCAATCTTCTTATCTTTGTTTTTAAGTGTTCCCAGCATGCCCCTTCACTCTTAAGTCATTCAACCTTCATGAAATATGTTTGTAATGGTGATTCAGAGCTACGTAAACTAAAAATATTAAGTTACTACGCCTGTGTGTATATCTCTTCTTAAATATACGCACCTAAAGAGCGGCATTTTTGTAACTGTGACTAAGGTCCTATGTCCCCAAGATAAAAATGAATAACTTTTTTTAAATGCAGTTTTATACAGTAATAATTTAACAATAACATATTTAATGCAGCCAGTAAATCTTTACTTTTGTCATTCGTAACTGAGCAGAGCTTAGTTGATGACACATAATGTCATCTGAAGAGCTATAATGGTACAAAACAAACATTAATTTCTGTGTTTATGCTAAGAATGACCACAGAATTAATCTTTCCCATTTGAAAATCAAAGTTAAACTAAAATATCATTATCTTACGCACACTGCTTGGAAAGTATCCAAGTATAATTTTTCTAAATTTAAATACTGGTAAAAAGGTCAACACAATTGTATAATTATAAAAAATGTCATAGAAACTAAAGTGATGTGTGTTTTATAAAAAAAAATAAAAAAAAATTAAATATGGTTAGTTTAAAAAAAGATTAAGACCTCAGTTTGAAATAATTAACTGCTTACTGCTCATTAGCTTTATCTTCTCAATTATTCTTAAATATAACATCATGTTCTGTACATCCCATTTTCCTTGAAGGGATTCAATACATGAACACTTGACCTAAATGTTTTAAACAGCATAATGCAATCTTTATACAGACTTGCATCTATCCCTCTAGCAAGCTTTTTAGCTTGCAAAGAGAGAAAATAGTGAATAATATTCCTTTGCATTCCTGAATCTGCTGAATTTATTAATTTGCACATAGAAATATAGCAGTACATCACATATTTACATCATTTAATAGTTCCTTGATACAAATATATCTTTTTAATAACATCTTAGAAGCAAGGATTACATAACTGTAAAGCTGTTGTAAAACAGAAGCTGAAAACTATATTAAAGGATTTAAACAAGGCAAGTAGGGTAAGAATAAAGGTAGCAGCCCCCTTATAGATAGCTACGGTATAGCCAGTGGACTTACTACTTTGTGTGGAGGAGATGAAACTGCTAAAAAAAACTAAAGGAAAGAGGGCTTCCCTCCCATGGCAGTCACCTTCCCTATATTTATGAAGAGCACATTAGGAATAAGTACTAGGTTTGCAAAAATAACTTAATCAACACTCAGGAATGCCAGCAGAAACACTTAAATCTAAGTGACTGAAAAGATAGGGCAGATGGTATGCTGGCAAGGTATACAGACTGCTGTTGAAGTTCAGATGGAATTGCACGCAGGTAAGTCAGAATTCCAAAGCACTATGTAAGGGTGCAATCCAGTTGAAACATCAGCAAAACAGAGTAGAGTCAGGTGTTGAACTACTCACATGTGCAATTGAAGTTGTGAGTTTCAGACGGAGTATTAGATAGATTTGGTTCTGGAGACACCCAAACCACCAGGACAGTAAGATCTTTCCACCAACGGATAACTGTGTGGGGCCAATTCTCTGTAGTGCTATTGCAGAACTTTCTTTAGATCATACTGCATTTATTTACCATTTATCAAATCATAGAGCTGCTGCTGTATTGCCATTAAATAATACCAGGTCACCACAGTAGACCGGATAATCAGTTAACAATATTAGGTGACATTAATACATACGTAAGTCACTTAACAGTTTGTACTGCATGAGCGCACAGAATTCTGAATTGGAATGCACCTGTGTGATGCAGAATTCAGTCACTGCACAGGGCAGGGCACAGACCCACACACAGGAGATATGCATTGTGGGTGGGCATAGGTATTATAATGTACAGTAAGGGCTCGGCTCCGATTTAGTATTTCACACTTTATAGTAGATAGAATGCATTGGTGGTTGTAGGACATATTTTGACATTGGCCTTGGCAGCAGGGAATTTTTTTTATATCCAGCTGTTAGGCCGGAGTTGTATTTCCATCACTGCTGTGTATGTACCTTTAAACTACACCTTTATCTCCACTTCCCTTGTGAGACAATGAGCTTGCCACGAATACCCCCACTTGTTTGGATAACTCACCTATTAAAGATAGCATCTATTTTTTTATTATTATTATTTCCTGCAAATAAAAGAGGATGTTTCATTTATTAAAGTAGCAAAGTAACAAAAAACACAGGCCGCGCTTCTAATTCAATATATGAAATGTGTGCAAGTGTATATATAAATGGAGAGGTGCAGCCATGGACCAAAATGACCACTGTGCAACTACAAGGAACAAAAGAGAGGTCCGGCATTCCAAATAAACATTATATAACACTATGTGTCAGCACATATATAAAAAGGAGGTTTGGTTCACAATATAGCTATATTGGGTTAAGCTCACCTGCCCAGCGTTAAGGCACCTCCTGTAGGTGAGTCCGCATATGGCTTTTATCCTGGAGTTCATATAACCTTTATGGGGGGATCTTATAAGCAAAAACACAAAAAAAAACAAAAAAAAACAAAACACACATAAACACAAATATAGGGGTAGATCCAGACCTAAGTGCTTGTTACATTGCATAGCATAGCGTATTTTCTATGCACTCCCCTAGGCACACCCCTCACTCGTACGTACTTTGGCTGTTTTACGCTTGTCAAACCCTACCTTAACTTTTCAAAGCGTAACTACTAAAGGCTTAAGACTCCACGTACGTAAGTGCCTAAGCACGCCCATACTGTATGATTTAAATGCCTCACCCCGCATACGATGCATAATTACGTGTGTCATATGGAAGTCCCACCCTTTCATTCGTAGTTACTCTGTTGACACTAGGCTGGCCCATACGTTCACAGTTACTTGGCATAACATCTGTCGCGTGCATACGCAGTAAATACTAATGGGCGATTTTACGTCAATGGCTAGCGTAAAATCGTTTGTGTACATAGTTTAGGATCTGGCTCATAGGGCTGGATCCAGACCTAGTTAAGTGCTTGAACTTAGTTACTCCTGGGTTAAACCATGTTGATTGCAGGGAAGTCATATTTCATCTGTGGCAAACAGTATTAGAGTTGAGAGGTGATGTTTCCTATCCCAGGTCTAAATAACAGTGTGATAGTAAAGCTATCAGTATCTGTGCAGTAAGCAATTCAAAGATATATCACTGCATGCAAAGCATACAATTAACTTGACTCCCCCTGCAATCAACATGGTTTAGCCCAGGACTAACTAATTTTAGCCCATAAGATTTAAGGTAGGTATGGAATACTATCACATATTATTCATCTGGATCCAGACTTAATAACGTTAGGGGACTTATAGAAGGCTACTTGTGAAAGTCATCCCTAACATTATTAATGCAAATGCGCCTGCCAGATGTTTCTCATCAGATCTTCTTGCGTACAGAACTATATGCAAGAAGATCCTTTTGTCATTGCGGCCATGCATTCTGCATGCCTAAATCCCAAAACAGGGGTTGTATTAGGCATGCAGAATAGCTGCAGGGGTGGCATAGATGAGTTCCATACAGATCTATGTGCATATGGCACAGATCCGCAGAGAACAATAAAGGGTGGTTTATGGACACGTAAGTGTCCAAAACTCTACATGAGAGAGGGGAGTGACAGGAGAGTTATATGCGGACTGCCAGACCTCCATACATGCATATCACGTGCAGAGGTCTGGATACAGCCCTAAATCCTCAGGATCTAAACTTCAATAATGGCAGTGGGATTTGTGAAAGTGAGATTTGTGTTGATTGGATAAAATGTTTACTTTTACAAGAACATGTTAAATGAGTACATACAAATAGACACAATGCACAAGTATTGTAAGCAGAGTAATTAGCTACTGCCTTAAACAGAGCATATCTATAAATAAACCATACCTCCCAACATTTGAGAATTCGAAAGAGGGACAAAATTTTTATGACCTGGTAGAGAGGGTGTGTCTTGTACCACCTTGTGGGCGTGTCTGGGAAAGTGGGTAAGTTTAGCACCACCCAGACCAGCGGGTCTAGTGCCTGCCACTTTTATTTGACAACCATTCATATTTCTGCCTCTTATTATTAGGCCTGCCATCCATATATCTGCCCCTTATTATTTGTCCAGGATTCACATGTCCAGCCTCCATATATGCCCCTATATTTGCCCTACCTCCATGACTGCCCCTTATTATTATGTCGTCTCCATATCTGCCCCTTATTATTATGTCCAGCCTCCATATCTGCCCCTTTAAATGTCGAGCCTCCATTGTCTGCCCCTTTAAATGTTCAGCCTCCATTGTCTACCCCTTTAAATGTCCATCCTCCATTGTCTGCCCCTTTAAATGTCCAACCTCCATTGTCTGCCCCTTAAATGTCCAGCCTCCATTGTCTACCCCTTGAAATGTTCAGCCTCCATTGTCTGTCCCTTTAAATATCCAGCCTCCACTGTCTGTCCCTTTAAATGTCCAGCCTGCATTGTCTGCCCCTTTAAATGTCCAGCCTCCATTGTCTGCCCCTTTAAATGTCCAGCATCCATGTCTGCCCCTTTAAATGTCCAGCCTCCATGTCTGCCCCTTATTTCCAGCTTCCATTGTCTGCCCCTTGAAATGTCCAGCCTCCATTGTCTGCTTCTTGAAATGTCCATCCTCCATTGTCTGCCCCTTGAAATGTTCAGTCTCCATTGTCTGCCCCTTGAAAGGTTCAGCCTCCATTGTCTGCCCCTGATTGTCCAGCTTCCATTGTCTGCCCCTGATTGTCCAGCTTCCATTGTCTGCCCCTGATTGTCCAGCCTCCATTGTCTGCCCCTGATTGTCCAGCCTTTATTGTCTGCCCCCCCCCCAATTGTCCAGCCTCCATTGTCTGGCCCTTTAAATGTCCAGCCTCCATGTCTGTCCCATATGTCCAGCCATTGTCTGTCCCTTAAAATGTCCAGCTTCTATTGTCTGTCCCTTAAGTCCAGCCTCCATTTTCTGCACCTTAAGTCCAGCCTCCATTGTCTGCTCCTTATTTCCAGCGTCTTCAGTTACTTACCTTTGAAGTCTCCCCATCTGCGGTCACATGGTGCTGTACAGGTAATACAGGGCTCCTACGCGAACCAAATCTGTTTGTAGAATGGCAGTGACCGCATAGGTTTGGTCACTGCCATTCACAGTAACAGGTTTGGTCCTACAGGGCTCCCGTAGGAGCCCTGTATTACCTGTACTGTGCAGTGTAAAGCCCCTGCCACATATACAGTGGCACAGGCTTTACAAAAAAAAACAATAACACAACTTTGTCCCGAGAGTCTGATCTCTCGGGATAAGTTGTGAGGTGGGCGGGACAGCGGGACAGTCCCCCTGAAAGCGGGACTGTCCCACTCAAATCAGGACAGTTGGGAGGTATGAATAAACACAACAAAAAAATCTCTAGAGTTGAAAACTTTTTAATCCAATTAGTTGCTTCCAAAGGGTTTCTGACTAATAAAAGTTTGATCATTGACCTGTCAGTTAGGCAACATTTCTAACTTCTGGCATAAACAAAACACTTAGACAGGTGCTATTCCTGTTTATGTTGTGGAGGACAAGAAGTCATCACATAATGCATTCAGTAGGCCCTAGAAAGTTCCACTTGAAAGAAAACCTAACAAGTGACTTGTACATGACAGATGTAGAATTTAATTATGTTTTCTATAAACACTGCTCTGAACCATCTGAACAGATGAACAGTTAGGACAGATAAAAATGAAATCAAATGTCAGGAGTCATTAAGATGTTTTATGTAAATGTCAACATTAAAATCATAGCAAAATATTCATAACAATATTGGTTATAGAAAGCAACGATCTAGAAAATATCAGACAGTAACAAAATAGGAATCTAACATATACCTGGATAATATATATATTGTCGTCCCATTATATATTAAGGTTGAATATGTACGAAAGGGGGCTCGTCTTTAAGGGGCTACAGTATATCTCAGAAAGTATTTTGCACTTTAATATGAAATTTTAATCGTCTGGTTGTGCTACATGCCAAATTTTATAGAAGAATAATGAAAAATTTAATATTTGGAATAGTTTAAATTGGAAAATGATGCCTTTTTTTTCCCGCTACCTTTTTTAAAGTCTACAAGCTAGATTTACAAAGCTGTGGAAAAGGAAAAGTGGAGATGTTGCCCATAGCAACCAGATCTAGCTCTCACTTTCCGATTACATACTAGAAAATGTCAGCTAGTATCTTAATGGTTGATATGGGCAACATCTCTACCTTTCCTTTCCTGCAGCTTAGTAAATCTTGCCCTACACGTATCAATTTTTGGGAAGGCAGAACTCAGTGTACAGGACATCTTTACACTAGCTGTTTTTTTTTTGTTAGCAGGAAACTGTGGGGTCTATAACCAATGCTAATCAAACACACAAACCTCTGAATTAGGAGCTCCACCATTTTGTGAAGATCTCACTCCATAATGGTGCTGAATCTGTAGCTAACCACAGGATTTGATGGTATATTCATCTCTGTACATTCGGGGTTCTGATGTATAACATCAGGTGTGCACATGCACAGATCGATCGTAATGACTGATTTTCGCAGAGCCGCTTGTGTAAGTCGTCTGTCGGAAGCATTTATGTGCATGGGTCCCCTTGGACCTATGCTGCCCTCAGTTTTCCTAAATCTCCTATGTTGACACCAGAGCAAGTGCAGACCCGATCACACATTCTTTCATTCCATCCTGAAATAATCCTGAACAACAATATAGTGTGGCAAAACTTATTAATGACCCATCTTATTAACTGCATTTTGTTAAATAGTTATTGAATACTGTACCTTATCACCCACTCAGATGAAAGACCTTCTTTAAAAACAAACGCCTTGAAAAATTCCACCCAGCTACTCCCACCCAGAAAACAGACCTCATACAACCGCATTTATGGACAGAACAAACATATTATAATTCACATTATAATTCAATTCATGCCTAACCACCACTCCAATCTGCTTCATCAACATTGCCAAAGCACTTTTCTGCAGACTTAATCCTGCACCACACAGGCGTGTGGGTCTCCGTTGCGAACGGCTTTATTTTGATAGGGTCATTAGCTTCCAGCCAGTTCCGAAAGGTGAGGAACCCCACTCCCTAACCCTAACTCTCCCTCTCTGCAGCCTAACCCTAAGTA
>WWET01001491.1:324600-342143 GCA_011038615.1 Limnodynastes dumerilii
TAGCAAGACATTACATCAAAAGAGATCATTTTAAAAAGGTATCTAGCATTTCTGTCATATGTTTAACATATATTTTATTTATCCAAAAACACTACTATTATAGATATAAAATAACATATACAAATACATGTTTTATTATATTCATTTAGAAAAGAACTTGACTTGATTTCACTAAAACAATCTACTACATGAATGTGTACTTATAGGATCCATCATTTATATTATTCATTTGAAGCATTTTTATCCTTATGCTGGATGTAAATATTTTATTAGAGGAACTAAATGCTGTTTTGTGGTTAGAGCAACATTATTTAGTTTCCCCAATCTCTCAGTGGTTAATAAAATGCCATGAATGATCAGTATCATGATTAATAATAGAGCATTTAGTTCTAATTCCTCTACAGGATAGTGTCATTATGACAATCAAACTATGGACAGTAATAATAAAAGAAAAAAAATATTTAAAAAACATTTAATACAAAACATGTTATTTTGGGTGCAAAATGTAAATATCTTATATAAACATGTCAATTAATAAATTCATGCTTTTTAACTTGATGACTTCTGGAAATGACAAATAAAAATATGTGATCTCTCCCGATTACTATATCTGTTCCCAATACTGACTATATCCTATTTTATATTGACTGCATCTAATCCATGCATGTGACATGTACAGTGAATCTAAGCTATCTAATCAGACACTATTTGACCTGTAACTCAGATTATTTATTATTTTGAAGTAGAAAATGTAGACATTTTCATTGTCTTTTACTTTCTAATATATCAATATAAAAATATACAACTGATAAAAGTCAACGCTATTCTATTAATATTAATATTCTATTAATTCTATTCTATTCTCTGCTGTGAATGTTTGTGATTTACTTTTTCAATGTAGTTTAAATATGTTAGTGGCACGTAAAGCATACCGGGGTCCGTAGTTACGCAGCCGTGTCCAGATTTCTACCTTAACTTTTATGACTAGATCTGCAGCCCTAAGGCCACATGCCTAGTCATAACAGGGCTTTCCCCACCAAGGACCTTTCATTTAAATTTCTATCCCCGCCTATATGGGGATAAAGCCATCACAGGTGAAGGGTCTGCCCCTTCCCCGTAAGTACTGAATTCGTACGTTAGTACTTACGCTGAAGGAACATCTGGTGTGCACATGCTCAGATGTTCCCTGATGGGACTTACACAACTGACTTGCATAAATCCCCTGTCATTCTTAGTTTAGGTTCCGGCCCAATGTTATTATCTAATATACAATATGAGATTTTTTTTTTCATGGAATTTTTTCTGAAAAATGGAAGTAATGGAAGTTCTCAGGGACAGATAATTAGCTTAAAATTACAATAAATTATAAAATCACTTTAAATATCTAAAGCCTAAAAATTAAAGTAAATACATGATCAACAGATGAAACAATGAAAATGTTTATTTTTAACTCCATTAAAGTCATATTGTTGCATACGTGTGAACTTCTAGATCGTAATAAGCAATTCAGTGGTCGAAAATTTAGAAGTGGATGTATGGAGACACAGTCACTAATTGAAGTCAATGGGGATTTATAGTTTTTCAATTAGGTCAGTAAGAGAAGTGATGGTTTGGCCACTTTCAGTCACCTTCCTAGACAGTTGCACAAAAACAGCAGAACAAAATGCAGGGAGAACACCCTGGACAACGGTTTGGTGATTCTGTGACTATACACAATACAATCCAGTACCTGTGTGATGGTTTCCTGTCAATATTACCCAGAATCTCAAAAGAATGTTTTCAAAACTATATTAAATCTGGGCCTGTAGCTTCAACGAGTTGGTGATAGAGATGGTGTGATAAAAATCTGACAAATTAATATTTAAAGGACAGTATGAGGCAGGACTAGAGCAGGAGGATGGGTTATTTAGGGACTGAAAAAGCGACAAGCCCCCTCAACACGTCAGGATCCTGAGTGGAAAAGATGTGGCGTGTCAATGATAATTTGCCCAGCCTTCCCACCCTTTGTTTTTTGATAATAACAGTTGGATTTGACCTAGGTTGTTTGTGGGGAGGCAACTGCACAGTGAGGTTTTGGTCTGTGTTTGAAATTTTGCATAGATAGGTTAGAATATTAAATTAGGACCTGGGCTCGGTAATTGTTTTGCGGCAAGCACATAGGGGTAGATCCAGACCTACGTGCTTGATATGTTTAATCGCGTAGTGTATTTATGATAGCGTACTTTCTAAGCACTCCCCTTGCATGTACATACTTTGGCAGTTTTACGCCTACCAAACCCTACCTTAACTTTACACAGCGTAAGTACTGACGTACGTATAGGCATCACGGACTTACGAGCCTAAGCACGCCCATACTGTACGCTTTAAATGCCTCACCCCGCCTCCGAAGCGTAATTATGGGTGTCAAATGGCAGGCACGCCCCTTCGTGCGTTGTTGCGCTGCTGACACGTGACTGGGTCATACGCTCCTATAGTTCGTATGGAGTTATATGTAACTAGCATTTGATTTGTACCAATTTATTTAATATGTTACAAGAAACAAAATATACTGGTCAGCAACAGTGCTTAAAACATTTATTGAACACATTACTAATAAAGTTAAACTGTTTATTATACCAAATCAATAATAAAAATAAAAAAAGTATAAAAATGCATTCAATAGACTTATTAATATTCTATATCACACACCATCAAAGTCAACACATAGAGAAGGACCCTCAAATATATTGAAGCTCAATCTACGGTAAACAGCAGAGGTTTTAGTTTCCAGATTAGCCACTAACAAAAATAAAATAAAAATAAAATAAACAAATTATCATCAGTACTAAAGTGAGCTAAATTGACTGGAGGGAACCCTCCAGATGTTATGTTAGTGTTACAAATGTAACATTAAGGTTACTACCATCACATGGAACTTAGTTCCCCTCCGCCCACCAAGGCGAGTTGGGAAAGCATGTAAATTGCACAGTGTGGGAGGTTTCCCCACTTGCAAGCGGATCAGCGGTTGGCCGGGCTGCTGTTCCGCAAGTATGACTTAAGGCTGCTTTATGGCAGTGTAAATCACACTTGTTCCGAACAAGAGTGGGGAGTGACAGGGGGAGTTCACTTCCCTCTTTCGTTCAGACCGACAGACTCCCATACCCACAGAAAGCATGCAGGAGTCTGGATCCGGTCCTTAGTATAGGTAAACATTGCCCTCCATATAAATGAAAACAGTGTAGACCATGATTTCAATGCTTAGTTATTAAGCTTCAAGATACAGAGGTGTTAGTAAGAGGCACTAAAAAGTTAGTTTAGTTAGTTTAGTTTAAAGCATTACTCGTTATAGAGACAAATGTTCCCTCTAGCCGTCTTTAAGAGCAAACAGTATCCTTATGCTTCATTTTTAATAGAAGCTGGAGAGAAACCAGATGGAAAATAAGTACCAAAGCCACAGAATTCTGACATCAGCAGGTGTTTGTTTTGAAAGCCGACAAAGGACTGCATCTCCCTCCATTTATGATATAGACTAGTTGATATTCTCCCACCTTATGCGATACTGTCACAGTAAATGGATTGATGGAGCTGATAGTCTCATCACAGTTGGTATTACCACATTTCCAATTCCAATTCAATTGAGGTGCAGACTTTCAGGGATCCAGGAGTTATTCCTTGACGTGTTTCACAGCCTCAGTGTGGCATTTCCTCAAAAGATTAATGAGTAATAAAAGTTGCAATCCCTGTCTCCCTGTTGAGCTACTCACTGTAGATCCAAGTCTAGAGACCACAACAAAATTTGCCCACACTTCCCACCCTTTGTTTTTGATAATAATAGTTGGATTGGACCCAGGTTGGCTGTGGGGAGGCAGCTACACTGTGAGCTTTGGGTATTTGTTTGACATTTTGTGTAGATAGGTTAGAATGTTAAAACAGGACCAGAGCTTGGTAATTGTTTTGTAGCAGGCAAGCAGTAGGCATGAGGTTAAATACGACTTGTGTTTGATTTATACCAATTTACTTAATATGTTACAATTCCAATTAACAAAATTAATTTTGCATCATAATATATAATTATTGTACATCCTGATTTCTTTTGCCACTTTTAAGTTTCTTATTTTGTTGTCTAAAACTATACTATTTTCTACATTTGTTTTTGCTTTTTCATAAATACATTTCTGCACTTAAAATAAATCCTAGATTCTTGTTAGTCATATGAATCTGACAATCTATATCATGTTCACTGGGTACTCTTATTTGTAGAACACAAATCTTATAATACTGAGTACTATATGAATTTATTAAATATGAATTTATTAAATATTACAGAACAAATGCTGATGATTCAATACATTATTAATATGGAAAAGTACAAACAAACGCTCATGATGCATTAAGGAAAGAAGAAGCTGTGTAGTCAAACTTTGCAAACTCTGCAAAAGTACATTTCAGTAATGGGACTACTAGATTTCATAACATTGTAACTTGAAAATCCTTAAATTACTGTAAGAAAAAACTTACTAAGTTATATGCTGTCATGCTAATCGCAACCGCATGTACATTTTTTACCTGTGTCTCCACCACTGTCGCTGGTTCCTTAGTGTCATGCCCGCTTGAATGGATCAGTGGCGGTGTCTTCCCTATGTATACTGTCATGTTACACATATATATAATTGTAGGAGCACTGGCATAGCATCTCCAGTAGGCTCTTACTCCTACTCTGCACATTTATGGTTTCCTAGCTGTTGCATACCAGCCAGGACACCAACCAATCACTATGGCAGACGGGAGAGTTGATAGCCATTCACTGGTCAACAGCCTCCTTATAAGAGCTGGCAGTGCTTTGCCATGCTGTTGTTATAGTGTTTGGCTCTTCTGCACTTTCCTGCTCACAGTCTCAGTTTCTGACTCATGATCTTATCTCCTTGACGAATTATGAATGCCCTTGGTCCGCTATCTCCCTTGGTAACTCTGTTCTCCTGTCTTCTTCTGCTCCCAATCTCCTGTTCTCTCCATCCTTCCCTGTTTTCCTGATGGTTTTCCCTGTGAGTGATGGTGGTTTTTTTTGTCTCTTGTGAGAACCCTTGTCATTAGTTCTTTGAAGTTTGTCTTCTCAGGCTTTTTCCACCTTGCCTATTTTTTCCCACTGTAAAGTCCATGTTCCATAGTGGGATTTTCTTCTATGCCTTTCCTGTATTAGAATTGTTCTCTCTTACCCTTTTACTATCTCTGGGTGTTGGTACCAATCATTTCTCTAGAAGTGGCATCCATAGGCCACAACCTGCTAAGAATTTTCAGCCAATCTTATCCCCACCATCAGGGCCTCTAATTAAGTCCAGACACCTAGTTTATCTTTGTACTCTGTAAGCCATGAACATAACACACTGACAGTCCTGTTGGCAATGACATTACTAAAAATCCCAAAATGTATGGAAAATAGTGAAAGGATAATGGGGAATGTAAATTACACAGTTTTAACTTTCAATTATGCAATAATTAGTGTTTTCACATGATAAAAATGTACTGCAGATTTAAGAAAGAAGTTTTGAATGTAGGAACATTTCTTATAAGTATCCCTAGCATCACATTATATTCACCACAGAGCCACCTCTGTCTAACCATTAAATATTTTCTCTTTTGTGGATAAATAAACACAAATGCATTTACAGAATTTACATCCTGCAGTAATGTAAACCTTGAAAGAACTTCTAGACTAAACACAATAAAAAAATACATTTGTATCAAACTGTGACTATCTATATTCCACAACAAGATACTGTAACCTCATTCAGATTGTACCAACACTTAAATGTTATCATTTCAGATAATATTGATAGGAACAAAACTATTATACCTTCATTAAAAACCAATATGAGAACAATTATGGAGTACTGGGTCATATAGAGAGTAGTTCTGTCTACATATTATACAAATTCAAAGAGTAATTGGTGAGCACTCTCAACTTCTAAATTCAGTTAAATTAAAATAAAAGTGCCCACATTAAACTCTGTGACAAATTTAAAGACAGGTAAATGTTATAAACTATATAAACTGCCTAGACCGAGACATTTCTCCCACCATCAACCCATGAAATAACGACACAGACAACAATGTGGAATTTAAAATAGGGGGCACAGATTTATTGAATTGGAATTGGTATTGACTATATAATTTGTTAGCAACCAGGTGGCAAACTAGCAGGTGAGGAGCAGCAGTTGTTATGATCGCGATACAAGAACAGGCATCCCCTGTTCAAAGCGCACCCTAGGCAGATGGGTCAGAACCGGGTACTAACCCCCTTCAAAGTGCACGCCTCAAGGCGGCAGCAGGGACCCAGCCGCCTTGCCTGGCCCCCTGTGAATCATTGAGGAGTGTACCTACCCACTACCAAAACTCCTTCCACTGCGCTATACATCAATGCTGCTCCCCACCGCTACGGCCCATCCATGCCCCGTCTGTGGAACAAAAGACATGTTAACTTAAACAGATAACTATAACTAAGGGAGGGAAAAAACAGTAGCACCAAAGAGACTCATCAAAATGGCTGCCAGCCTATATAGACCCCACTAACCCCCACCCCTTATCCCACCCACACTTAATTCTATTGGCTACCCACATTAACCCCAGACATGGCTCAATGCTGGACAGAAATGTGCGGACAGGCGTTTATATTTCTTCTGTGCTTAATCAGCACTCAGATTTCTTGAACGCAAATCTTAATAAGACTTAATAATGGTGTTTGTATATGGATCTTCGTGGTAAAAGAAGTGTTTTTGAGTGCACCTTATGATGATAATGCAGGTGCAAGCACAAGGTGGATAAGGTTTTTAAATATTATGGTGTTGGCATGCTGCATGCATACCACATACACCATCATCTATACTTCTGATTGATCAAGTGAGTACAGATTGGAAGTCTTAAGGTAGGGTCCTGAGGTCGGAACTCCAAAAGTCAAAGGGGAATAGTCTACCATGTGCTTACACATATGGCTGCATCCAGTCCAAACTTCTTAGTACATTTTGATTATATTAAATAGACACAACAAGTAGTGTGTCAAACTGGTGATCAAAACAAAAATATCAATGTAGTGTGAACAGATCAATGGGAGAAAGATCTACATCACAAAGAGTTTGACCTACACGTTTCATCTGGGTAACTTTATTGAGGTTATGACTGACACATTAGGCTACTAGAAGACTTTTTTTTTCTAAAAGTAGCCTAATTAGTTTGTGCTTTAAACAACACTTATAATAACAGTGGCCACATGATTTCTTTTATGAATTTTTTAAAAAGTCACTTAAAGGAAAATTCTGTGGGAAAAAAAGGGACTGGTTAGGATTTAAAAGAATTCTGGTTTAAGTTGCAGACTTTTATGTTACTCTGCTATAGACCACTGAATTGTTGGAAAATATACAAATAGAATAAAACTGAATAACATTTGATAGATACTGTAGCATTCCCTAGCTACATTGTAATTTATATCAGTATCTGTATGTAATAAGCAAAAGCAAAATATTTTTCCTACAAGCCAAGAGTAAAACAAACATTTAAAATTTGCACCTTTCACATTGCAATATGTTTTGTCCATTTTCAGATGTCCTGTTTCTCTCATATTCTGTATCTGCACCATTATCTATGCCCAGGAAGATCTCCGTAAGATGGTGTAGATTTAGTTCTGTAAAGCTTTCCGTTCTCTCCCTTTTAAGAAAATAAAATAAAATGCATGATAAAACAACAAATTAACTAAACCAAAACAATAAAATTCTTTCCTATCACTTGTGATAAAACTACTGTACCACTCATGTGAAATATAAGAATATAAGAAGTTACTTATCTATGACCTGTTAAAAGCACTTTCTGCCTCCTTGTGTTTTATATGCTTACCGAGCTTACCATAACTTTTAATATCCTTACATAGCAAAGCCTAGTCTGCATAACATTACACTTTTAAATATCATTCTGCATGTTTTATAAAACATATATCTAACCGTTAAGAGTTTTAACTTTGAAACTCTTATTTGCTGTGAATTCATAGCAATCACTTAGATTATACCTATTAATTTTCCCCCTCTTTCTCATATTGCAATAATATACGTAAAATGTTGCTTCTCGATAGTCAAAAGTCTGTAGACTCTGAAGCTTCATTTTCTGCAACATTTATTTTATATGATTAGTATAGTTCACAAAGAGATATATTATGAATCAGTGTGTGGTTTTATTCCATGTTAATGTGCTTAAAATGGCTCACTAAAACCACACATTATTAGTGAAAGTAATGTACTTATTACTTTATAATTTGAAAATATACAGTTTGCTACCATGAGTGACAGAATGTATTATTTATTTTATTTTGTATTAGCACTAAAATTAATCTTTTATGTATTAAACAGTATTTCAAGTTTTGTATTTCTGTACATTATTTGAGCAACTATTACATTGCCCGTCCATGAAAAGATTTAGGACCGGATCCAGAACTACGTTTGTCTTCCATAGACGGACGTAGTTCAATAAACAGTAGCTACTGCGCATGTGTAGTAGCTATTGTACGTAATCTGCTTATCGGTTCGATACGTAGATTGCGTATACGCGGTCTAAAAGACCGATACGAAACGATACGCAGATTAAGTACAATAGCTACTACGCATGCACAGTAGCTACTGTTTATTGAACTACGTCCGTCTATGGAAGACGAACGTAGTTCTGGATCCGGCCCTTAGTTACTGTGGGGGAGTTTTATTGAGTTGTAGCAAAAGTACAAGCAACAAGTCTTAATTAATAACGGCCCTTTTTTGAAAGGGCTATTTTATACCAGCTAGATGCGAACTGGATGTGAAATCGATTGTTTCTGCCTTGCAGAGGTTGTTTCAGAGCAGGGAGTTTTCATTATCTTTGAATTGTTGCTTGGTGTTTTGTCACATGAGATACATATTTTGATTTGTTACTTTGAATCATGGCTTAATGCAATGTTATATGTGATATGTTTTGCTACTAAAAGCAATTAAACGCTATTCATGCCTGGGTAATGATTGCTGTAATTTAATAAACAATAATTGTACTGCCTAACCAATGCTATTGTGATATTTAAAAATGATCAAATTATACTATGCATGTTGTGGGGAAGCACACCGTAAAAGATATTTGGCCTTTTATATCATTTTAGTGATATAAATATATATTTATTAAACGATACATTTTAAAGATTTTTGATTCAATCTGGGTTGTATATTCCTAAAGGTAACTAATAATTAATTCCAGAATAGATATAATTATAATTGGGTGTGTACCGAAATTAGTTTCTTTTTGGTCTCTTGTACCATTTTCTTTGCTCATGAAATGGTAGCACCCCACCCCCATACCAAATACCGATATTATTACAGGGGGTTTATATTTAACTAATGACTATATTGTGACCTGTATGACTAAATCTTTTTATCTATAGGATGTGTTTTGCACAGAGTGTATGGAAGGTGTGAGGGGGGTATTTAAATTTTACAGTAAGGGTATGTTAAGGGCCCTACACCTTATTCAGACATTAACGCCATTCCCATTTTAAATGAGGACAGTATTAAAGGGTAGGGTCCACAGATTGTAAGTTTGTGCATGCAACAGCAGATTGGTTCCTGCTCACACACATGGAATGCTGGATATAGTGGCGATCAGCCACCTGATTAAACACCTGTATTGTAATTATGGATCTGTTCCATTAAAGCAGGCGTTACAGGCAGTCTGCAGGCACTCAGTCTGTTAAAAATTGTTAACAGCCTGGTCAGCTGTTCTGGGCATGTACATCCTGGCAATCAATCTGTTAATGCACGTCACACCCAATTAGAATAGAGCCCTTAGGGGCAGTCCAATCTCATTTGGGACAGTTGAACAATATGTTCAAATTTTTACCTACTCCTATTCTTTCTGTTCATTAAAAGCCAAAAAATGCTACTGATTTTTTCCTATATTTCTACATTTTATATGGCTTATATATTTATTATCTTGGCTACAAAAATACACTTGGTAACAACAATTTTGCCTTTATTATTTTTTATTATTTACTTTACCAGTTTATACTAAATGTGTATACTGTGTACAGAGTGCAGAGCAGCATATGTGATTACATATCCAATTTAGTATTGAGTGGGAGGTTGTTATACAGTAGCTCTCTAGAGATGCCTTTTAAGATAAAATAGTAATGATTTCCAAAAGTAACAGAAGCAATATCCATAAACTTCCACTTATACATTTACTATTGATTTATGATAAATGTAATTACATCACAAATGACAATACAAAAAACAATACAATCAGAGTTCTAATTCTTTTTGCCAACATAGTGAGACCCTAAATACAGTAGAAAACTCATAAAAATAATTCAGTCAGTGTCTGATCCAGTCATTGTCAATAAAATTTAATATTGCACCCAAGCTCAGGGTAATGTAGCAATGTCAAACCACCAATTTTTTAATAGCATATAACTAAGATTTATAACATACATCTTATAATAAATATAGTTTGTTCAATGAAATCATAGAACAGTGGACACTTGCTCTAAAGGTTTACATATCTTGATGAGGTCTCTGAAAACATAGTACACTGTATGGATCAACTAAGTAAGTTCATAATAATCAAACCCTAAAGCTGTATGTTATAAATGTTTACATTTATACATTTATGACCCTGATTTTCAGACTGCAGTATAAATAACTGGGATGCAGTTGCCGTAATGAATGGACTGTATTCAAGAATAATGCATCCGAAATTTAAAAAATGAAAATTTACATTCCGTAATGGGTACCATGTGAAATGATCAATTTTTGACAAGGTACTGGTTCTAATAAGGGCCGGGACAGGAGGAGTTAGGGTTAGGCTCTAAAGAGGGGTGGAATTAGAGTTAGGGGAGGGTTAGAGTTAAGCTGTGGAGAGCAGATTGTTAAGGTTGGGGTTAGGACAGGGTTAGGGTTAAGTTGCAGGAAGGGAATGGTTATGGTTAAGAAAACTTACCTGTCACTGCTCCTCTGTTTGAAAACGGATACGGTCACGGGAGCTATCCTTTCTGAGGGCAGACTGATGGCAGTCGGCACATCACTGCCTCAAGTAATCTTTTGCAAGATTTCCTAAGAAGAGAACCACACCCTATATTAATGATACCAGTAAATCAATACCCATCTTATAATATTATTTTCTGTTATTATTGCTAAATATATAATGCTAAAAATATAGTAATACAGTATGTTTAAGCACAAGGAGGCTGATCCAGACCTACACCGCCCGCCGTATTTACGGCGGGCGACAGTGTAAGAACGGTTGAGAAGCCGTTCTGCGCATGCACTGGCCAGATGCTGGCCGGCATAAATACAGCCATGCCTGATCGAGGATCGGGCGTCCGTAGTAGCAGCGTAGTAAAGCTGAGGGGCCGTCCCTCGCAGTTACTACGCAAAGCTTAGTGTGGGTAGGTGGGGGGGAAGTAGTTTAATGAGGGAGGGAGGTGTTTTAGTAAATACGCTGCTGTCCCAGTGTATTTACCCTCGCTTACGCCCACTGAAGTTAAGGTAGCCTTCAGGCTGAAGTTAGGGTAGCCTTCAGCCGGCATAAGCGAGGGTAAATACGCTGGGACAGGGGGAGTGTCGGGGGGAGTTCATGCCCATTCGCTGTGCGTTAGTATGCACAGCGCATTGGTGTAGGTCTGGATCAGGCCCAATGAAACAGAGAGTTGGTGCCATGTGATTTGAATAAGTTACTACCCATACTATGAAGACAGATCGATGTAATATAATTGATGTAATAGCTATGAAAAGAATATGAAAAGAGAAAATAATAAAAAAAAATTGTGTAGCCGGAGTCAAGGCAGCACAATCTGCACTTGTCAAAGTCATTCAGATCCTTAAGTTTATAAATTTTTCCTGCTTCAAGAACTGACTGTTCAGTTGTTATTCCCTTTTATCGGTCAGTGGTTTTAAGTTTTTGATTGATGTAAAATGAACACATGCATAATTATTCTTTTAAAGGGATGTGTATGTGGGGTGTCAATGTAATGGGTATAAAAGGTTGAATTTTGCACAACATAGTAGCCTTTCCTAAAAACCAGCAAATCAAATTGTATTTAGTCCGAGATGATTATCAACATAAGTGTCCTTATGATAAGGGTGCTCCCCTGATTGTGATTTATTTAAACAACAGTTTTTTCTAAGCTGATTTGTAAGCCTTTCTTTTTATTTAAATTATCTGGTCTCTGTGTTCTCTCTATGCATTAAATTTTAGTTCTTATCTATAAAACTGACACAGAAGTCATTCTTTTTTCAGTAGTCCCTGAATGGCATGAATAAGTTGTTTGACCTCTATATCTTCTTGAGCTATTTAGTTGAAATATCTTATTTTATTCCCATCTTAAATCATTTGCACATTGAAAGTTTTCTCTTTACAAACTATTTTGAATACAAACACTTTTAGGCCTTATGATCACCAATTTATTAGATATATTTCCTGTGGCTACTACAACTGATGGGGTAGATCCAGACCTAAGTGCTTGTTGCGTTACTTTGTGGTAGCGTAATTTACACTAGCGTATTTTCTAGCTACTCCCCTAGGCACTCCCCTCGCTTGTACGTACTTTGGCCATTTTACACTTCCCAAACCCTACCTCAACTTTTCAAAGCGTAAGTACTGACGTACGTAATGGATTCACATATACATTCACATTCCCATAATGTATGATTTAAATCCCTCCCTCCGTCTACAAAGTGTAACTACAAGTGTCGTATGGATGACACGCCCCTTAGTTCATAATTATGCTGATGGTAGATACGTTAGGAGTTACTTGGCGTAACATCTGCCGTGCGCATGCACAGTAAATACAGATAGGCGATTTTACGTCAGAGGTTAGTGTATAATCACTAGCGTACAGAGGTCAGGATCTGGCCTGATGTGAATAAGTTGGGTGGTTCACTGGACTCTTGTATTGGTTTTCAAATCCTAATTGTGGACTCTTGTGTCATCTGCTTTTCTAGGTGTTTTCTAGGTGTTTATATTTGCAGCCTTTATGATAATTAAATTTTATACTTGTAGTAGTAAAATGTGTTGATTCTGAAGATATTGAGTTTGAAACAATTCATAAAATTGAGAACATATTTTTATATATTATTGTTTTTATTCTTGTTATGAAATAGTACTTTTTTATTTTTACTAGTCACTCATTTTGTATCAGCAATTCTGAGATTAAGTAAATATTTCTCCTTTAAAATTTACAGAATACAAGCACTATTATTTTCTATATATTTAAATTATATTTACCATGGCTGCACTAATAAAATAATATATCACATTAATCACTCTGTTTTATAAAAACATATTCACTTAATTAGAATAAGCTCATGTAATCTAAAACAAACAAACAACATCCATGTGTGTCCCATCTGTGGATATGAAAATGACAAATTGTGACTATGGCAGTAATAAATATTTGCACAGATTAATTTATTTCCTACAGTTCATCCATTATTGCTGACATTTTATTTTGGATAAAGGATTACTGTTTTATGTTATTATAGTTTTTTTTTATTATATAGAACATTGGTTTTTGGTATTATTCATGTTTAATGTATCTGCATATGTACAAAAGCAGTAATTCAATTACATATAAGCCTATGACAAGCTGTAATGGAATAGCAAGTAGCCATGTGATTATATTTTTCCCCAGCCTATCCATCCTAATTTATACAAGGTATAAGCAATAGGAGATGAAAATGCCATAAACTGCCCATGCGTGATGTTGGTGATATGCGATGTTGACCCATAACTTATCATACTGAATTAACTGACACGACAACATGTTAGTGGGAATTAAAGATTTTATTGAAATTAATAAGTTTTTAATTAATGCAGTCAACTTAAGGAAGAACTGCCACTAAGTTTTTGATGGGGGCCATTGAAAGCAGCGGTGTAAAGATGTCTTAAACAAATAAACATCAACAAGAAAACAACATGTGAACTTATAATCACTTTAACTTTACCAACATGCAACAGAGGTCTCACACATCAGGCGCACCCCGCCAGCTGAGAGGCACTACACTCCAATTGGAGTGCTACGAGAGATCGTCCGTAAAGACGCTTCTACAATCTCAGGCATTGGACCTCAATCATAAACCATGACAGCAATCTTCCTCCTACTCCTACTCACCACCGTTTACACCTCCACGTCATGCTGTCATGCAAACAATCCGCTGCTTTCTTCCCCAGCAGCATTACCAACCAAATGAAAGAACCTCACACATCACAATGGAGTGGGAGGGCTGGCAAATCCCAGCCATATGAGGCCTTCAATGATGTCATCTGCTCTTTTTGAAGCCTCTGCTGAAATGAAACCCTCCCCCTTTGAATGAAGCCTCTAATGAAACCCTCCCCCTTTGAAACCATCTGACCTTTAGGTTCAACCAGAGGTAGGCAAAATCTGTCATCACCACCCACGCCGGGAGTTTATCTCTGCTACATGTTAAATAAATTAACCCTCCGCTCCCTTACTAGATCTAGAACTCCTTTGTTTCTGTTGCTAGCAGATTACTCCGGCCTTTTATGCACCTGTTTGCATTTACCTATAAAGCGATCTGAGCAACTTCCATTTTGTGTGTGTTGTCTAGATCTAGAACTCCACTATCAATGCAACTGGAGAACTGACCACAGCAGCAGCAGAGATCCCACCACTCCTTCTCCACTACTCCTCTTCCTTGTATGGAGTTACCCTAGGAAGACCCTATCTTAACACCACATAAAATAGTGATGGTACAGGAATCTGCAATGTATGATGAAGCTGAAAAAAGCATTTATTGTTGCATCCCTCTTTCATCCCACAAAGTGGTCGTGCTCTGTTCGGCCTCACCATTGAAATTAGTACCAGGATGGATCTGGATCATCTGGATCCTGAATTAAATCCTGGTAATGTGGTGCTCAACATGCTCCGCATTAACAAAATAAGTTGTTTCGGATCATAGTGATCGGAAAACGTCCTTTTGAAGTAAATGTAGTCATGATGTGGTCTACCAGTACTAATAGTCTGTACAAGTTCTATGAGCTGTTGTTTACCAGCCTTGTTCTTTGGGAGAATGATAGGCTAAAGACCTCAATTTAGCACTCTCATTAAGAGATAGGCAGCCTAATTCAACAACAGCCCCTAGGGTCAGGTCAAGATAATGTCCACGAGGAACACAATAGTCTAAGATTGTCCCTAGTGGCGAGATAGGATATAACATGTGAATACATTGTAACAATAAGCACACCTTAAAATATTTTACTATGTTGTCTGGACAACAGTAAACTGATGTTTTAACATCTGTCTATAGTCAAACTGTATGTATTTTTTTTATGCTTATCCTAATTTTACAGATGTAATTAGCAGCCAAATATGTTGTCAGAGAATCTTAAGCTTCTTAATGTTGGCACAAGCATACTTTTTCTAACAAGGACAGTACAAAAATAGACATCACAGAACAAACTAAGACTACTTCATTGAAATATTATATATAAATAAGGAAGGCAAATTAAAGTATAATTGATATTCCTAAATAAAGTTTAATCACATAGTGTAACTTCAGTTGATATCAGCTAATTTCAGAATATATATTTAACAGTTCTTCATAAATCTATTTTATTTTAAGAGACTTATGAAAACTTTGTATTGCTTTTAAGTACATGTATTTCCAGTAGCCACGTAAAGCTAATTGCTATTTATTTTATTTTAAATAGACATATGACATTAATTAATATATATTCATCATATATTCATCATAATTATTCAGTTAGTTAATAAAACCAAGAAATGTTTAAAATCAGATCTATTATTTACAGGTCATATTTAAATTCCAGGCTTTCATGCATTCCCTCTCGTGTCATTGGATCAAATCCATACTTAATAAAGACTGATGACTTACATATGCTAGGGGTGTAAGTCGACTATTAGCTTGTATTGCCCAGCACAGTACAAATTATTACACATAAAAACACAGGTTCCTGATGCTGCGTTCCGCGTTATCTCAGTCTGCTCATGGGAGACGGGTCCATTCGCCATGTTTAAGGAGTATGCATAGTAGGTCGACATTGGTATTTAAATCATACAGTAAGTGCTTGGCAAAGACCTTATATACTATAGTATTACACATGCACAAAACAAAACAAAACATGAAACCTGTTACCTTTTCTACTGGTCATACTTATTAAGATGTTTCCTTGATTACAATGATGGGAAAGGTTTTTTATTGGGCTTTTTAAATGATGCTTGGGCAACCTTGCTCTTAGATCTCTAGTGGTCCTCCCCAAATGATTCTTAACACATATTGCAGGATGTGTATGACAAATTTAGATTGGTAGTTAATAAATTTCTTAATGGTAACTTACTTTCTGTTTATAAACTAAACAATATGTAATCAACCCACATGTAAGCCATATTGTTTTGTTTGAAAGGAAACAACCTTGAATTTACATAATTACTCAGTTTCAGGTAACTTTTTTTAAATCAAAAATAAAAATAAATAAAGACATATTTAAATATTAAAATATTTATGTAACTGGCAATACAACATGCAAACATGTTTTTCTGAATCACTACATCAAACTACTGATTCATATGTTAATTGCATAATATGTTTTTGTTAGGAGAACCTTTTAAAAGTAATTTAGAACTATATGTCTCTTTTTCAGAACTGATTAATTAAAGTTAGAATGGCTTTGAAGGCATTCATCTCCTCTATTTGATTGTTCAATTGGAATTCTGTCAAGTAACCGTCAGGATAAGATGCAATATCTTCTAAATAAGATAAGATAGTAGTATTATAATATGAAGTGAGGTTTTATTGGCCTGGGATCTGTTCTTTATGGCCCTGGTATGGAGTTATTCTTGCACAAAGTTGTTTAATTGTAGTAATAACTTGTTTTTTATATATCATAAATGGCAATCAGGATGTATGAGTCATAAAAGTCAGACCCCTAGGGGCAGGCTAAGACAATACATAAGTCTTAATTGACCCTTTACAGGAATGTGGGGGCTCAGTGACATACAGTATTTGCTTTAAATATGTGATTTTAGAATATATTTGTGAAAGTTTGCTCTTACCCTTTTATTTTATAGGAAAATGTTTGCATTTTGTACATCATTTTATTATCACTTTTGTATATAAGCATTGTAATTTTTTTCATGTTAAATATCAATTACTGGTAATAAGTTCATGTAATGTCTGTGTTCTTACAAATTCATGTGTCAGATTAGCTTGGTTCTTAAACACTACTTACAGGTAACAGAAGAGAACATAAGTTTATGGCAATTATGATAAAGAATAAAATGTTAGATTTGTGGAAATGAGGAACCGAAGACCTCTGGTGCCTGTTTGTATATATTGTGCGCCATAATTCTTGGTGGTGGCAGTCTATTGGTAATAAGTCATAATTGACAAGGGGGAATTAATAATGTTAGAAAAGACCATGTGGTTGTTTTTGACTAACCCCTTTGGTCAGATTTACTAACCTGCGGGTTTGGAAAAGTGGAGATGTTGCCCATAGCAACCAATCCGATTCTAGTTGACATGCTCTAGTCTAGT
>WWET01001491.1:343105-355846 GCA_011038615.1 Limnodynastes dumerilii
TTGTTGTTGGTTTTATTATTATTATTATTATTATTATTATTAATATTATTAATATTAGAAATAAGATAATCTTAATTACTATTATCTCACTTAAATTTCCTTCATTACTATAGCAACAGAAGGCATTAAATTTTTAGCCTAAACCACAATGAAGCATATAGAAAAGTCTCTCCTATTCTTGCCTTCTTGCCCAAGAGACTTTTCATTTGTTTTGTACTATGACTACCCATATTCAGTAACCTATAATTTCTAAAATAACAGGGTATACAAAGTAACAGGGTATACAAAGTAACAGGGTATACAAAGTGGTTACTAGAGACAATGGTAATTAACGCCTGTGTTTGTAGGCTTCGATTCATGATTCCTACTGTACTCTGATCTTGAATGTACCATTCAGTAAAACATCAGTCTCCTAAAGACTGTACTGGTCAATTAGTCAGATCTTAAAGTTCTTGAAAAGTGCCAAAATACATTTTTCTGTATTGATCAAGAAGAATATATAGTAAATATGGGCCTGATCCAGAGCTACGTCCGCAAGCGAGCGTACGCTCATCGTAAGTGAAAATTCGTGAAAAAATTTGCACCGCGCATGCCCAGTATGAGGACATTTAATACAGAAACATATGGGCCTTATCCAGACTTAATAATGACAGACAATTTACACATGCGACATTCGTAAGTCTGGCTATGGGAATGCACTGTGCATGTGCGTGGCAACTCTGATCGTACGTAACTTGTATGTAACTCCGTATGATAGAGGGTGATATCCCTATGCAAGCTGAATATACGCATTGTGAGTGAGGAGAGGCATTTAAATTATACAGTATGGGCTGAGTTAGGTACTTATGTATGACAAGGCATTACATACGACCAGAGATTTGCAAGGAAAAGTTAAGGCAGGGTTCTGAATATGTAAGTCAGCTAAGTTACATATGTGTGGGGGGAGATCCAGGGGGAGTATATTATCCTTAGTTGTGCGTAACTTAGGCAGCCTTGCATACATAAAACGATCTTTGGTCTGGATCAGGCCCATTGTCCATAAGGACAAAATTAATCATTCCCTCTAGTAAACAGTGTTTATTCCTTTCTATTTAATGCCTTTTTTGTTAGCATGGTCAAACTTCACAATCTGTTTTTATTTGAGGAATATTTATTATTGGAATACTTTTTGTCATGTTTATAACGTTAATTTAATTTACAAAATGGCAAATGAATGCTCCATGGTGGCGAACAGACCGGAATCTCTACCAAAACAGTTTTCATAATTTGTCAGCTGTTGGAGAACTAACAAATCCCTGCCAACCTTCAGAACAGGTGGAGATAGATAGATTTAGTCACTATCTATTCCAATTATATCGGGTGGCCACCTTGCTCTGTCCTTTTATAGTATCCAACTATAACTGGTCCTTGGGATCATACCGGTAGCATAATATTGTTTATTGTTATACAATTTGCTTCTTAACCATTTTATGTTGTTTCCTTGATTTTTTATGTATTTATTAAATTGATTGATTTATCGTAGATATATCATTAATAATACTATACTCTCTAGGTTCTTTCTAGACGCTCACAATATTTACTCACTACAAATTGTGGTTTTGTGGCCAGTTTATTGTCCTTTATCTGCCCACTTAGATTTTTGTGTTGTGTTTTTAGATAATAATAATGCTTATTTATATGGTGCCACAAATTCTCTGCAGCGCTTTACAGACAACATTAGACATTCACATCAGTCCCTGACTCTATTGGAGCTACATACTAATGTCCCTAACACATACATACACACACTAAGATTAATTTAGTCAGCAGCCAATTAACCTACCAGTATGTTTTTGGCATGTGGAAGGAAACCCACACAGACACGGGGATACGTACAAACTCCACACAGATAAGGTCTGGGGCGAGATCCAGACCTAAGTGCAGTTTAAGTACAATCGCGTAGCGTATTTATGCGATCGTAAGTACTATGCACTCCCCCGGGCACTCCCCTTGGTCGCACGTAATTTACTTTATATACGAGTACCAAACCCTACCTTAACTTTTCCTTGCATAAGTACAGTCGTACGTAATGGATTGTTGCATGTAGCTGCCTAACCCGGCTCAAACTGTACAATTTAAATGCCTCCCTCCACCTACAAAGCATATTTCCGGCCGCCATAAGGATGACCCGCTCCTTCGTACGTATTTACAAGGAAGGTTCGTACGATCAGATTTACGACGACAAACTTCTGCCGTGCACATGCACACAAAAATATCGAAGTTAGGCAAGCGGCAAGCGTGAAAACGCAGTCATATGTAGCTCTGGATCTGGCCCCTAGTCCAGGAATTGAACTCATGACCTCATTACTGTGAGGCACAAGTGCTACTCACTGAGCCACCATGTCATATTCAAGCATATATATGTATACACAAAAACTAAAAGGATAATTATCTTTGCTGATCATTCTCTTTTCTTTACAACACCAACAATGTGGTAGAAAAATAGTCTAAGCAGCAGTGGAAATAGAAAAATAGCTGGTAAAGTATAACGCTAAGTTGTTCTTTCTTTACTAAATTACTAAATTTAGATTCTTACTATAGATAGCAAATGGACTGTAGTTTCATCTGCTGATGGGATTGTCATTTAAACAATGTGTTATTGACCATAAAAATAACAGAGTAATGATATCTTATTAGTGTACTACAAATCTGTAGGCAGACTAATCTTTGATCTGATTAGGCAGAACTGACATTCTCCACATCTTTAGTATCACAGTAGTGACCGACACAATCATTTGGCATTTAACTTTAACACCTGGATTTCATTAACACTTAAATAGCAATGATATATAATGTCAGTTTATTAACAGATTGAAGAGTAGGAATTGTAGGTGATAAAAACATCATGACTATGGGCATCTTCTAAACTTTATTGTGTGCTTTTATTATGCAGTGCAGCACAAACAAATGTTAATATGTCTATGGCTGGAGAGGATGCAGGTAAGGAAATGTAATTATTTACTGGGCCTTGGGTCATTGAGAACTGCCAGAACAACCTTAAAAGTGATTTGGCTAGGTATGTACACATAGACAATGATAGAAAACTTTCTTTCACATTTATGTGTCCATTAAAGAGAAAAGGCTCCTTTGGAAAATTGCACAGCATGTTTTAGCGTTTCACTGAAGTCCTTACATTGTAGTTAGTGGTTACCAGCAGAATGGCAGCAACATCTGGAATTAACTCCAACTGTAAAATATCTGACAAAATACTTAAATTCAAAGCTGTCCAGCAATGTAGGGCTGATGGGTAACTTTATTAATGTATGACAAGATGTCAGTTTGCCCACTTGTTTTGGCAAGACAATTCTTAGCCTTTGGACCTCACAAAGGCTGTACTAGTTAGTCCAAAGAGATGGGGAGCCCTCTACTTGACCTGATACTAATTTCCATTTGTTTTAAGACGTTGTTTTAAAGTATTACGTTTAAAGGTGTCCTTATTTGGGACACGTTTGGTTAGGATTGGTACAGAGACATCCGCTTCTGACACGATCCAATCTAAGGGGTCTGTTAAGGCCTTAAGGTGGTGGATGTTTCAGGTATATACTTTATGAAGCATATATTGGTATGTCTTTTGTGAGTAGTGAGCAGTCTCAAGCAAATATAGACATTTGTTGCTCACTTCTGGGGGCACAGAGGGATTTCCTTTCTTGTTCACCTCTGTTTGGGCTTGTTCAAGGTTTTTCTTTTCATTTCCCCTCCTTTAACCTAGTTTATTTTCTTTGGTTTACCCTGAATGAATGTCTGTGTATAAGGAATTATATTTTTAAGTAAATTCGTAAGTTCCTTAATGGGTCTTTATTTCCATTGTTATTGTAGGTGTCCATTCAAAACAACGTCTTGTGTGGATAATCAGCCATTCATATGTTTATTGGTCTGGCAGTCACTTACACCCACTGCAGCCACATTCAGAAGTCATTTGGGTTCATAAGATGGTTAGGTGTTAGAGGGTAAAAGTGAAAAGTAAATTTTTGATAAAATCAGTGAGGAGGTTTGCGACCCTAGACATAATTATATTTCACTTTGGGGGTAATGCTCTTACTCAGCAGAAATCATTCAACCTTACATGAAGCATCAGGCATGATTTGGCAGCAGTTTAAGCCCTGGCTGTCCAGTGCACTAGTTTGGTACAATATTATTTCTTGTATGGGATAGCATGGAGCATGTTACATTCTAAAAGTTGAGAATGCCCAGGAAAAGTATGCTGTTGTGTCCTGATTTAAGAACAGGATTGGGGGTTGGGTATCCCACATGCCAATTTACAAATGATATAGGGCCGATGGGGTTCATTTATCCAATTTAGGGATGGATACTTTTATGGACAACCAATTGGGGGCACTTACTAGGGCTTGATAGTGGTGGGCAGTGGTGCTTGAGTGTCTATTGGCTGTGACAGCAGTAATGCATGTCAGACCTTGAGGTTGCTACCATGTGGGAAGGAAAACGTAACATCAGGGGCCAGATTGACTAAGATGTGGGTTTTAAAAAGTGGAGATGTTGCCAATAGCAACCAGCCATATTTTTGCTGACATTCTCTAGTATGTAGAAAGAAAATGAGAGCAAGAATCTGATTGGTTGCTATAGGCAACATCTCCACTTTTACAAACCCACAGCTTAGTAAATCTGGCCACAGGTGGTTACAGAGTATGTACAAGAAACCCAAAAAAATCTGGCAAGGAAGCGGTTAAGGCAGTTGAAGTGGCAGTTAGTAGCTGAGGGGAGAAGAGGAAGGTCATGGTGGCTAAAGAATCTAGTGAGAGAGAGAGATATGGCTATTGAGAGTTGTGGGGGTGGAGAAAGGTAGCGGAGAGAGGTCAAAAAAGTAGTGGGTGAGGCAGTTGGTAGCTGAGTGGAGAAGAGGAAGGTTATGGTGGCTAAAGGAGCTAGTGAGAGAGAGAGATATGGCTATTGAGAGTTGTGGGGCGGAGAAAGGGAGGCAGTAAAGAAAGTGAAAGGGGGTGATCTGGAGAAGTAGCTGTCGGCAGAGGACCGGAGAGAGTGAATATTGCGGTTACTGAGGAGCTGGTGTAAAATGGCAGTCGGAGGAAGCTGAGGCAGTGAGCAGATGGAGAGCTGACATATTGGAGGAAGCTGGGGTGGTGAGCAGACGAAGAGCTGAGCCAAGGAAATTCAGGCGTGAGAGTTCTGATAGTAAAGCTTTTTAAAGAGGAATGAATTGCTACAAGGCGTGTGGTAGTGACAAATGTGAAACAAAGTTGCTTTAAATTGACAAGTGCAGATGAAGCCACTGTTAAATTGATAAACTTTGATATTAAGCTGAGAATAAAGTGACCCGTGTTTACATACAGCTGCACTATTAAAGTGACCAATACTGATGTAAAGAAGCTTTTAAAGTGACAAGTGCAGATAACGCCATTGTGTTAAAGGGGATAAATGTGGACAACAAGCGGCTGATAAAGAATAAAGTGCAGACAGCAGGTCGCCGGGACAAAGTATCATCAACTCTTGTGTTAAGTGGAAAATTGCTTAGAGGTGACAATTGCAGACTACAGACCTGATATCGCAGAGCGGAGTTCAAAGCGCCAGATACTGTGGCTTAAAAATAAGGCTCGGTGCAGAAAACATTAATAAGAAAACTTACTGACTGCTTTGTTTATGGTCTAATCTTTGGGACGTTTCATTGTTTTAGGAACATTTAGAAGTTAGGTTAGAAGCGGGTAAAGTTTATAAGACATTCAAAGTACAATTAGAACTCATATCAAATTCATTACTTCTCCTCATGAAGATGGGATAAACTGTTTTCTGTGACCTTGTTGTTATGTATTTAATATTTTTTAATGTGTAATGTAAATAGATGGTGAGAGAAGCTGTTATCTTTATCTACTAATACCATATAATCTGATGGAGTTGGAGGTTTAGATATTGTGAGAAAATTGCATTATTATTTACTATTTATTGTAATATTTCATTGTAATTCATTGTAATTCTCTATGAAAATTTGAATTAATTGTAAAAAACTTATCCATGATTGTGGTTGAATCAATTGCATTATATTTATGATAAAAGAAAGAAGAGATTATTTTATTTATGCAGAAAAGTAAAGTTTTACTTACTTACCATCATCTTTTTGTCAGTTTCATTCTCTGTTAGGTAAATTGCCAGTCCACCTTTAGTATTTTAATATAATCCCTTAGTAAACAATAACTTAATACCGAGGTATTTTAGTGCATTACAAATGCTTCACAAATACTAAAGAAAAATGTTAACCACACACCTAGCTTCTTAGGAGCTAAGAACGTTCTCTTTCCATATGCATATATTTAGGAACAGCTTTGTTTCCCAAATGATAAACGCACATATATTCAGGGTCTTTAATACTACTTCTTCAAGGTTAGTAGTGACTTACGAATGAAGGGGCATGCCGGGAAAAATTAAGAACGAAGATAAGAAGAGTGGGTGGAGGGATCCATTTGAATAGAGAAATCTTGACTCAATTAGGCAAAAACATTCTTAATTAGCTGCCATAGGCACACAAATACAAACCTAAATATAAGGTTAGCCCTATGGCATTCATAAGTCGGTTAAGAAGCAAAAAACCAAGGGCGTGTCACGAGAGTCAGCATGCTACTTTTTGCCTAAACCTAAAACATTCTTAAGTGTAAATACGGTCCAAGGTCACAGGGTATGCACCGCCTTATAACTTGCAAATTGGATGCTGAGTCCTAGCGGCTGGGTTCTGGTGGTAGTCACCATCATTGTGAATGAGGAGTGGCTTTGGATTTTCTATAGAGTGACCATCACTTGGTTCCTGGTCTCAATATGACCTATTTAAGCTTAGCCCAATAAGCCCAATAGGCACAATAAACTCATAGGACCAGATTCAGAGACTGAAAATAAGAGAGGAAAGTTGCTCCTTTGCAAAACCATGTTGATTTCAGGGAGTGACTAGTTAACTGTACTCTGTATTCTTTGCCTGCAGGGATCTATCTTTGACCATTTATGCTGTATATCAATTGATATGATTGTTACAGGATGGTAATGTCTGTGTTTTTTGTTTTTAGTATGTCTGTTGATTGTTTTACATGTTGTCCTATGTTTTGTGTGATTTTAAGTTTTTTTCTGATTATTATAACTAATAGTTGCACCCGTATTGGGGGTACTTTTATTTTGAAGTGTCCTCATTGCTCCATGAGTTTATGATTTTGATTTCACTTACCCTGGACCGGTGCTGCACATACTCTTTTTCTTTGTTATATATCTTTGAATTGCCTACTTCACACATATATTGACCAGCTTTACTTTTACACTGTTATTTAGACTTGGAACTCAACTCTAATACTGTTTGCAACAGATGAAAGTTGACTCCTCTGAAATCAACATAGGTTTGTGCAGATGTTACTTCATCTTCTATCTTCAAACCTTGAGTCTGACCCATAGTCACCAATTCTCATTAGAGCCAAATTAATAAACTGTGCCCCTTTTAAACCGCAACTTAAATTTTCATGTCTTTATTATATTTGATTTATTCTGTCAAGGCTTGGGGGATGGTCGGACTCTTAGCCATTCGACATTAATGACTTCTGATGTTGATAGGGAGCTCCACAATATTTTTATTCCTCTAATTTATGTGGACAAGTTTTCAATTAGAGAATATTGTTGGTCCTTTACTATGAAGAATCACTCTACCATTATAAGTTTTATGGTGAGTAGTTAGACTTTTTGTGCTTCTGATTTTCCAAAACTGAGTAGCTTATGTTCCAGAGCTAAGTGTTTTTATCAAAGTATGTTGTTTACTATCACTGTATAAGTTCTAAACACAGTAGCATGACACAAAGAAAAGGAATGTGACTTGGATCAAGTCAATTGTCAATGAGCATGTTAATTCTGGGCTGACATGTCCATTCCCATTATATTATCATAGAAGCAAAAGTTAACATCAGTGTGCAAAATTACTTTAGTCTGTAAAAAGCACATATCTAATATATATGTTACAAATATTTGTTGACTGGTTGTTTTAAATACTGAATAGGCAGAGAAAACGATAAGCCTAAAAACCATGTGAATAAAAGCATAACGTTCGAACATTGTCTTAGTGTAGAGTTAAACTGACAACACACTAGACAGATTATTGGTCCTATCATCCAACTTTTGGTAAATCTGACCATTAATTGCTGTAGTGTGTAGTGCCAATGGGTTTTTAAAAAGCTGACAAAATTGTCCTCAAACGATTAGGTCCGATTATCTTATTGTTTAGAAATCCTGACTGATAATCGGACCCAAGATAGCGATATTTTCAAATGCATGGATTTATTTTGGTGGATGTCATTGCAGAAAGCTACACAATATGGATTATTGTTACATCAGCAATCAGTGTATGGAATCGATATTGGAGCCTTTCTTTAAGCGGAAATTGTCCCGTTTATTGGCTACTTCCTGGTGTGAACAAATATCTGTCTAGTTTTAGACATTAATAAATACAGTCAGCTATTGTTCAATACAAAGTACATTTTCTAAATAGATTAGCAGCTTCTATGGGCAAAAGTAAAGTATTTTACTTGTATGAAAAATAATTACATTTCGTTAGCACCCTTACTTTGCAAAATGGTTTAGCCAAGCTGTAACCTTATACCTGTTTTGCACTTACTCCCAAACTCTGGATCAGCCCCAATATTGTAATTCTCTACTTTAGAAAACCTTCATGTGTAATCAATTTCTGGACCCTTTCCAATTTAATAAAACAAAAAAAAATGAACCAAGACACTAGGAGTATAATTTACCTTGCTATTTTAGTATCTATCAAGTTTAGTAACATTACATAATTGGCATTCAACAGCTGTGTCTCCAAATGCACTTAATCTCTCAGTCATGCATTCTATTATTAGGGGACAAGGAATGCATATAATAAATTACATGTAATATCTGAATTATGTAAAAACAATATCATGATATTGACAGCAGATCACAGATTTTTTTTTTTATACATACTTAAGTTTGTATTTAACAAACTTTGGATTAACAATACCAACCAGTTCATATTAATATAGTAATATTAAAATGGCAAATTTGTTGTAATGATTGTGTTTAAAACATAGTAAAAATTTTGTTTTTCTTATAATTTTAATTTTATTTAAATTAAAAATATATATTTAACATTTTTTAATTTTTATATAAATTGTATAAACACACAAATATATGTCTACAATATTTGGTCAAAGTCTCAAATGCACCTTTAAACTTTAAAAGTGTAAAATAATATATACATTTGATAGATGTGAATAATCAGTTTGGAAGATAAATTTGGTTGATTGGTTTGAATTGTAGATTATAAATTGTTTTATACAAACCTGTGTATGTGAGGTGAAGTCCATTGGTAAATTAAGGACAAGAGGATTCAGACAAGCTGATTGGAGATATCCCTAATGAAAGCATCTAGTTGTGATATGTGATGAGGCAATACCCACAAAAGGTGAGTGGAATACCAGGGGAGAGGGTATTTAAAACCTCATATTACCGCTCTACAGAAGCGGACTGTGTTTATGTCTTTTATGGCTTGGAATAAAATGCAGCACAATTAATGCAGGAAAAGAAACTCTCCTTTGGGATGAAAGTATATAGCAGAATTTGAAATTTTTCAAAAACTTTATTACCTGAGATACTGTGTATTTGTTTCTTTTGGGTTGAAAATACTTATGACAATAATAGGATTAACTATTGAAGAATACCTACTCTGAGAGAATAACTCTGAACTATTGGAATGGTATAAAACTAACTTTTTATGTAATCCAGAGCAGGCACATGAAAGGGGAATGCAACCACTGCTGAGAAAATGCTGTTTTCAAACTAGAGACAGGAAAAAACTAATTTTCATCTGTCTCTATTTCTTAATAGCACTAATCAGATTTTTATTAATGAATGGGTAAGTATACCGATGGGCATACTTACCCATTTATTCGGAAACTGCCACTGCGAACCCATCGCATTACCGCAGACCCATCATACTGCTGCAGACCCGTCGTACTGCAGCAGACCAGATAAACAGGTGAGCATTACAGGGGAGTATATGGGGAGTTTTAGGGTTAGGAGTCAAGGGGAGTCTTAAGTTTAGGAGTCTATGGAGAGTCTTAGGGATAGGCTGCATGTAGGGGAGTCTTAGAGTGGAGATTGGAGTCTTAGGGTTAGGCTATTGGAAAGGAAGTCTAAGGGTTAGGCTGCGGTTAAGGGAGGGTTGGGGTAAGAGTAATTTAAGAGGAGGTTTAGGGTTAAGGAAATGGAAGGGGAGTGTTAGGGTAAGGATTAGGGTAAGGGTTGTAGTTTTATTTATACTTACCATTTGCCACTTCATCTTCTTTCTTCAATGGATCAATTGCTTCTCCTCTGCAAGGCAGACACAATCGATTTCCCAGTCAGTTTGAAAACGGGCCTTTTCGAAAAGGACCACCATTTTGTGCATTTTTTGTTTGGAAAACTGTGTGGGATAACAGCCGACAGGTGTATTATCCATAAACTTTCATTGTTGGTAGACAAAGGCCATTAATAATCCATATTAACTGAAAGTTTCAAAGCGTTCAACAGGCCAAATTTAAAGTCAAGATAAAGTGCAAATAAATAGAATACAAAGAGGGTCTCACATCCTGATGACTGTTGTTTCTGTGTTGTCTCATTTAATAACTAAAAAGTTTCATATGTTTTTAAACAACTGATCTAAATACTGAATTTGGTCTTAAGTTGAGCAAACTCTAAGGGCCTCATTTACAAAAGGCAATTTTTTTGCATGCAATTTTAAATCACATAACATCGCGGCGATATTGGCGCAATTTTTTTACACAAATCACCGTATTCAACAAGAAACGATTTGGCCGTGATTTAAATGAAATCACACGAGTTGCATTGATTTGAAAAGTGCTAAATCACGGTGATTTTCAATAGAAAACCACCGCGATTAGCCCTTTAACAAATCGCAGCACTTATAAAAAATTCTAAGGTAAACACATCGCCAACCACATCAACACAATAGATTTCTTCACCTTCATTCCGGCTGTGGACTGTGAGAGGACATTTACGTCCAGACTTTCTTCTTTCATTATTATTTATCTATAAGACTTTTTTTCACGCTTCCAATATTTTTTCACTTTGCATATTTTTCCTAACCTTTTTTAACACACTCTTTTGTTAATCATTTGAAAGACTACCGCTATTACTTGCTCCTGCACTTCGGACAGTCTATTCACCTTATCGTTTTCAAATATTCATCTATATGGTTCACAGTTTTAATAGGATCTATTACGTTTTTTTTGCTAATCACTGTATGCATTTGCACTTTAGATTAGTTCATTAGATTTTGTTTGGTATTATTTAGCACCAGTTATAGGCTCCTTAAATTATCACGTTTAAATAGGATTTTAATTACCCTATTGTTGATGGTTTTAAGGTTTGCTTTTCATCTTCTCCATTATTTTACTTTTTTGATGTTAATATTTATATATTCCCCCAGTATCTGAAACCCTCTAATTTTAGAGATCTCCAATAGTGTGTGCCAGCCAAGTGGTTATCTACCAATGTTTGTAGATTTTTGCTTTTTTCTATAAACTTAATTACTTAGGGATGCAGAGCGCTATATGCTCTGTAGAGATACATTTCAATAAAAAAATTAAAGATATATATATAGGAGCGCTTCATGCACAATAAAGTTATTTTATTTAAAATGCAGACACAGCTTCAGGGAGGGAGCCTGTTAGCATGAGACACTTCACTACAACCTGACTGTCTGCAGATTCAGCGAGAAGTACTGGAAAGTTCGCCTGCTGGAACCCGAGTGTGTCCGATAACTTCCTCTACGTGTTTCGTCTAAAGAAGACTTCCTCGGGAGGTGGGGTTAATTGTTAAAGGTCCCGGTTTAAATTGGAGTGCTCCCAAGACTTCTTCAATCCGGGCATTAGGCTAAACAATAGCTACTTCAAAACAACAATGAAATAAAGTAATTAAATAAAATTAAGTCCTTTGCAAAGAAAGTTTTGGATACAATTTTGTCCACACTAAATGAATCTCCTCCTCTTTTATCTTTCTCTACATACTCAATGGACTTAATTTTCAAGTACTGAAAAGTATGTAGATAAAGATAAAAGAGGAGGAGACAGCATGAGACCTGGAGATTGACTTTTTAAACCATAACACCAAGGGGACGAAATAAAAATTTTGATATTTGATATTGTCCCCTTTTTGTAGAAGAGAGAGAGAGAGAGAGAGAGAGAGAGAGAGAGAGAGAAATGATAAAATTACATGTATAGACAAGAGCAAAAAGGATGATTGAAATGCTACAGGCAATTAATTGAACATAATAATATAGTCAATGGACCGAATTCACAACAACGCATTTATATACTTATGTGCCTAGATTTCAATGGCAAAATACTACGCATGCGTAGTAAATTTTCTACGCTATCTATGTAGCGTTTCATTATGTAGATTGCATACATGCAGTCTTTAAAGACCACATGTACACAATCTACGTAACAAAATGCTACGTAGATAGCGTAAAAAAGTTACTACGCATGCGTAGTATTTCGCCATCTAGGCACGTAAGTATATAAATGTGTTGTTATGAATCCGGTCCAATGAAGTTAATCTAGTAATACTCCTACTCTTTTTATAGTTAGATATACATTTTTATGTAGATATATATTGTTATTATTACTACTACTACTACTACTACTACTACTACTACTACTACTACTACTACTACTACTA
>WWET01001491.1:355929-368300 GCA_011038615.1 Limnodynastes dumerilii
TTATTTTACATTTAACCTACTGAAACCATATAACCATTTAATAAAATATTTTTATACAAATAGATCTTTGCTAAAGAGAAAAATAAAGACATTTAACCAAAGAAGTCATCACTTTTAGCAAAATGAATATATATTTAAAATGTTTACAAGTATATTAATATTAGCTTTAATGATACCTTTGAATGTGCATGGATATCCAACAAAAGCTGGTTGATCCTAAAAGAAACCTGGGAACTCAAATATACTCTCAGTTGGAATAGCAGCTGTGAAGGATTTTTCCCAGTGCGATATAATTCAGTGCCATATGGATTTACCAGACTGGAACTGCATGTAACCATTTTTGATAGCTGACCACTAAGTGAGTGATCTTGCAAGACTTTCAATACTCTTTGTAGGTTTTTATATTTATTAAAACAAATGTTTAGTTGTGTTTATCAGTTTTTCTAAAGCAATTAAAAAATGTTTAGTGCTAAAATAAAATGAGATATATTTACTGTATATATAAACAGATCGTTTATGACACTTTTTGCTATATACCAATGGTCACACCATATTTTTTGTTTATCTTAACTTGAAAAATATGGCATTTAATAAAACCTCTGCAAAACATCCATTGCAAAATAAAAGTGTAAAGATGTGTTACAGCATTTACTTTTAGGGAAATTATTTTGATTTGATTGCTAAAAAGGCATTTATACAAAAAATGCAATTTAAACAGCACTGCAACACAACATATGGCGTTGGATGATTAGCAGTTTAAAATAAGCCTTTAAAATGTGTGCAGTAAAAATATACTGTCTACAAGCTTCAACTTCCATTTCAATGCAAATTTTCTGTACGCTGCATTCTCGAAGCCTTCACTCATGAACACTGATATGATACTTTTCTGTGCACACAGGAGAAAAACTCATTAAAGTTACAATACAAATAAGCACGTTTCAGGGGAAAAAATATATATTTTGGTTAATTAAAAAAGCTAAATAATTACTTTTTTGGATATAATATTGTGTGATGCTTCCCCAATTTGGGATTTCTACATCGAACAATAGTCAAAAAACATACTAGTGTATAAATTATGTATAGATATTAACATTCTATGTAGTCGAATACTGCTTACAAACTTCAGCAATTACAGGATATAGTCCTGCAGGCAAATGTAATTTCGACTTAATGGAAAACCAGTTTTATCATAGTCAGCCAGATGTTCATCTTAAATTTTGTTTCTTTTACAAATAAAAAGACCATAGTAATAGGATAACCCTAATCCCTACCCAGGTGAATCTATCATCATGAAATTTATACCCGCTGAGGATATGAACTTTTATTTAAATTGCTATAGGCTTTTTTTTTCCCCCTTCACTCACCCAAGTGCAAAATCTTTATTAGAAAACTGGCTTGAAATAAATGCAGAATACCTGATGAATAACATTGCAGACATTACTAAATACATCACGTAGTTTCCAAGACTTGCAAATATGAGTCATTCAATAAATCTAATTAAGGTGTGCTAAATTCCAGAATATAGTATAAGATGAAAAGGACAGTCACATGCCAGCTGTGAACAAAACAGATACAGCTCCCATCAATACCAAATGTCTGTTTCTGTTTTGTTAATGTAGTGTATTTACCATTTTAATTTCAAAATAACATATTTTATAACATGCAATGTTTTTTGCCTAGGTTTTAAGTAGAAACATGCTGATAGAAACTTTGGCCCTGATTCAGAATTTGAATGTAAGAGAGGAAAGTTACACCTGGGCAAAACCATGTTGATTTCAAGGAGTCAAAGGTCAACTGTTGCAAACAATGTTATAGTTGATAGGTGATGTTTCCCAGCCCAAGCCTAAATAAGAGTATAATAGTAATGCTAGTCAGTATATGTGTGCAATAAACATAAGCTAAGTATTCTCCCTGCATGCATAGCATAACATTCATTTGACCCCCCCTGAAATCAACATGGTTTTGTCCAGAAGTAACTTTCCTCTCTTATTTGCAAACTCTGCATCTGGTCCCCTATGCTTTTTAAGGGGCCAAATATAATTTATAGTTTCCTTTTCTTGTATCGCCATAATTTTCAGATCTAGGATGTCTGATGTCTTTCACAGGATAATAGCAGAACTTCATGATGAGAACAAAGTAAGAACAATCTAGTGGAGGGATCTTTTCAGTGTGTACTTTTTAACACCGGGTACATAATCTTTTCCCGAATCAGTAACAATGTCTGATTGTTACTGAAATTTGTCAGTGTGTACCTGCTTTACTCTTCACTTATTCCCCAACAGAATTACAATTTCAGGATGGTAAGCTGTTGGCTTCTTCTCCAATAATGTCTGAATTTTCAGGTTTCCTCTACTGTATACATAAATCTCAGCGGAGCTGATATAAATGATTACATTCACAATTTCTAAGTTGCATATAAGTGATGTAGAATCTAACCATAGGTCTGATTTTCACAGTCCCAGATGGTAAAGACGTACTTGGCTGCAGGTCTACAGCAGGTTGTGATACCAGGTGGCATTTCCTGACGCAGCTGTAGAACAGACCATGGAAGAGAAGAGGTGGAGACCGAAGCCTAGATATTGCACAAGAATCCTAAAACACAGGAATAGGCACCAGAACATAGGTGATGTGGAGACTGAACAGCAAGGCTGAAAACAAAGCATTTCTGGAAGCAGGAAATGTGGAGATTGCACAGCAATGCTGGAAGCTGGAGATGTGGAGATTGCATTAAAAACGATGAAAGCCGGAGCAATAAAGAGCTAGGAGCATGAAGTATATGTAAAGCTGGGCTCAGATAAAGCTTTCCATGCCATGATGCTGATTTCACAACATGGTGTATAAGTAAGATTGCAACCAATTAGTAGATCATTAAAACTTTGTTTATTAACCATACACTGTAGCAGCTGCTGAGATCAGACAATGGATTGCATCCATCACCCATTAAATTTACAGGATGAGTTATACATTCTTTCTGTAGGACATTAAATGGGTGATGTCATTTCCATTGTCTGATCTCTACAGGAAGCAGGTAGCTGCTAATTGGTCATTAAAAACCATTTAATGATTTCTGAAGCCCTATTAAACTATTCCCAGCAGGGGGACCTTACATTCATGCAATTTCCCACCATGTAAGACACACTTTCCCCTGTTTTTGGGTAAAGGTTAACTGAGCACAACTGTAAAGGACCTGTGAAAGTTAGTTTGAACTTAGACCAGAGTAGTGTAGTAGATGCTGTCTACTTAAATTTTGCAAACGCCTTTGAGACAGTGCCACACAAAAGGTTGGTCCACAACATTAGGGAACTGGGTCTAGAAAACAACATTTGTACTTGGGTCAAAAACTGGTTTTAATATATTTAAATGATGATTACAGAGCAAAGTTTCCATTTTTACACATGACACTAAACTATGTAAGGTAATAGAATCTGAGCAAGATGTAGCTTCTCTACAGAAGTACTTGAATAAACTGGAATGCTTGGCCAAATGGAAGATGAAGTTTGAAATAGATAAATGCAAGGTTATGCATTTAGGGATCAAAACAAGCATGCAATTAAAAAATTTAATGGGATAAATTTAGGGGAATCTTTAATGGAGAAGGATTTGGGAGTGCTCATGGGAACCAGACTTAGCAATAGTGCTCAATGTCAAGCAGCAGCTGCAAGGACCAGTAAAGTATTAAAAAGGGGCATAGATGCAAGGGAAGACTGTGAAATTTTGCCACAATATAAATAATTGGTAAGACCTCAATTTAAATACAGTGTTCCATTCTTGGCACCACTTCATAAAAAAATACATTTTGGAATTAGAAAAGGTTCAGAGAAGGGCAACGAAATTGGTAAAGGGTATGGAGACATTGGACTATGAGGAAAAGCCTGCTAGTTTAGGCATGCTTACTTTAGAAAGAGGCGTCTAAGAGGAGATATAATTAGTTAATGCTAAATAATATATAGAATTTGTGTTTTCTATTAATAGATAACTCTTTTACCTTTATAGACTGCATATTATTTTTTACTTCACTGCCTAGGCAGAAATTTTTTTTGTTTATTTTTTAGATTATAATATTAAATGTTTATTCAAGGATTACTAAATTGCATGTAGTACATAAAACCATATGTATACTGGTAATATAACATATAATTCCATTACCTCCATGCATGATAAGTAAGATTTAGCAAAGCATAACATATGGTACATTTCTCTTTAATTGCTGCTGAGAAACACAGTTTCATGGTCAGTGATTTCCTCCTTTTCTAGGATCTTTACAGCTTTAACATGGAGAGATAATTGAGTGCATAGAAATGTAAACACTGTTTTATTATTATTATTATTATTATTATTATTATTATTATTATTATTATTATCATTATTATTATCATTATTAATATTATTATCATTATTATTATTATTATTATTATTGAAATGAAACCAAAGATAGAATTTAATTAGTGACAAATAGCCTTTCAGAATGCACTGTTTGTTGTTTTTGACACGTGATTGGATTGTCTTTGCAATCTATAGTGTTACTGTGAAAATCCGGCACTATTAATCCCTGCTCCTAAGCATTTTCTGTGTGAACTGAACGATCTCTCTGTTTCTGAACTTCTGCATGCCAGACAATTGTTTTCTCCTACTCTTTACTAGTCCCTTTTACTAACTCCAGTCTTGACCTTGAAAGTAACTTCATTTACAATTAAGCTGCTGGAAGTTTATTTCTTGAACCAATACTATTTTATGTTCTTGAGTTCTTGATCCTTTCACTACCAGAGTTTGGTTTACTGCTTGGCCCTGGGCGAGTTCTATATTTTGTGGTCATCATTGTAAGCATTATTTCCCTCAATAATATTATCGTCAGTCAGATAGATGTTCATTTAACCTGCCACAAACACTATTTATTTTAAAAATATTTAAAATGATAATTTCCCATTATTTGCAGGGTTCCTCTATTGTGATTTATCAAACATCTGGTTTTTATACCATGATTTATATCATGATTTTTATACATAGAATTGGAAACATCTGTATGCTGATTTGGAATGAGTTTGTACAGAACATGCTGGATTTCCGTCACGTTTTCAGTACTACATTTTATACACACAAGAGATTATGATTGACAGAAATGGCTGCTCTGTTCATTTTCCCTATTTTGGGCTACATCATTTAAACACACACAATGGTACATATGGATGGGATTCAATTACGGGACATAGCATACGGGCAGAAATCAGCCCAGATTACTGCTGCTATGTGACCAAAAGTGCAAGTGCAGGAAAATACACTGTATTGAACATTGATACATGATATTGTGTAAGTGTCTACGGTGCAATGATCACGCTTGATCGTTATAAAGTGCACAACATTGTTTGATTCCATCTTTTAAACTTTCCAATTTATGCAATTAAACAATGTCATGCTGTCAGGTGAAAAGTGCAGTAAGTTTGGGTTTTCTTACCTTGCTTCAAGCGATTCTCCATCATCTTCATGCAGTAGGACTTCCTCTGTGGGCGGGTATATCGTTGCTGCAAGGGGTTATGGGACAATTCCACCTTCCTCCAAGTGTAGTGTGTACGGAGGCATCGTGCAGCCAGCTGAAGGTGAGTAATATCTGTTATATCTGTCTGTCATTTGAAAATTGTGTAGTGTGTACCCAGCATTAAATAGAACCTTTGACAAGTGCAAATGTTTTGACGTAAAAAGGGCTAATTTCCATCTGCATCCAGATCTGGATCAGGTGCACTTGCCTTGGCATGTCCTTACTGTACATTAACTACAAGCCTTCTCCCCTTTCCTTTCCAAGACACGCTCTTTAGGACACAAGCTGCTGCTACTCATGTTGCGCTGTTGTCTGAATGGGATGCGATTTTGTACTCTTCGGTTCTGCACATGCACAGTAGGAAGTCATGCACAGATGTCACAACAACTGTCGCACATTCACCTCTGGATTAATTCCACTGTGCACCAATAAACTGTTATTTATGCTGTAAAAAAATTAGCTATAGTGTAAGCCTAGAAATGTATTTTAAAAATGAAATCATTCATCATTTTAATCTTGATATATTTTTAACATGTGTAGGGCTGTGTTTTTAATATGTATATAAGGCCATTTAATGCATGAAAACAACCTCCTTCTTACACTAACACCAACCCCTAAACTTGTGAAAGAGAAAACACAGATAATCCGGCTGCCCCGGGTCGACCTTACCTAGAGGCATTGTTGGAGAGTTGCCTAGGGCGGTATGTCACCAGAGTGGTGACACAAAGCCTGAGCTGTTCATTTATAAAGTTTGGATAGCCAAGATCATCACTGGAAGGCAGAAGGAAATTATCATTGGCAGTACTGGCTGTATGGTTGATATTATCTCTCTCCTCTGCCACACCTGATTAAGTCACTCTAAATCAGAATGACTCAGAATGACCTAATCAGACACTGCAGGGGGAGACACTAAGAGACTGAACTTCCTCCCTGTACGCTGATTACTCTGGCTCACTGTCTGTCAAGGCAATGAGTCAGAGTGGCGGAGGTCAGACAGCCAGTGCTGCAGCCTCGGAGGCACAAGCAGACCTTGATTATAAAGGATACTCCAGGGGATAGATTTACTAAGGAGCGAGTAAACTAGCCCTTAAAAATCATGGCACATCGACGTAGTTCACCGTCAATTTTTTTAATAAAATCGATGGATTTACAAAGGGGCAAGTTCCCCTGTCGATTTGCAAACTACAGCGATGTGTGGCAAATTTTAAGAGTTTATTCATTGCAATTAAGATTAAGCACATCAGGCCAGATCTAGACCCCTGCACACTTATTTTACGTGCGTGCGGGTGTCTGTAGTTACACTCCAGTAACACTCCCCGCTGTCGGTAGGAAATCTGGAAACTTATTTGTCCAGATTTCTACCTTAACTTTAACGACTAGGTCTGTATCTGTACGGCTACAGACCTAGTCGTAGTGGGGCTTCCCTGCCCCGACTCCTCATTTACATGGCTATCCTCGCCTGTATGGTGTGGATATGGCCATGGAAACTGAAGGGTCAGCCCCTGCAGGGTAAGTACTGATATATGTAACTTTGTTCACATGTGCAGATGTTCTGAGACAGGGGACTTAAGCAACATGAGTTTTGAATCTGGCCCATTATGCCCCTTAGTTAAGTTAAATTTTTAAATGTTTCAAAAACAAAAATGTCCTTTCAAATAATATAAACCCCAGTCGTAGCATGCTATTAACCCTTAGTATGCTGCTGCATATAGTACTAGAAGGCACAGCATGCCCATGTATTGCTGGGCATGCAGTGCCTTTTAGTACAATACGCGGCAGCATGCCAATTGTTAAAGGAATTCTGCGGCATGCATATTATCCACAGTACATATATAGAAACATTAAATGTCCCCCAAAACCCAGCCATTTAAATTGTACAGTATGGGCATGCTTAGCCTGCTACGAACAGCGCGCCACTACGAAAATACGAACGGACACAGGGAAAAGTTAGGGTAGGGTTCGGCGGACCTAATGAAAAGAAAGTAAGGGGAGTGTCGGTGGAAATGAAAGTTTTTACGCTGCAGCGGTAATATGCTCCGCTCTCATTCATAGGTCTGGATCAGGCCCATAGTAACTGTAGATCTAATAGTTAATGTCCCCAGTACACATAAATTAATAATTAATGTCCACTGTTATACATAAACATACAGTAAATGGCCCCAATACACATAAATCAATAGTTAATGTCCACCACTATACATAAACATAGAGTAAATGGCCACTGTTTAATTAATGTTAAACATTTCTAGTTGAATTTTTTTTTATAAATACTTAGTATTTTTTCGGAAATCATAATATTTATAATTAATAAAAATACTCACTGTTCTGTCGAGGGCTCATCGATGGTCTGGGCCTTCTGCTCCTGATGGCTGGATCCCGGGACATGATCCATCCTTTTCTGGGTCCCTCCAGCGAATGACTCCTGTTATTAAAGAAGCCCTATTTATATCTTCTGACAGGAGTTCCGAATTTAAACTTTGCTTGTCTTTACAGAATTTACAAAATATTTTTGTATACTTTTGTTAAACAATGCTTTATTTAAAGTGAAATTGGGTTAGTCTTTAAATTTCAAAGTCCAATGTCTACTGTACATTATGGCAAAAAAGTTAATACTTACAGAGAATTTTCCTGGTAGTCCGGTATTCACAGTAATGGGTGAAGGTCACAAATATGTTGTCTATATAAAAGGGAGGTCACTGTATTTGGATGCTCTCTGTATTGGGTTGTGATCACTAGGATGCTCTCTGTATCATATAGAGGTCACTATAAATCTCTTTATTATATTGACAAAAAATTGTAAGTGGATATTGTATTAGATTGTACATCTTTTCCATTATTGTGGAAAAGATGTCAAAATGACTCCATTTACTGTTGTTCAGAAATTACTTTGTATTTTATGTATGTTTAATATTTCAAGTTAAAAAAATTGATTTTATTTATAGTGTGACTTACCTTATTTATATATATATATTTTTTTACATTTACATTGAATTTTCATTATAGTTATCATAATGGTTATACAAACTCTGTGATCAGTGTACTATTTTATTTATGATTTAAATAACTTGTGGTGCTGTTTAGTGGTTAAAAAAAAAATTGCTTCTTTGTGTAATTTTTTTGGGACACATATACAGTAAACACTAAGTTTCAGAGGATTTTCTGCTAGGGGGCACCAGCCAAAATCTCGCCTAGGGCACAAAATTGGCTAGGACTGGCCCTAGGGCTGCTACTGCGTCTATTAAAAGTATTTGACGTCCCACTTTGTCATTTAAGTATTGTGGAACCGCTGCATTATCGCAGAGCACATGCTGGAGAACACAGGTGGCCTTGCTTCTGACTTTCTTTGCTCACACCCGTTCTGCACATGGACATGTGCTCTCATGTTCATGGAAATGTTACAATCCTATAACCCATTGATGGTTTTATATTTTGTCAGGGTCTGAGTCTTCTTGATTCCAGATTAGTGCCCCTTATGACTTTAATATAATCAGTTTCTTTTTCACATAGTATGATCAACAAGCGTTTCCTATAAGCTACAATCAACTCAGTTTAAGCATTCACAACAGTTTAAGTTTTAGTGCACCAAAATCAGCCAACACGCTTTTGTTACTTCATTTTCTTGATATGGTAATTTTGTCATGCTTAGAATGCTGATGACATGACACACTAAACAATTATTGGCTGGTCATTCAGCTTATCATGCTGTTTAAGGCAAGTGGCAATTGGTTGAAATGTAAACAAAATCCTCCTAAAATGTTCTGCCGTGATTCTATTAGGACGGGCACAGGGTGGTAGGGTGTTTGCTCTAATTATCTGTGAGTGTGATTTCCCCAGCTTTCAAAGTGTTAAGCTGGAGACGCACTTGTCCAATTTTCTCTTGATTTAACTCCTGACTGTACTGTTTATACATTCCTACAGCAGACCAATTTTGCAGATACAACACTCAATTCATAATAAACACTGCTGAAAGAATCCTGTCACCATATAAGCACTCTTTCAATTTCCGCCATACTGCCTGTCACTCACAAACAAAGGTGGTACTGCATGGCATCAGAATCAGGAAAAGCAATAGACAAAGCAATCGAGTGATCGTACACGATCGCCAGATCCTAACCTAGGAACGCTAGTGATTTTGATACAATCGACGATTTTATTTACTGCGCATGCACACGGTAGATGTTATGACATGTAGCGCTGAACATACGTACCATCAGCGTAACTACAAACGAAGAGGCGGGGGCATCCATACAACACCCATAGTTAACTTTGTAGGTGGAGGAAGGCATTTAAATTGGACAGTATGGGCCGGGTTAGGCAGTAATGTACGTAAATCCATTATGTACGTCAGTACATACGCTTTGAAAAGTTAAAGTAGGGTTTGGGAAGTGTATAACAGCCAAAGTACGTATGAGCGAGCGGAGTGCATAGAAAATATGATAGTGTAACGAACATAACAAGCCCATAGGTCTGCATCCACCTCAATGTGAGTGTACACACTTATTCAAAGTTAAGCCAACAGGTGAGCCGGGGGTCGGATTGAACAAAAATTGTAAAGTGTTTATCCATCTTGTTGTCAGGAACTATGAAAATTGTATAGTATGTGACATATGAAGACAATACAGTACCAAACAAGTTTCTTTCTAGTATCACTTAAAATGAAACATTTATGTTCCTTTTGGTTGCTATTTCCTTTAAATTATAATACTAAATGTAAGGCAATGTAATATCAAATTCTGCACATTCAGTTAACTTGCAAATAAATGTGTTTTCTTAATTCTGATTTTCCTTTTGGAAAAAAAAAAAGAGCCAAAAAAAACTGCATCTTATGTCCTCAATCAATCTTCCAGATAGGAATAGAAATAAAATGAGTGCATTTTCATCTTTACTACCATAATATGCTATCAATTGTCAGTAATATGGGTGCCCTCTTTACCTCTCTTCATTATGCTAGATATATTACGCCTTGAAACGCGAGCCAGATTGGAATAGACTATGGTTATTGTAATACCTCTAGTGGATGTCATTCATAACCATAAATAGCGGGAGAGTAAAAGTGTCCTTTGTGACATGTACATAAGTTGCAAAAGGATAAACAAATTACTTTAAAAAAAAAAAAAAAAACAGATGCTGCTTAAACATGGCATGTAACTATAAAGCAATGACTTATTTCTCTTTGCAAATGAAAGGAATGTTATTGCTGCAGTTCCACTAAGTCACTTAACTTGCTTGGGCTGTAATAGATTTTAAAGCATAAAAAAGTCACATTTGTTTAAAGAACAATAAAAACATGTGTTAGGCAGTGAAAAGTGAGCTTATCATTCTAACTGGGACCCTTTCCTTTTTTCATGTTTGCAGTTGAAGTTATCCCAGATTGTTATGATCGCTAGTTCTCAAGTTAACAAGCAGTCCTTTGAACAATTACATTATAGGTTACATAGGGTGTCAGTATATGAAAATCTTAAGATGAACTCCTTTTTTAATACAAGAGGTTATAGTAAGTGCACTAAGTATTGTGTTACCATTTTAAGTTGATTTAGATAAATAAATAAAAACACAACACTGAGTAATAATGGACAGGGCTGATCCAGAGTTGCACTTATACCTTTTTTTTTAGAGGCAAGTGTAGACCTGAGCAATACCATGTTGAACTGCAAGGGGAGACAATTTTAAATTGTGAAAGCAAAATTAGAATTAAGAGGTGAAGTTTATTAGCTCAACTCTAATTTATAGATTAAACATAAAGCTATGCAGAATCTGTCAGAGGGTATAAATAGGGGACCAAATATGACTCATAGTTGTTTGCAGAGGGACACCAAAGAAGATGGACCGGGACTTCAGGATGTCGCGTGAAGAAAGAAGTAGATGAAGCACTGGAGATCACGATGTTCCAAGCAATTTCTGTGAAACAGGAAGATATCAGAAAGGTGAGTAGTATTGTTTTTTATTACATTGCAATAATAAAATAAAATAAAATATTATCTGGGCACAGTATTCTAGAATAAGAACCAGGTCACACTATGTACTATTCAAGAGAAGGAGAAATCACACATAGTAATCTCTCAAGATGAGAGATTTTAACCGGGTGCAAAGAGAAGGGTCACTCAAAACGTGCACATTTTCCAGGTAAAAAATGATTATCTTTTATTAAATATTATCTTCAATTTAATAGCAGCGAAGTATTAGAAAAAAGACACACATAAAGTGCACAAATACATATACAATGATTAAAAAATGAAGACAGCTGTGTAGCCAGTTTGAGTGCATGCTGAATGGGCGTTTCAGACTCCAGTTATAGTACCTATTCAGTAATTATTTGCACACTGAATTTTCTGTCCCTCACAAATACAAAATAAAAAAACAAAATAACAAAACCCCCTCACGGAGGCGCTTCACTCACATGGAGCCCTCTCTGTCCCTGTATTCATGGATCATACGTGAAGTGGAATGCTGGGATGGCTATCTTGAGCCGGCGTGCATGCAGTCTGTGGAAACAGCAGCTGTCTTGTAAGGCCAATGTATGTTTCACTGTCTTCGCAAGTAGGATCAGGTGTGGGGTATTTAAAGAGCAGGCAGACCAATCCCGCAGGTTACATATATAATCTGCAGATAATAAGATAAATGCATAAATTTCTACATAATATCTAATAGACTGTGACACAGTCACACCAAGAATATGCTTTGCAATATTTTAAAAAACGGGGGGAAGGTTCTCAGTCAGTATGAATACCGGAGATGCCGGTAACATATGTCATCCATGCCAAACTCATTGACTATTTCAGTCCCTCCGATGTTCGTCTAGGTTGGAGCCAGCCTAAAAAGATCTTTATTAGTTATATGGGGG
>WWET01001492.1:9288-19594 GCA_011038615.1 Limnodynastes dumerilii
TATATATGTATATCCTTCCCCCTTCCCCTAACAGTTTTATCCTTTTCTATCCGTATTTTATCATTATTTAAGCGCACACCTAGGTGTGATGTAGTGGCTTTAATACGTAGACCAGTGATTCCCAACCAGAGGTACAGGAACCCCTAGGGGTACTTCAAGTGTTCCTTACTGATTGTCACAAAAACTAATCAGTAATGGCAGCATATTAGCCTATTGAGGGATCTACCTGTGATGTGTCTCCTGTCAGGTGATATATCTGTACACTGGCCAAGGAGTCAGAATGGGAAGGAGTTATAATGATTAGAATGCAGTGAAAACCTGCAGTTTGCAACAGATTTTCTGTAGCATGATATTATCTTATAGATATACAGTATCGAGAGGTATGAAATAGCAGTGTAGTTATATTGGATTCCATTCTTCTTTAGAGCGATTTCAATGGGCTACATAGCATTTTGATTAACCTGGATCGTTAGAAGGGTTGGGTGGGCCAAGAACTAATGTTGCACATAGACCCACTCATTTCTTAAAAGTCCTCTGGCTGGGGCGCTGCAAACGACTGTAGTGTCTGCTTTCACTAATCAGAAAAAGGCACATTTTACAACAAGAATAAAAACCATGTTTCCTACCTTATTAAAATATTGCATGCCTCCCAACTGTCCTGATTCCAATAGGAAAGTCCTGATTTCAGCTGACTGTCCCACCTTCTAGTTTGTTAAAGTCTAGTTATTTTATTATATAGTTTCTATACTCTTCTATGTTAATTTTGTCCCATGTGTCTGTCAAGGGGCGGAGTTTATGATAAATTAGGCGGGCTTTGGGCGGAACCAGGGGTAGAGTTTTGACAAGACCGACGTGGGGCTTATTTGTCCTGTTTTCCTTATTGTATGCTGCACAGACTGCACCTGAAATTGCAGAATACTGAAGTACCCAGCACCATGCCGAGACCCAGTTTACAATGGAGGTTAGTGCCTTCTCTATGTAAATTCCTCAATTTCGTAGTCTTGCAGTTAATAATATAATGTGTGCTTCTCTCAAAGTAATCATCAAAAGTCAAGGAATTAATTATTCTCATTGTAAAGTCCTGTTAATATCCTTGAGATTAAATATTTACTGAGTTGTAAATCCTGGAAAGTCCTGCAAAATATTTGGGTGGAACACAGGGGGGTAAAAACTGGGGGTTATCAGTGTAAAAAGTTTGGGAACCACTGACCTAGGCTGTATTATTGACCTAGATAAAACCCCCCAACATAATTGGACTACTCTCTCGGCTCTCCCCGCTGTCAGAGTAGACAGCCAATCAGAAGCAGCTTTAATAAGCTTTAAGAGCTGTCTGTCTTCCACACACTGTTCAGAAGAAATACTTAAATACAATAAATGCTTTTAGATTACAGGAAAAAAGTTACATTAACATTTGTTTTTGTGATGTATCTGTGTGGCCAACCTAACAGGGACAGTGCTAAACCTCCACTAACCTCAACCATCCTTTTCTCACTGTCTAACCTTAACTCTCCCCTCTCTGAAACCTAACCATAATCTTCCCTGTCCCGCAGCCTAACCTTAACACTTCCCTCTCCGCAGCCTAACCCTAACCCTCTTTGTCCTGCAACCTAGCCCTAACATTGTTGAAATAAGAGCATTCAACATTGTACCTGTTCTGTGCACAGCACAGCATAGCACAGAACAGCACAGCACAGAAAAGCACATCGAAGCACAGCATAGTACGGCACTGGCAAATACTTCTCTCACTGGGACCCATAACAGACTTCAGTGGGTACCAATGATGCCACAATGTAACCACTGACTGACAGAGGTTCCCATTTTGTATTCAAAATAATACAAAATTACACAGCATTAGCTGGGCTGTACTGTCCACGCTCAGAAGAAACATCACCTGAATCAGCTAAAGCCGAGTGTATACATTGTGGGTTGGAGCAGGGGCGACTATCTTGCTACCTTACAGCTACACCACCTAAATTTTAGTTGTGCCACTGTGCATAAGCATGGTATGGCTATGTTCTATACAGGGTTGCATTCACAATTAGGGTATAAGCCTAATATGGATCCATTTGTAGTAGGATTAATTTGTGTTATTTCTTAGACTGACAGTTACATAAGTGTTTGTCACAAATTAGTTCAGTTTTGCTTTTTAACTGTCACAAAGTTACTTCTGTTTCGTTATGTGATGATATATTAAATAGCACTTTCTTTTACTGCTAGTTACACGCTTTGCACTCAGAGATGATTATACCTAGTAAAGTAAAGCTATACAAGATGTTCAATAATTGTATTTAATTGTTTCAGCAAGCAGCAACAATACATTCTTCTGAAACATATTTTTCACAGATCTGTAAATACTAAGGTTATTATGACTGTTGAGTAACTTTAGTACTGTACTGCAAGGAAGAGTGTCAGGAAAGCATTTGGGGGTAAGACCACCACTGCTAATATTATTGGACCAGATCCAGCAAGGTGCGTAAGTGGCCTGACTTCACTGCGCCCTCCAGATGTTACGCTAGGGTCACGATAGTAACCCTAGTGTACAAACAATCGCACAGAAAAAAGGAAATGGGCTGTGCTACCCGCTAAAGTGGGCGGGAGGAAGCATGCAAAGTGTAAAGTGTGGGAGGAGGCTCCCACACTACTGTGGATCAGTGGTCGTACTATATGGCAGCTTAATCTGCAATAAAGCCTGCACAAGAGAGGGGAGTGACAGGGGGCGTGCACTCCCCTCTCTCTCTCGGACGTACAGACCCCTGTTCGTACGGAATAAGTGCGGGATCTGGATCCGGTCCATTGTTATCGCCTCCCCACCAATGTACGCTGCCCTGTTATCAGGGAACTTCTGTCACATGCAAGTGGGCATTAGGGCCTCTCAACTGGTCAGGCTTGATAGCACCAGGGATCCTGAGGATGTTAGGCCCAGTACAGTGGTTTCCTTAAATATGGTTTCAAACATGATTTCCCACAGTGGCCAAGGGTATAAATATTCCCCAATGACAGTAGACTGTCATTAGCGCTGGGATGTCCTGTTTTCCAAGACCCCCCTAGGATTAAAAGCTTACAAAACTGGACCCCAGCAGAGCAGCTAAGTGTCTTTTTAAATTACTGTATTTTTATGTACATTTTAAATATGAAAAGGCTGGCCCTCCTATTTATTCTTTTTACTGTTGGGGGCATTGACATGGCGCAGCGGGCCATGGATAGCAGGGCATGCTGGTGCTTGTGGTTCTCAAAATGCCAGCATGTCCTGCCATCCATGGGCATGCTGTTGCTTGTAGTATTAACTATTAAAGGATCGAGGTAAAGCATTATTTCTATATTAAAGGATCAGGGCAAGGCATTATTTCTTTATTACTAGATCAGGGGAAGGCATTATTTCTTTATTAATGGATCGGGGCAAAGCATTTTTTATTAATGGATCGGGGCAAGACATTATTTATTTATTTATTTGGATCGAGGCAAAGCATTATTTATTTATTTGGATCGAGGCAAAGCATAATTTATTTTTTTGGATCGAGACAAAGCATTATTTATTTGAATCGGGGCAAGACATTATTTATGTATTAATGGATCGGGGCAAAGCATTATTTATTTATTAATGGATCAGGGCAAAGCATTATTTATTTATTTGAATCAGGGCAAAGCATTATTTGTTTATTTGGATCGGAGCCATGTAAATGTCTTTTTAGTGTAACGGGACTTTTAAAGTTTTATTGTTTCTGGGAGTTCTAAATGTTTTTTATTGTAAGGTGGGCCATTATGTATACTGCAGATTCCTATTAACCCTTGGCATGTTGCCACATATGGTACTATAAGGCACAGCATGCCCTGCAATACAATTGCATGCTGTACCTTATAGTACTATATGCCCCAGCATGCTAAGGGTTAATAGCATGCAGCGGAAGGCATTTTAATAGCCTGTATTGTTCTGTTTTTTTCAGAAGGGGCACAATCTACAGTGAGTTTAACACAAACTTGCCATCGACAGACATCACTGTAGTTTAAAAATCACAGGGGAATCTCGCCCCATATTAAATATGGCGATTTTAGCAAAAATATTATTGTTCAACTACAGTGAAGTCTGTCGATTTTTAAAGGTGAGTAAAATCTCTCCTTAGTAAATTTTTTATTGGCAGGTGGAAATATTATTTGTTCTGTTTTTTGAAAGATTAAGTTTGAGATGGTTGGAGGACATTTAAGGTGAAATGGCAGAGAGACCTTAAGTTACACAGTTGGGAGTTTAGGAAATTATCTCACATTAGTGTTTTTGATGCATTTGCTTTGACTGCAAATGGTGTCTACATTACAACTCCTGCATAGATTACATTAATAGAAACACATGGAAAGGTTCAAAGTAGTCCTTATAAATCTTGAGATAAACTGTTCAAAGATGCAATAATGGTAATGTTAATGTTAAATATTTATTTTTCCATTCATCAAAAAAAAAGTCTTGGGACCTGATCCTGAGCTGTGCTTTAATCTATTTTTTCGCAGTAGGATACTGAAATGGAAGCACTGCTACCCATTCATCTGTGTTTGCATCTGTGCGCTAATGCAAAGGGTATTTCCACAGCTTTTAAATGAAAAAGGTGGTGGTGTAGTGCTGCTATGAATGCTGTGAGGTGCTTGCCAGACTCCATGCACTTCTGCCAAAATTTTACACCAGTTCAGAGCTGGACTGTATTTTTATTCATTAAGTGGCCCTTTTCAGTTTTAACACATCCCTACACAAGTATATAAATAAAAAATTTTTTTAAGAATAATCAATTTATTTTTAAAGCATTTTTCTTAACAAAGGTACACAATTGGGTTTATTTATTTATTTTTTAAGCCTGACTAGCAGCGGATTGCCAGTTATTCTAGTCTGGCATTAGTTAACAAACTACAGTCATTTTCTTGGACTTTAATTTTAGTATACATTAAAAAGAAAACACATTTGAAGCATGCAAACCTGTATAGCAGCCTATACAGTACACCTCTTAGCCTCTGATTAAATGCATACGCTTAAGCAGGGTACAAATTTTTCAGCAGATAATCTTTCCAATCACACAATCAAAAGACCGGCTCAGCTAATATGTTACCAGTGTGCACTGTCCAATGATCTCCTAATAGACACAGTACACACTTGCAAAAAGCAAAAGATATCTTTCCATCATTGATCTGGCATATTAGGAGCTCCAAATGATCAAATCAAAAGGTCACAAATGGTTTAAAAGATTTTTGGGCATCTCTGGGCAGTACACACTGGTAAGATATCCGGGGAAATTGTCTTTTGATTGTGTAAATGAAAAGATTATCTGCCGAAAAAGCCCCAGTGTGTACCCTGCCTTAATGTTCTGAAAAGTTGGGTATAAACAGTACTAGGGCAGAATACTGATATACAGATGTCCCCCGCTCCACTAATGGACATGCAAGATACAGAACAGAAATGTAATTTTAACAATAAAAAAAATAGATACCAACAAACTGATTATTAGGTCAAAAGATAGCTGGATGGATCTAGGATTCTGGCAATATAACAGCAAAGTAGTGACTAAGAACCAAATGAAAGAAATATCTGAGTGGAGATTTTCTTGTTAATCTTAGGGCTGCATGTTCATCTGGCCCTAGGAACAGGGTAGATTGTGTTCACATTCCATTGTAGTGGGTTTGTAAAAAGTGGATAGTAAACAATGTATCAATGTGTTTCTACAGTCTTGCATAACAGATATAATGGGCCTGATTCAGACTTAAGAAAGTTCTTAAAATAAGAACTTAAAGTCACTCCTTGGTAAAACCATGTTGTTTTTGGGGGGAGTCAAATTAATTGTATTCTTTGAATGCAGGAATACATCTCTGAATTGCTTACTGAAAAGAGACACTGGCTAGCTTTAGTATTACACTGTTATTTAGACTTGGGCTGGGAAATATCACCTCTTAACACTAGTACTGTTTGCAACAGATGAAATATGACTCCCCTGCAATCAACATGGTTTAGCCCAGGAGTAACTTTAAGTTCTTATTTTAAGAACTTTCTTAAGTCTGAATCAGGCCCAATGTTTCAAATTTAAGTTCACGGAGAGGTAGAGATAGATAGAGGAAAGAAAGGTTTCCTAGAGGTAAGTAGTGGCTACCCTCCACAATAAATGGTACCATACATTTGTGTCTCATTTTCCTTTCAGGGCTTCTTGATGATCAATTAAATGTTCTTACTAATGTTCCTTCACTTAAGTACCCGCCGGGGTGCCCTCCTCCTCTGGATGAGTGAGGCTATGCTAGAACATGTGGTGTGTCTCCCGCTGACAGTGACCGCGAAGGTGCACACTCTGGTCTCATTTGTGTAGCGGGGTGAATGAAGTCCTGCTACCGTGATAATTCCTCACTATAGAGGATGAGAGCTCTCATAATCTGGACATGGTAAACATTGTATACATTGTACATTTATAGATCAGTATTTTGCCATATATAACCCCTATTTCTGTAGGGGTTCAAGAGGGTTATTGGGGAAGACCCTCACAGCCCCTCCAGGTTTTCTTTGATATAGAAAACATAGTGCAGCTCCAAACCAGACCTCTGCATGGTGGCCAAGTACAGATTAGAACCACAAATCACATGAACAGTCCTCTCACTGACTGCTTGATCATGATAAAAGATACAATTTGGTCTTATTTTATTCTTTTCAAAAGCAAGAGGTTAACACGTACAATGATCTAGTGTTTGACTCAGTATAATTGGATAGAATATCACTTATAATATGGCACCAACTCTTTAGATTTCCCTAATAGATTTATTGATTCACAACTTTAAGCCAGAGACTTGCCGACTCTCCCAGAGTATCCGGAAGACTCCCATAATTCAGGGATTCCAGGAGAGAAGGCCAATCTCTCGCAAATCCCGCCCCCTGCATCTCATTACAGCAATCCCTAGTATAACTATAGCTTGCAGTCCTGATTTTCATCATCTATCCCTGCCTACCACCTGGAACACTATGAATTGCAGTAGTACTGGACAGAGGTGGGGGCTTAATGACGCAATTTGCATAATATGAATCATGAAACCTGGGCCCCAAAAGGGGATCTATTTCTTCCCTCCGAGATCTCCTAGAGGGAAGAGATTCAAGAACCCTGATTCATACAGGAGGTCTACACACCCAATAGACGCCCCCCGGGCTAATTATACAAAATATCTTTCTTATACAGGTGAAATTACTTTTTTGTAGTACCACTTAGTGACCCTCTTTCATTTACTTTGTACATTTGTTACTTTACTATTGGTTGCTTGCCTAAACATTTCCATACTTCCTGCATTATTTATCAAGTGATGGTTAAATAAAGTAAGTTAAAATAAGACATGGGTTTAACACATTGAAAATATGGTTCAAGTCAACAAAAAAGGTTTGTGCTGTATATATAAAATGATAAACATGTTTTGTTGCCTAAATACAAAGTAAGCATAGCACTCACAAGCCTACTGCACAAATCTGCACAGTGTCAGTGTATAAATAAACAATGTCTGACATCAAGTATTAAACTCTCCTCCTTTTTATGTATAATTATAATAGCTTCCTGCATTATTTACAACAAAAAGCTGTAGTGACTTCTCTTTCTTTCCTGCAATAAGGAAGTTGTTTATTTGAGAATCTAGCCACAGTGTTCCATTTAATCCTATAAATGAATGCATAGAAAGTCTTTTCCGTCCCTGTTTGTATTACCCTAAGTGTAGAGAGAAAGAATCAATGATGTATTGACATTTTTCTAGTGGCATACCTTAGGCAGCAGGTGACCTATGTTCTTTATTCTCATCATTACAATCTTGTGTACCAGAATGCAAGTGTTTAAATATCAAGTTTACCTTCTCAATATTAGCGCTCTCTTTGTGCCTATTTTAACCTCAAAAAAATCATCTTTTTAATCTCTATTTATTAATTTAAGTCTTATGTAGTGGATCAAAGCTTTCAATAATTGGCTTATTTGGACAAGATCTAATCAAATGTAAATTTTATCTAATAAATATTATTTATTTCTATATAACAATAATAGCCAAAAATATATTCTAAATACTGATGGTCTTCAGTGATGTTTTCCTTGTAAAGAAAGCTAAAAGACAATTAACCAAATCTTATCTTAAAGCCAAACTATCATTTTTTATCCACCATTACAAAATGACTTCAATATGAGATTGCGAGCCAATAAAATGTCACGATCAAATGACTTTGTCACATGACTGGGGCTACCCACCACACACATTCCAAACATCACACAGTCCAGTATTCAGTCTGGGTTATGAGAATAACCACTAATAGGGGTAGATCCAGAACAACGTCCACAAGTGAATTTACGCTAGCCGCTAGCGTAAATTCCCACATTAGTACTTACGGCGCATGCGCACGTCTGTTGTTACACCACATAATTCATAGCGTAAGGGGCAGACACGTATCAGTAGCGTATCAACTTATGAAGGGGCGTGCCAGCCATACGCCACCCGTATTTACGCTTCAAAGGCGGGGTGAAGCATTTAAATCGTACAGTATGGGCGTGCTTAGCAGTGTAGTTACGTGTGTGAAGTCCGTCCGCTAGTGGTTACACAGCGTAAAGTTAAGGTAGGGTTTGGAAAGCGTAAGGCGGACAAAATAAGTACATGAGAGGGGTGTGCCGAGGGGAGTGCATTGAGGGTACGCTAGCATAAGTACGCAGCATAGTAAAAGCGTAGCTCTGGATCTGGCCTATAGAGTGGAAAGGTTTGGCTTGAAGACATTTATTGAATATTGTGATGCATTCGGAATATAGTCTTGGGGCCAGATTTACTAAACTGCGGGTTTGGAAATGTGGGGATGTTGTTCATAGCAACCAATCAGATTCTAGCTGATATTCTCTAGTATGTAATCTGAAAGTGAGAGCTAGAATCTGATTGGTTACTATGGGCAACAACCCCACTATTCCATACCCGCAGCTTAGTAAATCTGGCCCCAAGACTATATTCCTTAGAGGGTGCGGCAGCTTAGTAAATCTATAAAGCTCTTGGTGTGAAATTGTCTTGAGTTGTGGGATTAAAGTATGTAGAACATGAGCAAGGGTGCTGGTAGAATGAGGTATAGGGGTGGAGAGCTCATGCCCCTCTAACTGGCACAGTGCCTTTGCTGTCTGCAGTACACCAACCATTCTGCAAATACACAGACGGGTGCTGTCCAGACCAGACCAGTGTCCCGTAACTTGGCACGTCCCTACCCAACCACCAGAACTAACAGTGCTCAGCTCTTAGAGGTCCTGAGTGCTGAACACTAAACACTCTGTCAACAGCTGAGAGATGAGCACTGTCGCTCCTCATGGCTGGCAGTGAGAGCCTGAGAGGAGGAGCTGAACAGAGGTGAACAGAACCACACCTAACTCACCCAACCGGCCCCTAACCCGCCCCCATTTTTAGGAACATTATGGCACTTAAGAGTGCCATAGGGCTTCCCCCGTTCTCCCCGGCTAATAGTAGGTAATTTCGGAAAATCCTGCACTTAAGAAGCCAGAGCTTCTTAAGCTGAATCCGGCCCATAGTGCTTAGCTGGCAATTAAGCTTGCACAGGCCACCTCACTTCCTTGCCAACGTATTTCTGGCACCAATGGGTATGAGGAGGGGGCATTGTGGTATAAAAAAATACATCATGTACATCATGATGGCTGCTATCATTAACATGCTCATCACGCCTGCTACAACCACCTCGGTTTTTCAAGCAGTTTGCAAAATCTTCATTCACCTGGCAATTTCTCCAGTTTTTAGCAACTTTCCATACATGGCAAACGCTATAATCACACTTAACCAGAGTTGACCCAGAAACTCTTAGATCTGCCCATAAGGAGATGCTATATTATGCTATATATAAGTCTATTTTCATACTAATATAAATGACCCTTTAAGAACAAAAATATAGTAGATTTTATCTTTGCCTGTAACAGTGATATACTCTATTCAATAAATGTATCTCTGTAAATTCACTTTGTTTCCTCTAAAATGTTCATGTTCTGTTATTTTCGGATTATAACTCACACTCATGAGATGCCCGGTAATGTCATTTCACTCTATTTTCATGTACACTTGTATTTGCAGAGTCATTTTGAACATAGTTAAGTGGACCTTACCTGCAATGAGAGCAATCCTAATCATTTTGAGAGCCACTCATTTATTTTCATCATTAGCAAGGGATAGTTATAGATAGATAGACACAAAGATCAGCAATGATGTTTGTTTGGTCCTGGATCATTGCTGCATATTTTTCCACTTATTTACTAAATAATAGTGACAGCAGTTTTTCTATATTTTTTTTTGGGGGGGGGGGGTTTGG
>WWET01001492.1:43003-59004 GCA_011038615.1 Limnodynastes dumerilii
TTCCAATCCCTGGTGTAAATACAAAGCCCAGTATGACCATGTGTACAGATGTGCAGCTTGGATGGGATTTTTACTACTATTTACTTTTAAACTGATTCTGGTTGATTTTGAGGAACAGAGATGGAGCAAATATCTAGAGGAGGGGGCTGCTAAGTATCACTATAACAGAACAGAGTTGTTCCAGTACACCAGGCATGTAACTAAGCAATACATGCCACAGGCAGCTCCACTACAAGTGATTCTCTCTGATGCTGCACGTCTCCCAGCTTCCATTAGTGACACACAGAGAAGAGGGAGAAAGAAAACTTAAATGTATGTTAACAGGGTGTAAAGAGTTGTAGGCAAAACAAACGAAGTTACGAAAAAACAGGGAGGAGCGGGGTTAGGGAGAGGGAATTGAGAGTGAGGGTACTGGGGTACGGAAGGGATAAATGGGGGAAAGTATGTTGGATACAACAGTGGGGAGAAAAGTCATTGAGACTGGAAAAATATCCATTATGTGTTTACAGTAGAATAAAACAAAATGTTTTGAAACCTAAAATATTATAAAGTACAATGATCCATATCATCATAATAAAATTGTATCTCAATATTTTCCAGTAAACACAGAGCACTGTTAGTATACAATTGTACTAATGTTCATTTCATTGTACTGGGAGGGGCCCTCATAAATTAGTTGCCCTGAGGCCCCCACAAAAACTTAATCTGGTCCTGCTAAAGACAAAAGGGGGGGTTGATTAAAACTTAAGATGTCCCTAGGCACTTTGCTCTAATTGTCATCTTTGTGACAAATTAATTATGCTCCTATATGCTAAATTTTAATTAATTCAGAGGTAATCTGAAAAGTCCTGAAAAGAGAGATAAAAGATAAAAGATAAAAGAGATAAAATAAAAAAAACCTTCAGCCCTGGCCACCATTTCTAGTAAGACTCAATCTCTCTTTCTGAAGAAGCTGTAAATAGAGAAACATCAGTCAAGTACTGAGGGCTCTACACATTCATGTAGCGATGGGTAAAAGATATAGCGGATTACAATGCTTCATTTTGAGGTTAGTAAAATGTGGTTTGTGTAGATACAGTGTTGCTCAGTTAACCATTTCCCCAAATCAGTGAAATCTCTGCCATGCATGGTGGCATGCATATGGCTTCAGAAATCATTAAAACTTTGTTTACTTATCAATTAGCAAAAGGCTTCCTGCAGAGATCAGACAATGGAGCTGATGTCACCCATTCAATGTCCTACAGAAACGGTGTATGGCTTATACTGTGAATGAAATGGGTGATGTCTGATCTCTGCAGGAAGCCAGCAGCTTTTAAAAGATAAATAAGCAAAGTTTCAATGATTTACTTTTGGGCTGCAATCTAGCTTTCCCACCACGTCAGGAAATGAGCATCTTAGATGGGAAAGCTGTATTTGAGCCCCATTGTAGAAACCTGTCTAGAAGATGTTTCTGGTATATAATGACATCATAAGGATGTATAATAATTTAGAATAGTTCCATAACTGGAAAATAAAACTTGAATAAGGCACATATGAGGTCACTGTATAAGATGAACAATGAAAATGGAAGGTGAACAGACCATGTTAAACAATGAACAATGTGCTTTTATTTAGTTTAGCTAATGGTATAATCAATTTAAACAGCACTTGTTAGCAATGAAATAGAAATATAAACACAAGCACCATTTGTGAATTTGCTGGTACACTAAAGTTAAAATAAACACTCAAACATATGGACTGATTTAATATCTCATAGGGAATGTAGAAATTGCAATAACATAAAGCTATTACTGTGTGCAATTATTTTTCCTTTTTCAATGCAATGCTGAGCAGACAGCAACTAGGACGCTTGCACTTAATCTTAAATAACTATAATAAAGGATAAGATTTGCACAGCTGCTTGTGTTTAGTTGCACTTTTGAGCATAAGAAATATGTCTAGTAAACATATTATGTTCTTGTACTTGAATCTTGAAATATCCTGAGCAAATTTCAGGTTCAATAAATACTTTGTCCTTGGCTGCATAAGCATGGAAGTGAACCTTGTATACCTTCCTTTTCTCAGACTTAAAATGTTTAACTAGTGATGTACAAGAATCCAGCTATGTTCTATGACATAAACACATCAGAACATAAAAGGGACGATCAGTAGTTGTATGTGAATCATACAAATCATTGTGGGAATGTATACTGCAAATGAGCTGAACGCTAAAGTGTATCCAAGTTAAATAAGAAAAGGATTTTTTTTTATTTTGTAAATTTTCTGTATTATAAGTTCCATATATATTATATATGTTTTTAAAATGGAATATCCAAATTATGCCTTTGATTTAACAACTTTAGTTAAATAGGGCCGTATTCAGAGAACCGTTTTTACGGCCAGTTCTGTGCGTATTTTTAGGTACTTTTTAACTGCACATGCGCAGAAACTTATTTTACGTAGTTAATAGAGACTATGGGCCTGATCCAGACCTATGCTCACATGCGAACGTACGCTGATCGTAAGCGAAAAAAACGGCAGAAAAAACGCACTGCGCATGTGCATAGTGACAACTTCCGGTCGTACCAAAGACCTTTTCGTAGCGGCGATTCGGGCGTCCGTATTGTTTGCGTATTTTCCGACGACGGGGCGTGTTTATAGTACGAAGTTAGTACAGACGCTGGAGTTAGGGAATGTAGGCAGGGGAGCCATTTAAATTGTACAGTATGGGCGTGCTTAGGCCGCTACGAACAGCGCGTCGCTACGAAAATACGTACGAACACATGGAAAGTTAGGGCAGGGTTCGGCGGACGTACTGAAAGGAAGGTAAGGGGAGTGTCGTGGGAGTGAAAGTTTTTACGCTGCAGCGGTAATACGCTCCGCTCTCATGTGTAGGTCTGGATCAGGCCCTATGGGCCGTATTCAGAACTCTGGCCTCATTGCATATAAGGCCGGAGTTTTCCGCTATGATGTACTGCGCATGCGCAGTAATTCTGAAACGTAATCTACGTTGCATGTTGCAACGTAGATTGCGTATACGCGGTCTTTAAGAGGGCGTTTAGTCTGCGCTGGCCGTGCGTATAATGGCGAACCTTCAAGGAAACGGTTCTCTGAATACGGCCCATAGGGTCTAGGTTGAGCAAACACTGTGCAATATGGCAGTGAGATATGAGAGAACAGGTGCAAGGTGCAGTACACACCGGCCCCAGAGAAAATGGCACCTAAACTGCTTGACTGGATGCAGTTAATCAGTGAAACAATACTCCCCAGCCTCCATGGTCTGGATCCACTTCTAATGGTCCAAGTTGCTTGCGGAAATCGGGTGATTTTTGTTCTGCAATGGTTCTCCTATCATAGAACTCAGTTCTGTACAACAGGAGATTCATGCGGGGAGGGTACCATTCATCTGCATGCCTAATTCCCCTTCATGTAGATGAAGGTAAGTGGGCAGCGGAATGCAGATCAGAAGGATGCAGATCAGTGCGGAGAATTTAAGGCAGGGTTCCGCACATTTAAGGGGGGTTCACTCCGCTCTCAGGACTTACATAACATGGCGGTTATAATACCGGTATTATAGAACGTAAGACACTCACTATAACGACCTGAACAAGGGGTGGATTCTTGAAATGATATTTTGCTGGTTTTGAATATGATATAGGCATGAAACACAACACAGTGAGGAGGTCTATGCAGAGCTTTTCAACTAATTGAAAGATTTTAATAGAAATTACAGCAATATTTTAGTTACTCCATCTAGAAGCATGATGAAAAGCATAGAGTTCCTGGTGGAACCTGAGGGTTCCTTAAATACCAGGCATTAAGGAGACGACACAAGACAATTCTTAACCAACTATAATATTTAATTTAATAATATTTAATAAAGAATTAGGTAAAGTACATGAATACTACTTAGCTTCAACTGCTAGTTATTACTGCTAGTTATTACTTGATAAAGAACAGCGCTCCAAACAAACAGTATATAACACTATGTGTCAGTACATACAGGTAAAGTAAGTTCTTATTCATTTGCTATATGTGTACTCAGGAGAACTGTATGCCATTTGAAAAGTGTGCATCGCCATATTGGGGAGGGGTCAGACTCCTCCCCAATATGGCCACTGCATACTCTTCAATAACGCGGGTAGTATTTACTAATACTTACCCCTCCGGCGAAGTCCCGTGATGGTCTGCGGTGCTTTCACTGGGGACGTTCGCCTTTGATCGTAGTTTGAGTCCCGGCACATGTGCAGTGGGTAACTTTTGGGACTTGAAAATTTTCAAGTTCAAAAGGTTAAATGCTCTGCGCATGCACCGGGACTTCATCTCCAGTACTTAAGAGAGACGCCGGACCGGTGAGTTTAACGCTTTCTTTACTTTTTTCTTTTCATTTATAAATGTTTAGAATAATTTATAAATAACAGTAAATATATATATATATTTCTATGAATACACACACAATCTGTGTATTCCAGTGGTCTCCCTATACATAACTCCCCTTTCCTTCCCCTATAACAGCTATTAGGGGGAGGAAAAGGAGGGTATATGGGGAGTCCGCTGGAATACAATCTAACAAATATAGCAATCAGCTGGCCCACATTCATTAGAGCGGGCCAGTGATCAGGAGTGCAGAGGTTGATATCTGCATGGTTTCCATTGTAAATGGTGAAACCTTCATTTTCAGGTCAAAACGGTCTTTATGTACTGAAAATGAAGTCTTCACCATTTAGTAAATGGAGCCCATTGCTTCCCATTCTACAGACCCTGCAAATTCTAAAATCACCTCAGAAAATGAAATGTTTATGCTAATAAATGGACGTTTTCTTTTTTGCCATTGTTTGATGCTGCACCAGTCTAATATCTTTGAAGTTTTTCAAAGCTTGAGTGATCCACACAGTTTATGCACAATTAATAGTCTCAAGTGCACCTGTGCCACATTAAATATGTATTGAATATGTATTACATGCAAAATACAGATGGTCAAATGAGACTCATTTTATTTTGTGTTGGGACATTTTTTTCCATTCAAATCTGCTTCTTTTTCACTATGTCAGATGTTTAGCTCTCAGTGAAGACCTTGAAGTCAAAATAGACATGAACTTGTGACACATACTGCTGTGTGTTCTGAGACAGGGTAAAGATTAAAGAGGGTCTCACTTGAGAGAACAAGCTCCAATGAAACACTAAATAAATTGGTTTATTTAATCGCTATATAGAAGCAATTTTTCTAAAAATCCTATTTTTTCTTTTTACCAGCTTTTTGTGAGGTAGAATTTTTAACAATTTCATAGAAGAAAATGTGATTTTACTTGGCTGTTTCATTGATTGTTCAATGCAGTGTTTATTGAGTACTTAATTGATAGCTTACCTGTTCTCATAACAAAAGAAGGGCAATAAATCTTTTCTGGACAGATGTGAAATTATGTTTTAAAGTTAATTTATCAGTTTTGTGTTGCTAGGTTACAGCTGTTTAAAAACATACTGAGTGATTTATTAGGACCATTAATATCTATACGCTCTATAGTGTATTCTCTCAATCTTCGTCTTCTACAACCATGCTATTAATAGGGCCCTGCTTTACACAACTATGCGATTCAGCTGCTGGTATTAAACATGCTCAAGGAAAATATGTCCTTGTTATTTTGGCAGATATAAAAATGTTATTAGCTTTATTAGCACAGCATGAATCATTTATATCTATTAGGAAGTGTTGTAGTTAACTGAGGAGTAAAAATGTAACATGGTGTTTCATACGGAATATTAAATAAGGAATAAGGAATGTAGCACAAAATTATCCTAACAATTTGGCATGTGCTGTTTGAGAAAGCAAAGCGTAAAATGTATAAATACTAAGCTAAAAGTTTAGTTATTGGCTCTGATACTTACACACTACTTTAACTCGAAAATGATAAAATAGTTAACGTTCCACACATAAAGGCCTTCACACTTAGGGCCTGATTCACACTTGAGAATGAAAGTACGTGCGGATTCGCAAAACTATGCACCTAAGCGCAAAGTGCACTAACATGACACTCCTTATGGATCATTGCAGATTTCCACCACAATAAGGCTACTTTAACTCTCCATGTGTATCTTTGTGTGGATTTTTCTTAAGTAAGAACGGAGTTGCCTATTCAACCAGCCCATTCAGCCCTATTTAAATGTCTCCACTCACCCACTTTTCTTAAATCCCTTCTTCTGGACTACTCATGGGTGGACTTTGCAGCAGTTACACTGCCACAGACCACCTTAAAGTCTCCCATGTAGATCAGTGGTCAGAAGGATCCACACAGAAGTCCAAAAGCCAAATTATACTGGGCCGTTTTCACAGATCCGTTTACATGTGGAGTTGTGTGCATATTTATAGGTACGTTTTAACTGCGCATGCATAGTAACTTTATTTACGTAAGTTTCGTAGAACTTAGAACGTAGGCACGGACATGTGAATCGCACTTGGGGACATACGTACTGAGGGGCAGGGTTGAGTTACATACTGGAAAAGTTACATGAAAGAGGATGGGGGAGGCATTTAAATAAGCCTTTGAGGGCGCAGTTAGATTGAATCGCACATACGGAATATATGTATGTACACACACTTAAAGTGTAAAGGTGCTCTATGGTGGTGTAAGTGTATGACTGCCATGAGAGGTTAGTGTCATGGGTATTGGTGGGTGTTGGCTTGCTACGTGCATGCGTATAATGCGTATAATTGCGGACTTTGGGAAAAACGCATCTCTGAATCCGGTTCTCTGTATAATTTAAATGGAATGGGGGGCACACATTGCAGAGTTTTGGTAGAGGATAGGTCGCCCTGTCACCAATTGCTTTCCGTACACCAGGAGATTCACAGCATAACATATAACATGTATGCACAGTTTTTACAGTTATGCTTACTTACACAAGAGTCTTATGCTAGAAGCCTAAAGTAAGGAGGTCTGGATCCATATACCCAACCACACTAACCCTTTCCAAGAGAGTGAATGAGAGACAGGGTATAAATCACAGGTAACCTACAATCACAATAAATGTGTTACACAGAATAGAATTCATTATAAATATATATACAAAATGGCTGCCAAACAGTCTCTCACTGCAGACTGAATCGCTCTCCCACACTCCACTCCCACATTCCCACAGTGCAGTTACTAACTGGACAGTGATAAAGATCTTAACTTCAGTATGTAGCAAATGTTAAGAAAATATTATCTGTCACATATAGAACTGTTGGTAACCTGGGTGGGCAGTGTGTGTGGATCCCCAGTGATGCAACTTGTCCCGGCTCCTTGTCAGGAGTAATGGCAAAGATTAGATGTCCTTTATAATATATGGCAGATTTAACTTAGTGATTGGTGTGCTGGTAGTCTCAGCAGCAGCCTGTCAGCAAGTGTCCCACTGGCCTGATCTTACTTGAACTCTGCTCTGCTTACACGCAATTCACTAAGGGTCAAACACTCCCTATAGATTCACATTAAAGTTGCTCTCCTTCAGGCAAGTTGCTTATAGGATACTGACCAGGGTATTGCCTCAGACTTTGGTGTACTCTCCTACACCCAGAAAGGAACATGGGATTGCTGGTGTAAGTATCTCCACTCTCTCTAAATCCTGCCCTGATTTTATTTGGCAACTTGAAATAGTAAATAATAAAGACCAGGGGCAGATTGGGAACTTAAAAACTCTTCAAGAGGCCACATGGGATCACGGGATCTATTATAGGCTGGTTCAAATAAATATGTATACTGGTTTAGTACAGAATTAAGAACCTTAATAAAAACTAATTTATGATATGGGGGCAGAGTTATATATCACCAATAAAGTACAATAAAAAGTGGTATGTAAAAGTGTTATGCAGGAAATCACTGACACCCAATACAGACAGCATCCTACTGACCAGCACCTAATACAGCATCTTAGTGACCACGGGGCTGATCCAGACCTACGGCCGCCGCACTAGTTACAACGACCGTATGCGTAAGAACCTGCAGAAATGCCGTTCTGCACATGCGTCGGGCATATTTTACCCAGCGTAATCCATGGCTCTGTGAGCTATGGATCTAGCGTCCATAACTACAGCGTAGTTACAGATGAAGGGGCGGGCAACCATGCTGTAGTTACGGAAGCTGGGAAGGGGGGTAGGGAAATTAGGAGGGGAGGGCTGGGTTAGGGGTTACGATGTGTTTCCCGGCGTACTTAAGTTAAGGTAGCCTTCAGCCGGCGTAACAAAGGGTAAGTACGCTGGGACGGGGAGTGTCGGGGGGAGTGCTTATGAGCTACGCTGGCCATACTTACGTAGTACAGCACAGCGTAGATCCGGATCTGCCCCCACCACCTGAAAAATACAGCATCCTAGTGACCTTTGTTCTATAAAGACATAATTTTAGTGACCACCACCCATAACTCTCATCATCCTAGTTTGCTTCAAAAAAAGAAAAGGGCTGCTCAGTGGCCTCCATAGACCACTGGCCTACCGGGAAAATTACCTGTAAGTCCTATGGCCAATCCACCCCTGGTAAAGACTAACGATATGCGCCAAAGAAAGCTGTACCTTAGGGTCTTATATGGAGTGTCCAAAACTCCAAGGAATATAGAAACCTGTAGGTAGCAAATAAAACACTATAGGAGTGATAACTTTGGGCCTGATCCAGAACTACGCTTCGAAGCGATTTTACGTGTGGCGGAGACGTAAAATCGCAGTTTAGAACGCACTGCGCATGCGCACCTTGAAAATACGCACATTCACGTAGCGTAATTGTGAACGTATGGGACATTCACGTATATGTCACGTAAATACTTACGCGTGGGCGTGCCAATTTTACGTGAGACAACAATACGTTCGATTTACGTGAAGTAGGTGGAGGTTTGTATGTAAAGTGTACAGTATGGGCGTGCTGCTTAGCTGCGTAAATTCGTTCAGCCCATACGTACGCGTGCGTATGACAGCGGTTACGTTGGAAAAAGTTAAGGTAGGGTTTGGGAAGCGTATTTTGACAAAATACGTCCGTGCAAGGGGTGGTCCGAGGGGAGTGTAGCGAACTTACGTGCACGAAAATATGCTCCGCAAATAAACGTACGGCACACGTAGTTCTGGATCTACCCCTTTGTGAGTAAATAAGGAAATTTCTTTCCCAAAAATAGGGATCAGTAGTAAAACTCTTAAAACAACAATTAACAAATCACCATATCTATATAGAATAGTAAGTCCTTTTAAACTGAGGCTCAATAATGATCTGCACAGAGTAAAATAAGCTCCATGTGGAAAAAAAGTGTAATACACACTTAGTTAATAAAACAATGAATCAATAATAACATATCAATATAAATCACAATGATAAAATCCACTTATGCAAAAATGGAGTGAAGAGGCTCTGTACCTAGTCCCAGGGGTTCCCCCCAGCGTCGGCAGAGGCACTCACAAACAAAGTCAGGCCCAACTGGTAGAAGGCATACTAGGACCTCAGGCTAGGAATACTGGAATTCTCAGGAGTAGGGCAGCAGGGTAACACTCAGGGAGAGAGATGCTAACACCGTCACCCACATGGAGGGAAGCTGAGCATTCAGTCAGACCATGTGAGCTGACAAACACAATCACTGGCTGGCATCCAGATCACCTAGCAACGATCCGGACACAGCCAGGATGCAGGCACCAGGTGGAGGCAGGGAGAGCTATCACAGACAACATATAACAATATATTTTTGTTTTATATGTGTTATTTTTTTTTATGTGCATGTATAAACACTAAGCAAATGGTCTGCTAGGGAGCACCAGCCAATATCTTGCCTAGGGCACCAGATTGGCTAGGGCCAGCCCTGCTCAGATCTCCTCTCACAGACTTTGATGCTTCCCTGCATTTATCACTGTTTTATATGTACTCTGCTCTAATGACTACTCCCAGTCCAGTGACACAACAGAGGCTGAACTCTGCTTTAACCCTTGTCTCCACAGAAACCTGATGTCTGGTTTGTACAGTGCACCCTTACTACATAAAAAGCTCTTCTTTTGTATAGAATAAAGAATAGGCAATTAGGATTTAGCTTGTGATATATTGCTTTCTATATTCCTCTTCATCACCATTTCCACTGGGTAACCTAGTTTAAAATTCTGTATTACAAAATATTTAGGCCAAGTAAAAATGTCTGTCTATAGGGGTCATTTTAAGCTCTATTTAATACATTATTGTACATACTGTATATTGTACATACTGTATACACACTGTGGATTATATTTTTTTTGCATTTTCTCTCATGTTTTTATGTACACATCCTTATAACAATGAATATCACCTTCCATTAATTACACTAGTTTAGCCTATTAATTGAGATTATGTTTGTTTTTCACAAAGTCTTCTGCTGCTATGTCTTCCTTGATGCACCTTCACCAAACACCTTAAATAGTAAAACCGGAAATAAAAATGACTGGCACAAGATTACCAGTGAATTGGTGTTTCTAATAAAATTACTTATGTCTATATTTTGAATCTTAATAAATAATAATAGGTATATTAAAAAAACAACTGTAAAATAAGGCCAAATTTGTTAAACACTCGTCATCCATATTCAATTTTTCCTTTCCGTAATACAAAGCAATAGTGATGTACAATTTGTCACCATTTAATGGCAGTTGATCAAACAAAGCTGCAATATTCAGTCATTTGTCCAGATGTATTTATTGTAATTCATCCAAGTACTATTCTGCTGGGAAATAAAGTCTTATTTTGTTATTATTTTTTTGCCCATATGTACTTCAAAAGCGGATTAATTTTGGATTATTTTCTTCCTTAATCTGTAAAGCACAACACGTTTTTAAAACTCTGAAAAGTAGATCTAAGTGAAACTAATAAGAATTGAATATTTTGGAACATATGTTATTGAGTGATGGGGATAGAATGTAGTTTAGCTGTTTGTCAAAATATTTTGCATTAATGGTGATGCAACAACAAACTTTACAATTGTGAGATGAATATAATACAGAACTAAGCTGAAATATTTAACATATGTTCTTATGCCTTTAAAGTGAGTGTGCTATAACAAAAATCGTTATTCCACTTATGCTGGGAGTAGACAGCCCAAAACCTGAGATGAAGTCTTGGATGGAGTGGGGTCATTCATTATATATATATTTGTATGCTTAATTAGCAAGAGAGGTAAAAAATGAGATATCAGTCTAAAGAAGGGTACACACTGGGCTTATCAGAAGATAATCTTTGCAATTGCACAACAAAAAAAACGTCTCACCAGATATCTTACCAGTGTGTACTGTCAAAAGAGCTCCTAATAGACACAGTACACACTTGCAAAAAGCAAAAGGTATATTTCCATGGTTGATCTGGCATATTAGGAGCTCCAAAAGATCAAATCAAAAGATCACAGACGGTTTCAAAAGATTTTTGAGCATCTCTGGACAGTAAAAACAGGTAAGATATCTGGTGAAATGGTCTTTTGATTGTGTGATTGGAAAGATTATCTTTTGAAAAAGCCCCAGTGTGTACCCAGAGTAGGCATTATAAATAAATGTGTAACAGTCTGGTCATAGTATAATGCACATCTAGCTAATATTAACATAGAAACCGCTTTTAAAATTGAAATGAAATGGGACATGAAACAGGACAGCTATTAATACCAACATAACTGTGTCCCTTATCATATTAATGAGTACTGATGTCCATATGGTGGACATACGATATGTAATTAATCAGATGACCTCCCCTCCAAACCATAGCACTTTGGTATTATATCTCAGTGGGCACTTATTCTACACATCCCTAGCTTTACAGATGTCCCAACAACCAACAACTAGATTGGGAGAATGTATTTGCAATTTTTTTTATAGGTGTATCTGGAAAATTACTATTTACTATTCACCCCCATGCATATCACTCAGTCAGAAATGTTTCTATGCATGAAAGACAGAAATTTCACACAGTAACACATGGGATGCGATTATGTATTATAAATGTTAGTTTGAGAATTAGGGTAGGGTTAGTGTTTGGGGAAGGTTGCAGTGAGAGGACAGTAATGATTAAGCTTAAGTGAGATGACTAGTGGGCTATTGTTATTAGCTGTGGATCTGGTCCATAGTGAGGGTGTACAAAGTGCCATCTGTAGTATTCAGTGTTCCTCACAATCCCCATTTTAGGTGCTGATGATGCATGAGTTTTAAGGTAGAGTCCGTGGATCATATCTCTGTGGGAGCTACGGAAGTGGCCTCCACTTGCCCCCACAGAAGTATGGATTAAGCTGGGATCTGGTAATGGAAATTGGAAGTCAGGGTCAGGTCCATAGCTTGTAAAGGTTTTCTGAAGCACTAGATGTGACAACCAACATTTGAAAATTGATGGAGTTGTACAATTATCATTGCATGTTTTTGATACATTGCTTTATTGTGATTTTCTAAAAACTTTCCTTGATTTCAGTACAAATCAAAATAATGAAATCATCTTTATTATGTTTACATACCATTGTTCTTTACTAAACAATATTGGGGCTGATCCAGAGTTCCACTTACACCTATTTTAGGTACAAGTGCAGACCTGAGCAATACCATGTTCAACTGCAAGAAAAGGCAAATTTAAATTGTGAAAGCAGAATTAGAATTGAGAATTGAGGTTTCTTACTTCAATTGTATTTTATAGCTTAATCATAAAGCTATGCAGTATTTGAGTTCTATGTGCGAAAGTATTTTCTCTGCATGCTAAAGATTTAAAATTTATTAGCACCCCTTACTTTGCAAAACGGTTTAGCTGAGCTGTACATTTGCACCTGTTTTGCCCTTGCTCCCAAACTCTTGGATCAACCCCATTGTTAATGTTTTTTTCTATTTTTGTCTATTATTTTGTCTTGCATTTTAAATGCTTCTTTAGATAATCATCACTTTGGCTTGGAGTAAATAATCATAATACTTTAATCTACACATTGGGCCTGATCCAGACCTACGCATGAGAGCGGACGTATTACCGCTCCAGCGTAAAAGCTTTCACTTCCACAACACTCCCCTTACCTTCCTTTCATTACGCCCGCCGAACCATACCCTAACTTTTCCATGTGTTCGTACGTATTTTCGTAGCGACGCGCTGTTCGTAGCGGCCTAAGCACGCCCATACTGTACAATTTAAATGGCTCCCCTGCCTACATTCCCTAACTCCAGCGTCTGTACTAACTTCGTACTATAAACACGCCCCGTCGTCGGAAAATACGCAAACAATACGGACGCCCAAATCGCTGCTACGAAAAGGTCTTTGGTACGACCGGAAGTTGTCACTATGCACATGCACATGCACAGTGCGTTTTTTATGGCGATTTTACGCTTACGATCAGCGTTAGATCTCTTGCGAGCGTAGGCCTAGATCAGGCCCATTATTCCTAAATACACAACATTCAGAATGCTGTATAGTGGGAAACAAACCACTGTCTGGTGGTAAGCAGAGCAAATGGACAAGTTTACACAAAGGTTCAGCATCCAGAAATATTCTTATTTAACTAGGAGTGATACCAGAGGGTATATTTAATAAAACATCACTACAAAAACATGGAATAAATATACATGGGGAGTGTGTGTGTGCATGATAATATCAAAAATCTGTAAATAAAGAAGAGAAAATGGGTCTGAAAAATATGTTAAGGAGTTGATGTTCTCCTAGCAGAGTCATAGCAAGGATGGAGGAAGGGATGTAGGTGAACACAGAAATTAAGGAGAGGGTAGGACAACTGAGGCTTATTTTTTTTGTTTTTAGCTTAAAGGAAGATAAACCCTGGGTTGAGAGGTGACAGGGCTAGCAAGTTGTTTAAAGTTTAAGGGCCATATTCACGCCCAAGAAGCTTCTGCTTCTTAGGTGCGTATATTTAGGAAATGACCTACTGTGCATGCGTAGTAGGTCATTTACGCAATCTACGTAGCAGTTAGGTACATAGATTGCCTCTGTGGGGTCTTTTTTGTTAGAAAGAGGCGGCGTAATGCCGCCTTGATGAGTGATTAGGCAGAAGTGAAAGGGGGGAGGGATTTAGATTAGCCAGGGAGGGGGTGGAGGCAGGGAGAGGAAAGGTCCGTTTGTAGTTTCCTTCTTTAGGTGCAGTAATTAATTCAGAGGAAAATAGGGCAGAGGAAAAGGGAGACATCTAGAAGACAGCTAGTTAAACAGCTCTTGTTTTCTGATTGATTGTTTAGACTATTATTCTAATTTGTTACCCTGTGCAGATCTCAATGTGTCTATAAATCCACAAGTTAGCACTTCCAGTATACTCTAAGTTCTTTTTCCCGTGTTGTCCCATATCTGGAGGTTTTAGGATAATCCGTTTTCTCCTCTACATCCTCTAGCCCTGGCCCAGTCACTTCTACTAGCTCGTTAGCTGGAGCCCCCTCTGGGGAGTGGGACTCCTTTTGGTTTCCGGATCTATCCAGGGGCCAATATTTCTCCCACTAAGGGTGTTTTCCTCCACTGTACTCTTATCATAGGCCTCCGAAAAAAATTGAGTGTGACGGGCCCCAAGATTTCTGTTGCCGGCCCTGCCTGAGCGGGACAGCAATGTTTCTGATGAGATCGTTCCCAGTTTCTTTTCAGATGGACATGCATAATGATCGGCATCACAAGAACAATAAAGGACGGTCATCACACCAGGACACCGTCTTTAAACCCTAGGCCTCTGGACCAAGTCAGGGCCGCTGAGTCCCTCCCACATGACATGGGACTACCTAGTACATCCGTGGAGTCTTTCTCAGCACCTGGGCTGACAATGGCCAGTGTACAGTGTATTATGACAGACGTGGATTCTGTGGACTCTGTCTTCTCCCGACTCCTCCTCTTCCCCTGCCACACACCCCAGGAAACTAATGAAGCTCCTCGGGAAACACTTGCTGTAAAAGGGCTCCTCCTCTAGCTCCAGCCACAGGGCTAGTTTAGTGCCCCAAAGTCCCCACGTCACCGGGATAATAAAGTTTATTGCTCCATCACTACAGCGACACAAACAGTTTACCCCAAGGTGCGCAAGTGCATTAGGAAGAGGGTCGTCATTGATATATTTACAATGCTCCCAGAAGGGAAGTGTGGGCTGGCCGTAGCACACAAAAGAACATTTGTGAAGAGGCATAAAATACTTTTGATAATGTGTTACTGGCTATGCTGACATTTTCAGTCGCTTAATTTGAGAACCGTCTGGGTTAATTTGGTGACCTGTTCACTTACTTGAATAAAGTGCAGGTACCCAAATTGTTGGTGCGAGTATGACGACTCCTGTAGGTGTAAGCTGGAAGTGAAAGAAATGTGCTTTGATGGCATGCACCCAACCCGTGATTGCAAGCCGCTACGAAATCAGGCCAGGGCAAACCTAACTCTGGCACGCGTCAAGGCACAGTCCCCTATAATACTCCGCAAACTAAAGAAAACCCCCGAAAAATTTAAGCTCATCAAGCACATGTCTTTCCCGGAAAGCATGTCTGTCAGTGACGCCATCACTGTTTCCCACTCCACCAATCACTATCAATGCTTTGAGTGAGCCCTCAAGCAGGGACCGGTCATCACAGCAACGCACCCTGCCTCAATGACTTACTCTTGGTGACACCTGTTAATTCCTCCTGCATGTGTGTAGCTATTGATCTTGGTCTCCGTGCTCTTTCAATTATTGGGGGTGCCGATCACTTCGGATAAAACAGAAGTACCTGCCTTACCTACCTGGGTATCAAAATTGATACAGTGTTGGACAAGATATCACTATGGGGGCTACAGTCCCTATTAGGCTCATTGAACTTCGCTTGCAGGGTTATTCCGTTTGGTAAGATTTTTAGCAGATATTTGCAGTTGGCTTCTGCATGAGGCTCACCAATGAGTTCAAGGAGGATTTGCAGATCTGGAACATGTTTCTCGTGAATTTCAATGGCGTCCGGGTATGGCTGCTCTTAACTCTAAATTGTGCCTCTTGACCGACACAGTGGGGGCAATGGGATTTTGGGGCTTATTTTTGTAGCTTATAGTTTGCTGCCCTCTGGCCAGTATATTCGGTGTCCACCAGTTTGACAGTTAATCTACTATTAGAACTCTTTC
>WWET01001492.1:76142-87592 GCA_011038615.1 Limnodynastes dumerilii
GGGAAAGAGACATAAACAGAGCTATCTGAATATATTTTAAGATCATGACAAATATAAAAACCGGCAGATGCCTAATATGGCAACATAAAATCAATAAGTGAATCTTTATTACTGCAATTTAGAAAACGATCAGTACTTTTAGGGAGTTAATCTACACTACTCAAGTGCCATCAAATTTGTACCCAGCATAGTAACTATGTTTATGGAGAAAGGACATTTAAGTTCTTCCTGACTAAGAGCTCCGTATTAGAAAATCCAGTAACATTCACTATAATAGAGGACATTTGCTAATTGAGATCTAGAGGAAGAAAAGGGCTTAAATGTGATATATTTAAAAGAAGACTTGCAGTGTTCCATTAAATGACACATTCCCCAAATTAACAAACCCTTTGTTATCTTGGGCTGGATCCAGACCTTGTTAGGTGCATGAACTTAGTTACTCAAGGGCTAAACCATGTTTATTTCAGGGGGAACAAGTTAATTGTATTCTTTGCGTGCAGGGATATGTCTTTAAATTGCTTACTGCACACACTGTTATTTAGACTTGGGATAGGAAACATCACCTCTTAACTCTAATACAGTTTGCAACAGATGAAATATGACTCCCCTGAAATCAACATGGTTTAGCCCAGGAGACACTAAGTTCATGTACTTAACAAGGTCTGGATCCAGCCCATTGTTCCAATATATAGCAAAGGCCACATGCAGAGATCCAATGTTCTCCTTTTTTATGTATATTTATTTTGTATTGAATTGTGTGCATTATCGGGTGTGGGTCCTCTCACAGCCAGTTTTGAGCGGGCTGGGATATCGATTGCTTATGCCTCAATGAGGCATAGCAATCAATCCCCGGAGCACCGAACACGGGCTCCGAAAGGTAAGTGCAAAAATTACCATACTCTAACCTCTAATTCTAACCCTAACCCTCCCCTTCCATTACCCTAACCCTCCCTTCTCCACAGCCTGACCCTATCCCTCCCTTCCCTGCAGCCTGACCCTAATACTCCCTTCTGTATAGCCTAACCCTAAGACCCTCCTTCCCAGCAGCCTGGCCCTAACCCTCCCCTTCTATGGCCTAACCTTAAGACCTCCCTTCCACAGCCTGACCCTAAACCCTCCCCTTCTATTGCCCTCACCCTAAGACCCCCTCTCTGCAGCCTAACCCTAACCCCACTCCCTTCTTAACACTAAAAGTCCCCGGAGAGGTTACTCATTTCTCCGGAGCTGTCAGCGGTGGGTGCGTCCCGATCGGCACAATCACCCATTCATTTCTGTAAAGGCCCCCTAAGCGAAATAGAGACAGACGAAAAGTAACTTTTGGCTGTCTCTATTTCGGAAAGGAGGCCATCAGTGCAAGGACTGCAACTGCCATTATCAGTGGTACCTAATTGATATGCAACTGATCCACACTTAAGGGGCAGGACACTACTTACACCTTCTGACACAGGGACTGCGCTGTGATCACAAGTGGATGGGAATGCCTACAGTTGCTTTTGGGTGCCAATTGCAGAAGAATTAAGTCCAGTCCAATTTCTTGTTAGGAGGGTGGCATAGGTATAGGCCATATACTGTAGGCAGCCGCCTTGGGCCCCACAGCTCAGGGGGCTTAGCATATTAAAAGAGGCCTCTGTCTCCACAAATGGGTCAGTGGTTGGGACACGTCCTGCTTGAGATGTGCTCTCATGGCTATCAGGTATACAGAGCATCACAGAGCATTTGTTTCTCATTAACAGAAGCTCAGTGCACGCAACATGATCATCGATGTGTTACACACTGCTATTCTTATAGAGAGATACAGAGAAGATATAATAAGGGACCCTGCATGCTTGATAGTCGGAGAGCACCCCCCTCCCTTACAGGGACAACCTTACTGTGAAAAATATAGGACATCAAAAGGTAAGTGGTATTTTATTTATTTCAAAGTAAAAAAAAGATATTGTTGTGTAATATGTGCCACATAGGGTCTATATGAGATACTGAGAAAATAAAAACATACAGTATAGTCAGTATGGACGTGTTTAATGGGACTTCTTCTAGTCTTCTCCGCTTAGAGCCCTGCAAAACCTAGTGCAGCGGCAGCCTCTGAAAGGCATTGCCTACATTTAGAGGCTTACTGAAAAGAACAAACTATGATGCTGAATGCACATGTATTCTTATTTCATTCACAATTGTTCAATTGTTGTTATCTGAATAGTCCTTTACACTAAATCATTACACTACATAAAGCAATATTCAATTACCCTTGAAAATGCCATAGCACAGGGATTACTGTCTATAATGGTAGCAAGCATGTGCTCATTTCTCATACCACTGGCAAATTGGAGGAGTGCATTTGCCAATTATGTGTTCTAGAGTGCACTCTGCAGACAATGAATTAGCCCAATTTACCCAATCATGTGGAACAAACATATGTCTTAACATATAAAGTGTATTGATAAAGAGTTAGTATAGTACTAAGAAAATATAGTCAATAATGTTTTACTTTACACAGAGAGAGCATAGCCGTGCACATTGGGGGCAGCATGTTGGCTCATTGAGTAACATTTGTGGTCATGAGGTCTTGAGTTTGAGTTCCAGAATGGGCCTCATCTGTGTGGAGTTTGTATGTTCTTCCTGTGTCTGCATGGGTTTCCTCTGGGTGTGTATGTATTTGTTAGGTACCTTAGTATGTAGCTCCAATAGGAGCAGGGTCAATTTATTCAGACTCCTAAAGAGATGCTTTTTCAGCATTTAACGTAAGCTATGGACCCCCAGGCAAGCTTGGATCCCAGTATTTTGTAGCCCATCCACAGCCTCTCAACTGCAATCCCCAGACCCACTTTGTGAGAGAGGTTAAGATGATTCTCAGTTCTGGGAAAATACAAATATTCAGTTGGTGTTATTGCTCTAAAAATATAAATACATTCATGAAAGTAGCTGTAAGTGGCAGAAGGATAGGAAGCAGATGGTTGTCATAAATGGAACATATTCATATTCCCTTAATTTTAATCAGTAAGGTTTAGAGACAGACTAACTTATATATAATATGAAGAATGAAGAGGTTAACAGTGTTATGATCAGTATTAAGCTTGGCCACATATGTCACTGGTCCCGTTGGACAAATCTAACGGTTTCATATAATTGCATAGTAGCTGGATTCTGTTGTGCCCTGCTAGGGAATTTTATCTATTACCACATATATAATCTTCACGTTTTCTTTGCTCTCCAGGCATACAAAGATTCTGATGGGAAACAGTGGGCTTACCTTTGGATGCTGTTATGTGTATCTTAAGACACATCCAAATTCAAAACAGTGCAACACTGTTTCAGGCAGACATAGGAGCAGATTCAATTAAGCGCTATGTGCCTTCGGAACTACACATCGCACAAATTAACATCACAGACTTTATACTGCACCCATAGAGGTGAAGATAAAATCTGTGATTTTCAGTAACTGTAATAGATGGCAATAGACGCACTTTCACCTATACATGATTAGTTATGTGCACAAAGTTATTAACTTAGATTCAAAAAAATTGAGATATTAATGTATAACCATAAAAAAAAATAGCTACTAAAAATTTCCATAAAAGTGACAGGTATCAAACAAAAACAACATAAATTATACAATTGTTCATATCGGTTTGTAACTATCTGGAAGACTGTGTTTTCTTTTGTTTTTAATAAAAATTAATGATGAAAAAAATAAGTAATAAATAATTTCTTACATCCAAGGACTGTGCTGTATAATACACATTGTCGTCCTTTGCTAATTTAATTCTCAGCCATATTCTCAGATGTTCCCAAAAATTGTTATTAGTAGTTATCTCAGTTGACTTATATATGCACACTTGTAAAGGACACATTTATCTGAGCAATTCCAACTTAACTAAATTTGCGACAATTTATACACTAGAAATCCACATAATTCTGAATATGGGGGAAGAACTTTTTATGTTTCTCAAGCAGAACTTAGTCAGAATATTTTGTTCTGTTATATAATTACGCAAAATAAAACTCATTTCTGTTTCACTCACCAACTTTTCACATATTACTTGCATAAAACACATAATAAAAAGTTCATTGACAGAGAGAGAGACAGAGAGAGAGTGAGAGAGACAGAGACAGAGAGACAGACACAGAGGGCCCGATTCAATTGCCGGCGAAGTTTTCAAAAAGTTTGCGTCAGTAAAAATACGACGCCTTCGCCGGAAATTGAGTGATAAAAATTCGCCCATTCAATTTTTACCGCTGCGCTAAAACAGCAGCCAGCGGTAAAAAAATAACCAGCGGAAAAAAAAAACTCTCCCAGTTTTAACGCCGCAAATCACCGGCGCTAGTGAGAGACTATTACCCAGTGCCTGAAATCACGTTCTCACGATACTTCAGGCACTGGGTAATAGCCTCAGTAGTAATAAAATAACGCCGGTAAATTTAAAAAAAAAAATGCATTAAAAATACGCCGGCGAATGATTTTTCAACAATTGAATCGGGCCCAGAGAGAGAGAGAAAGAAGGGGGAAGAGGAATGAAACTAAGAACCTTTCCATCAATTGTCAGAATGATCTTTACAATCCGTGGTATTACACTAAATCACCAGGTACCCTCATTCATGTGCCAAACTACCATAGACGCTGCAAACAGCTTTAATTCTGTACTGACTGCAATGGATCAATTAAAAAAAAGAGAACCATTTTTAAGCACAAGGCTGCAGCCTCTGGTGTGAAGGTAAGTATGTATATAGTTGTACATTAACAAGCATTGTTGTACAAGCAAACAAACTGCTGCTGATTTTTACAATAAGAGGCAAACTCCATGCTCAAGTCTCCCTGTTCTAGTGTAAACCAGCTAATGCTACTGAGCACAGAGGCTGATTAGAGAATTAAGGTGAACTAACTAATCATTTTTCATTTATTTTTTTATTTTCTCCCATAATTCTTGAAAACAAATAGAAAACAAATAGTTCACTTATGAAATGACCTTACCTGCGTTGAGGCCAAACACATAACAAATTCAACATTACTTTTGTGGGGTTAAGCTAAGTTGTTCAAAAGGAATTTTGAAACACCAGAGCCACAGAAATCAGTGTAACCAATCAGACAGCATACTACATTTCATTTGCAAATTAGAAAAGAAATACTGAAGTCTGATTGGCTGCTATGACTTGCAAATCCCTTCAGACTAGATTCAGTGTAAATACAGCAAGGAGACTTACACAAGCCATTTGCATGAATACCCTTGCAAGTAATATCTGCGTATGCATGCGCCAGATGCTATGCAACACATCTGTAAGATGAGGTGGTCTTTGTCTTCCGCATGGCAAAACAGAAACATATACTAATGTACTTAATATGAGAGTTAGCATTGAAAGTTATATAAAATTAGTATTGGGGTTTTATTATATTCTACTCATCAATAACTAATATCCATGCTGCATCCAGACTGTATTTCATCTGTTTTTCCCTTGGGGGCTCATCCGTGCATCCTGATTGACACTTCTGACAGGTATGGTCGGATTGCTTGACAAGTGGGCATGATTGTGTATTACAATGTACAGTAGAGACTGTGCACAGTATGATAATTTTACATTCACTTGAGTTGGAAAACGCGTTGGGTAGGGGTCTTAGAGGTACGGCCGTGGTTAGTGGTGTGAATGCTCAGGTGCGCAGATACATCAGGGGCTAGGTTTACTAAGCTGTGGGTTTGGAAAAATGGGGATGTTGTCCATAGCAACCAATCAGATTCTAGCTTACATTCTCTTGTATGTAACAAGAGCTAGAATCTGATTGGTTGCCATGGGCAACATCTCCACTTTTCCAAACCCGCAGCTTAGTAAATCTGGCCCCAGATCTCTAATAGTAAACCCCATGATTCCAGTGTTCAAAATTCTGAGTTACTGGATCTTTGGATACAGTTCTATGGGATCTATTTACAAAGATCATTTTATATGTAAAAATGGGCATTATCACATGAAAATGAAGTTTTTCTTATTTACAAACAATGGCAATCCATGTCAATATCGGGTCTCTCCGCCGGCCCGTTCTTTTCAGTACTTTGTTATATTTATTACCCTCGGAGCAGAGTCTTACACTCTTCTATTCCAGCGATCTCCCCGTATAACTCCCTTTTTCTCACCCTAATAGCTGTTATTATAGGGAGGAAAAGGGGGGTATATTTGGGGAGTCTGCTGAAATATATGTCAGTACAGGATTTGTAAAAAAAAAATAAAATAAATAATTATAAATAAACAGGAGAAAAGAGTAAACACTTACTTGACCGGGTGACGCGTCTTCCTGCAGATGGCGGTCCCGACATTAAGACCCTGCGCATGTTTCTCATGTCGGGACTTGAAATTTTCAAACTCCCGAATGAAAGTTACTGTGCATGCGCAGGACTTTATTCAAGCTTCAAATTCATTAAAAAAAGGTCCTGCAACCTCTCAGATCATTGCAGGACCTCACCAGAGGGGTAAGTATATGAAATGAATTATATGACCAAAGCTAGTAATCGTAACAAGAAATCACAAGGCCGTGCTTCTAATAAAATATATGAAATGTGTATATAAGCGGAGAGGTGCAGCCAAAGACCAAAGTGACCACCGTGTAACTACAAGGAACAAAAGAGACGTCCAGTGCTCCAAACCACATTATATAACACTGTGTGTCAGCACCTACATAAAAAGGAGGTTAGTTCACAATATAGATATAGGTTTAGTTCACAAAATAGATATATTGGGAACTAAACCTCCTTTTTATGTATGTGCTGACACATAGTATTATATAATGTTTGTTTGTTCCTTATATGACCGAAGCTGCCAGGCTCGCTGCGAGGAGAAGTGAGCCTGGATCAGCAATGTTTATTAAAAAAAAAAATGAACGGGTAAGTAAATAGACCCCTATTTCTTTAACTTTATGTATACTCTGAGAAAAAATATTTTTAAATCTAGATTTTAGTAATCCACTATACAACTTAACCTGGTTTCCAGATATAAGCAGATACAATGTGTACAGAGCTAATGTCCACCTTAGGCCTGCTGCAAGGCTAAAATGCCTAAACCTACATAAATAAAAAAATCAAATAAAAAATTATATATATATATTACAAGAGAATACTAATCATTTTATTGGGACCCAGAAAGGAATGATGACGCTTTTTTACACATGCACTTTTATATTAGATGGGAATTCAATTGAAAGCTATTTTATTTATCAAATATTATATATTTTTGTTTTATTTGGTATCTTTTTTGCAATCTTAACATACCTAGGTCAAATGGTGGAATTTGACTTTTAAATTTCATCAATTAGATGCAAATGCATTCCCCTACAGAGATTTCTATGAAATATTATGCCCTATTTGCCAAAACAAAATATGCATTCTGCTACATTTCATATGTTCTAAAGCCTGCAATCATAATATTATGTCTTTATGATCAGGTTTTAATATAGCACCAGCATCATTTAGAGATTTGTAGGGTTCCCGTGTATACATTGGGCCTGATCCAGCGCTACGAAAATTCGCAACGACGGGCGAATGCGAAAATACGCTCGTCGTATCAACCTACACGCCCCTAGCACTCCCATAGTAAAGTCCCTGCTTACGACGGCTATACCCTACACTGGGTACGACCGTCGGCCGTACGAAAATTCGCAGAGAATACGCTGCGAAAATACGCTTAGCACGCCCATACTGTACAATTTAAATGGCTATCCCCGCCTCCCTGTAGTAAAACGGGCGCCCAGCCGACCATCGTAAAAAAAATACGCCCGGCGAGCGAAAAATACGCTAACGATACGCCCGCTATTCGCTCATGACGCGCGGGCGACCGGAACCTGTCATACTGGGCATGCGCATTGCGAATTTTTCGCCGAAAATTCGCATACGATGAGCGTACGCTCGCTTGCGAGCGTTGCTCTGGATCAGGCCCATTGTAGTTGTATCACATAGGTCACATGGGTGTGGAGTTTTGTGTAATGAACAGCACCCATTAAAAAGACCTTCCTAGCACCCTTGTACTGAGTATTAAAATAATAATAATAATAAGAAGAAGGGAACCTCAGAGTGTCACCAATATAACAGGAAAGGGATATATTATAGTGAAGAAAATATTACATTGTCAAAAATATACATACTTTGAAATAAAAGATTTCTTAAAACAAAACGTCACTGGCACCATTATTTTCCCTTCTTCTGACTAATGAGAAAGTTTTAGTCTAATCAGTAATTAGATTTTTTAAAAGCTGCAGAGGACAAAGTCAGAAAAGTGCCTCTCATTTACAAAAGATGTCTCAGGCTTCAGCCAATCCCAACTGCACGTAATTGCAGAATAATAACTCTTTTTTTTAAATTTTATATCCCATTGGAAATTAAGAGATGTATTTTCTTTACTAGACTTCTGTGTTTCCCTAACCAGGGGAAATTTGTATCATTATTCTGGTTTATGGATAATGGACTGGATCCAGGGCACCAATCACAGCACCAATGCGGATCCAATACCATTTGAGCACATGGGAGGCTACTCCCCCTTTTGGCCTTCCAGTCCTAGGTATTGCAGTTGCCGGTACAAAAGGCCGGTTTTCAATGATGTAGCCTGAAAGCTTTATTTCAGTTGCACCATTCCTAAATGCATTTTAGAAACAAAAGTGTCATCCACATACCCCAAACTACCGATCTACATACAGGGTGTAATATATTGTACCAAATGCTTAATGACTACGTCCTATGATAAATTATATCACGTATATCAGTGAAAGTGTACCATTTAATATTTTCATACTTGAAGCATTTTATAAAACAACTCAAACTGTCTTTTTATTTTCTATTGTTATTGTTTCACTCTATTGTAAAATGAGTTTTGCGAGTTATTCCAATGGAATTTACAGGGACACTAGACTTCACTGCTACCATTAGATAACAAAAAAAATACTTACAACTAAAATACTTTCTTGTTAGACATCTATGTGAACAACTATAATAGCAACATAGATATATAATAAGGCCGGAAAAAGGCATCCAATCTTTTTGTTTTTTACGAAGGTTTATTGTCAACCTTTGGAAATCTAACGTTTCTATTGTTTTCTTAGCAAGCTTCCCTTCTGAAAAACAAAAGGCATTTTTCATTCCACTATTTAAAGGAGCAAGGAATTTCTAATGCCCTTAAACATAAATATTTACTAACGGTTACTCAGATGCCCAGATGTGTCAATAATTATGTCAGTAACATTGCTCCAGTCCTTATGTACACAGACAGGTAAAGGATAAAAGCCAAGTGATCTGAAACAGAGAGTAATTATTTTAGGACTGCTTATGTTAATTCCCCAGACCCGATCTGTTTGCGTTTCCTAGGCTGTCACAAAGATTCTTAACCAGACGCTCTTTTTATCAGATACTATTACTATCAACTGTCTAAAGACAACATACTTCATTATCAACTTTCTTCATCATCACTTGGATTCTTGTGAATTACTTCCAGTTGTTCTCCTAGATTAAACTGAGCTATCGGGTCCATAGAAAGCAGTGATGCTTCTTCTTCTCATGCTGTAACAGATGCTAAATCAGTAGAAAATATTTATATCATACACATTTTATTTGTTCACACACACTCTACATAAGCTGTTAGCCTTAATCATACCTAAACAATTTTATGTCTTTATTAACACGTCTTTATATGAGATCACCATATCCTGTGGTGCTTCACAAAACAATCATTCACATTTGTTCCTGCCCTATAGCAGCTTACAGTATAGATTCCCTAATGCACACACGCACACACACACACACACACACACACACACACGCATGCATGCATAATATCACACAAACACACACATAACATACATAATATATGGTTAATTATTAGATGATTCGACATTAGCCATTTAACCTACAAGCATGTTTTTGTTGTGTGGGAGGAAAACAAAGCACCTGGAGGAACTCATGACCTCAGGGATGTGAGACAGAAGTGCTAACCACTTGAGTCACTGTGCTGCCCATTTGACTATTTCTTTTCTAGAAGTTGTCAAATTATTTTAGATCTTCACTGTACTCGGCATATCCCTTGCCCGGGGTAATAATAGTCCAGTTCTTAAGATCCATTTTGTATGTGATCGGATCCTGAGACATGGATACATAAGGGATATAAGTATACACTATAGGCTGTATCCAGAGTTAAGAGGGAGCTTGAAAATAAGAGAGGTAAGTTACTCCTTGGCTAAACCATGTTTATTTCAGGGGGAGTCAAGTTAAGTGTATTCTTTGCATGCAGGGATATATCTTTGAATTGCTTACTGCACACAGATACTGACCAGCTTTACTATCACACTGTTATTTAGACTTGGGATAGGAAACAGCACCTCTCAACTCTAATACAGTTTGCAACAGATGAAATATGACTCCCCTGCAATTAACATGGTTTAGCCCAGGAGTAACTTTCCTCGCTTAATTTCAAGCACCTTCTTAAGTCTGGATCCAGCCCTATGTTGCCAATCCAGAGGTAAACCTGATCATATATGAATATCTGAGACCATGACTTACTAACTTACAGTTCTAGTAATTTGCACAAGATGTATGGATTGCTTAGGTTTGCCTCTTACTGGTTATGAAAGACACATTCTTTGTGGTGATTTTATTCCCCATACTTTTTCTGACCAGCTCTGAAGCAAGCCAAATGTAACAGAGGACTGTCAAACTCCTGAAATTGGTCAAGAAGCTGTGTCTAGCAGGAAAATTTATAAAGTAATTCAATCTGGTAGAAATAAATCTTAAATAATGTGTTTATTTTGTGTTGTATATTGAGGGCAGTTTAAGAATTAATTGAGCAGCAAAGCAGGACAAGGAAATACTCACCTAGCAGAGGGACTGATTGGCATGCAGCCACATTTTAACATGAAGGGTTCTATATGTATAATTAAGGAATATGTAAGGTTAATATATTGATTAGAAGGTAAGCAGTGGAGGAAACCCAGGCTAAACATCAAATTCCAGCTAGGCTTTATTTATTAAGTACAGGTGACGCACAGGCTACAAAACTGTGTGTGCAAATTCAAATAGTTGCTAGAGACTCTGGATCAGGGCCTAGGTTTATATGTAAGAGTCTGTTTCTTGAGGTTCCGTCCTGATTAGATTACAGTGATTAGTTGTGCTGATTAACAATTTCTTATGGCTACCATGATTGCAGAGGCGTATCTACCCCCTGGCCAAGATGGCAACCGCCAGGGGCGCAAATCAAAGGTGGGGGCCACTTGGCGATGCCACCTGTGGCTAAGAGATAGTGTCACCTAGTGCAGCACTGGCCTGGAATCAGATTGCGGCTGGATGCTTTTAAAATGAGGGCTGGCTGATTGCTAGGATGCCCGTGGGCACAGGCTTCTCTGTGACTGTGGGACTTTATTTCCCTTACAAGTCTTGGCCACCGCAGGACTTCAATTCTAGCCGCAGTCCCGCTCGTAGGACAACGGTCAGGTGAGAAAACCT
>WWET01001492.1:91071-124236 GCA_011038615.1 Limnodynastes dumerilii
AAACATATATGTATAAGTATATTAAGCAACTAGGCTATGAAGTTTAATAAGACAGCTACACATATTTACATGTTTTAAAGTATCTAACGCCTAAACATTGTTAAATAAAAATAAATATCTGAGCAAAATGTGTGGCAATTAAAAAAAATATATAATATTCATTACAGTGTTGCGTATGGAAGTTTTTTTTAAGCATGTGTTATTCTTTAAGTAGACAGTTGAATAATATCTAGGTCTGTAGGGTGGTGTTATATCTATATATATGTATGATGTATATATTAAAAATCATCAGGCACATACGTCAGCCATGAGCTGGTGCATGATTTCAGGAGGCAGCACAGGGAATCACGGCCACTGATGAGCTCATAGCTGCACTAAACTACCCAATCTCTCATTACTATAGTGGAACAGTCCTTTCCAGCAGTGCACAGATACAAATACAGGTGAATTAGACACATTGCGACTGCGTTTTTGCACTCGCTCTTGTCGTGCACATGCACAATGCTACACTCACACCTAAAAAAAAAATAGGTTTAAGAACATCTTTGAATCAGCTCTATAATATTTATGGGATGCAGTGACCGCCTCAAAACATAGACAACCAAAAGTTAATTTTCGTCAGTCTCTATTTTGAAAATAGCACTAACTAGAAGATTTTATTAATTAATGGGTTATACTTATCTATTCATTCATTCATTTATTCATTCATTCATTCGGAAACCGCCACCACAGATCCATCGTACCACCGTAGGTCAGGTTAGAGTTATGCTGCGGACAAGGGAGTCTTAGGGTAGTGGAAGGGAGGGTTAGGGTAAGAATTAGGGTAAGGGTTGGGGTTAAATTATAACTCACCATTCACCGCTGCATCTTCTTTCTTCTGTGGATCAATTGCTTCTCCTTTGCGAAAAAAATGGTCCTTTCGGAAAAATCCACACCCAATATTTATACATTTTATGTAACTCAGCTCACACAATGTGTTGCATGCAATATGGATCTGTTTTGTCAAGGATTGACATTTTAGTCCTGCGTTCTACCTCACTAAGCGCCTTATTATTTTTATATGCCACAGAGAATATATTAGGTGTTCTGGAGATAATTTAAAGGGACAATCAGATGCAGATACAGTTTCAGTGCCTCCGGCATTATTATTCTGTCTACGCTAGTGTACCCGCATCAGTAATAATTTTTAATATAACTTTTTTGTTTGCATTTTCTAATTTATGACTGTAATTTTACGATGCTTCTTATTATGCAGGAAAGGCATATTGTTGATTAACTTTTGACAAATGGCAGCTAGCAATACCATGACATCTCTAAAAGAAGTCCCTGTGTGTTAATTAAATATGCAAGCTAAAAATAAAAGCACATATAAACCAACTGAAAGAATGATTGTATATTTTATATCAAGAATAAGTGCATTTTACATGCATGACTAATACTGCCATGTCTTCCACTATTATAACATTGTAAGTGATATCTTAGCTGTAGCTATTTACATGCAAATGTACATGCCTCCTAGAGGGTAAATAAATCATATTTTATCCAGGTTACAGTTTGCATAGTCTAGCCTGGGGCTGACTTTTGGGACCAAATTCTAGACTGAGGGCCAGGGTCGCCACTAGACATTTTGAGGCACAGGACATATCCGTGGTACCCTGCCCCCTATGTGATGTCACCAGTTAAGTCACATAAGGGGCGGGATGCCGCGGACCTGCAGTAACAGTGCCCCACTAATGTATGGCTCTACCGCCGATACCTGCACCTGCAGAGATAAGGTAAGTATTGACGGAGAGATGAGCGCCGACACTCACGTTTTGGTTCAAAATTTTTGTTGTGTTTTGCTTTTGTCAAAAAAATGTCATGTTTTGGTTTTGAAAAAAGTAAAAATGTTATTAAAAACTGCTAATTTATAGCTGTCTTGTTACTACAGTATTTAGTATTATATCATTCATTTCCAGTCAAACTGGACCACTCCACAGCTCACAATATAACAGTAGTAGTAGTAGTTACATCGATACAGCAAGTTATGCAAATCCCATAATGAAACGGGGTACAAGATGGAATTGTGCTTGGGCTCTCTCACCACTTCCTATGTTGTATGTTATTATGAACAAGCACAGTTTAACAAGCCAAGCGCTTCAGTGACAGACACTGACACTTTTGTGACTGAAGTGTTTAATTTGTTTTGGGCCCCCACAAATAGGTGCTGTATATAGGTAGAATATGAAAACCTACAATTCAGCACAGGCCTCACTCTGAACCAGACTCTAGGCGCCTATGCATTCATTCATTCATAGGAAAACTGAGGACTTGTGGCAATTTACTCAACATAATTCATTTTATTTAGCATAGGAATCACAGAAGTTGCTATTTTTATAATATTGGTTTGATAGTAAAATCTCCTTATACATGAATAATGTTTTTATCTGAAACTTCTGTTTTTCAGAAGTTAAAATCTATTATTATTATATACGCAAACTCTTCTTTTTTGTGTCTTCTTCACAGGATTCTTGACTCACTCAAGTGAAACCACTTCACCTTCTCTTCACAATTCCATTTCTTCTGCTTGTTACGTGGAATATTCTGCTGTTTTGATCTAAGTTGATTTATCTGAAGCTTTTGACACGGTAGAACACTCTGTTCATTTTCTCTTTTATCCTTGTATACTTCTGGCTCTGCGCATATGTGGTTTCATTCATACACACTAGTAAAGATGATTATTTTTGGGGGCTTAGGGAGAGATCTTTACCCACTGCTGATTTTTATTTAATGTTATCCATAATATTATTTTTTATGGATACTTTTTATTGTTCATTTTTTGGGTGTATTTAAGGAGGTCTGGAAGAAAAGAGTGAATTCCTCTGTCGTGTGGAGTTAGCAGCAGTCACACTACCATAACCCTTGCTTAAGTGTCAACTGTCCATTGAGTGACGTTCACAGGTCTGAATATGGTCCTAAAACTGTGCATCATATAAATATATATTTGTTTCATTAATAATTACTGAACTGGTTTATACAGTATATCCTTCTTCTTTAGCCAGGGAAAAATAGAACTCACATTCTAAAAAAAAAGCATGCAAAGAATTGGTCATTGCAGAAAGATACCCAGGCAAAACAAAATCCGTGTGCAATGATGCCATATGTAATCTCCCAGAATGTGTACTGCTTGAGTCAGGGATGGAAATGAGGGGGTATAAGGGGGTGTGTCATACCGTCACTTCTCCTGCTGATATCATTGTAAACGGGAACATCTCCACTTTTCCATTCCTGCAGCTTAGTAAATTTAGCCCCGGACTCTCAAGTATACTAATATTTAGTGTCTATTGTTTAAAATAAAAACTATAACTCAATAAATTAAATTAAATATAATTTAACAAATAGTTATATAAAAACATCATTAATTCTATACCTTAAGGTGCATAAAAAAATGTAATGTCTCTGCACAATGATTTCTGTGTTAAAAGTAAAAAGTAGACACCACTAATAATTCTTTATGCTATATATTATTCTCAAAATGTGAGTGCTACTGAGGGGTGCAAGGATCAGCCAAAGAAGTAACTTAAAGTGCACATCATCAGACCTTTTTGATATTTAATATGAAATAAAATATATTATACAGTTTCATTTATATATAATTACAAGTTCTACAATGAGAATATGGGCCATGGTTAGCAGCATAGCATACAGTCTTTCTCTAGCTTGTAGTGTTTGCAATTGTTTCTTGCAAAACTATATCTACTAACAAAGTTTTAGTTGTAACTATTTATTTATTTATGTATTATTTATTAACAGGTTTTTATATAGCGCCATCAGATTACATAGCGCTTTACAATTTTAACAATCATTATCACAATCCTGGGTGGTAACAGACAGACACGGTAGTTAAGAGGCGCGCAAATTAATTTAACATATTTTTATAGGGAGACTGGAAAATACCACCTGGATACCCGGGGCACTACCACAGCCAGATATCCCCGTCTTCGGGTATCCCCTGCACCGAGCACTGAGGGCTCTGCTCCTGTCCACTGTGCCTGACCTAGGAATCCGTTCACATCTCCTATGCGCAGGGGCACATGTGCATTTGCAATGAAGGTGATGAGCAGAGTTAGTCTTTTATACATAGTAGATATCTAATAAAAACTGTGAATACAAATAAAATTCAACACCAAGTAATGGGGCTCATTCAGAGTTAAGCGCATGTTGATGTTCTGTATTTTGGAATTTTTGCACTGCACATGCCCAGAGAACTGCTCCGTACATATGGTCAATGAAAGATACCATTTTAAGTACCAGTGCAGTTGGCATATTATATAGATATGTAATAAACATATGTACCAGGTCTTTAAGATAATTTCATCAGTTTCTCCAACCCAGATTTCATCATCTCCTCCAAATGTTATTTTTAAATCTCTGCAAGCGACACAAGATCGATACCATTGTGGATTCTAATTTATTAGATGAGTGCAAATGACAGAGCTCGTGAAGCATGTTTATTTTACATTATATGCTGCGCTTGTTTCGTATTTCCTTTCAATGATCCAAGTCTTCATGTATCTAAACAAATCATTCCATTTGTATGTTTTCAAAAGGCTACTCAGATCATTGACTCAGAAATGTCTTGTTCTGTTCATCCTACGTGTGAAATGTCTCATCAGTGCTTTCTCCATTATACGGCAGGCTACAGGAATGCACAATCCTTTCCGCTTTTGTCTAAATGCTAATTTGTTAAAAGCTGTTTTTTAGATGTGTGAAGCCTGACACTTAACATTTTACTGACTTACTTGTATTAAATTCACATTATGTCAGACAATGCTTATTAAAGAAAAAGTCAATCCACACACATAGTACAAATTTATACGTAGCAGTATATTGTCAATATGTACTTTCTCTGTGCTATTTGTTTGTAACATAGAAGTTTTTATTTTAATAAATAACTCTTCCCAACCACGGTTTTCAGCTCTGTGGCCTTCACTATTGTACAGGAGAGAAAATATATTTACTTTACATAAAAGATTCTCAGAATACCATTCACTCTTTCAGTAATTACATTTCATAATATACTATAGTTAAATTGTACAACTGTGCATTCATGTTACAATAAATCTCATGTTATCTTGGCTTTGTTGATGTCCTTTGGTCTCATGGAATATAAAAGTTATTAAATGAGAAAGAGAAAGGCTGCTGATCCCCATAAAAGGCAGAGTTCTGCATGAGGGCAGACTTGTGCTATGCCTCCACCCTCTCAAGCTGCTGACCACTCTGTGCATGTGTAGGCAGCTGTCAGTGACTGGCAGGCAGTAAGTCTGTAAGCGCTGTTTATAGTTGAACTTGCCAGCAGTTGGCAGCATAGCACTGTTTTCTGCTACCCCTAAGACTGAGGACTGAATCCTAACCTCCCTTCGTTTACCGCATGCATGGAGGTCAGGTGATGGAGGTCAGGCAGTCCACACAGAAGAGGGGAGTGAACTCCTTTGTCTCTCCCCTCTCTCGTGCGGAGTTTAACTGACTTACGCTAGCAGCCTTAAGTCACTCACGAGGATCAGCGGTCCGTACATATGGAGATCCGTCATATAACATCTGGCATGTGCATTGCCAGTCTGACAGCCAAATTCTGCATCTTGTATGTGGAATCTGACTGTCTTTATTAGGTGTGGATCTGGCCCTTAGTCCTGAGTGATGACTAACTTGTGAGCTACTGACAGCATAGAGCTTATGCTCCTGGTTTTATCATCTATTTATACAGATGGATGGCCTCCTTTTTTCTGAGCACCATAGCAGCACCTATGCCATTTCATGAATATTGACAAATGAAAGTCTCACTAATTACAATACTGTGTGAATGTGGTGCCCCTGAGGGTTAGGAGAGCGGAGTGTACCTTCTGCCATTGACTGTAGTGGTGCTGCTCTAATGCCGTTGCGAGACTGTGCAAAAAGCATGGGTCTCATGCTCAGTTTTGAGTACAGGTTGGCGTAAGGGAAGTTTGTTAGGCAAAGGTCAGCTATGGAGAGTTGGGATGTGGAGCGTGAGGGAGAAGGTTCTGTAGAAGGTTCTGGGGGGAACAAGTAGTGTGAGGAGATTGACCGTTGGGTGTCAGTTGGTAGCAGTGATTGAAGAGCGAAGGAGCGATGGTGGAGTGAATAAGGAAAATGAGTGTGTCAGGAGAGGCGAGAAAAGAAAGAGAAATATTGAGGCAAAATTGGAGAGAGTGATATTGGCAGAGGGGGATGGGGAGACAGCAGAGCAGATTGAGAGAAGGTGTTGACAAGTACCGAGTGATCGGATTGAGGAAGAGAGGTGTCGGTGGTTGTGTAAGAGGTGGTGAGCTGAGAAGATGGCAGTAAGACCTTGAAAAGTATTGTTGTTGGTAGTGAGTAAACGTATCGGTGGTGAGCTGAGGAAAAGGCAGTGAGACTTTGAAAAGTATCGGTGGTGAGCTGATGAGTGTTAGTGGAGCAGATTGGGAAGAGGTGTCGGTGATTGTGAGTGGAAGGAGTAACAGCTGAGCAGATCGGGGATGAAGTGACGGTGACGGTAAACAAAGGAGAGTCAACGGTACAGTGTTAGGAGAGTGCTGGTGGCTGTAGCAGAGAACTAAAAGGGTGATATCGGAGCAGAACAGAGAGAAGGTGGCAGTAGCAGAGAGGAGAGAAGGGGAGAAGTGTGAAAGAAAAAACGGGGACTATTAAAAGTGTATAAGTTAATGTACTTTGCCTATCACAATAATTTTGTTTTTCCTAGTGTAAGTGTACAATCTTGATTATCAAATACATGGTTGATGATGGTATTCATTTATTAATTAATTGTTTTACGGATTGCAAATTTAATTAGAAGTAATTTAATGGTAGTATTCGTAGTTAATAATTAAAATATTGTGTTTGAGGAGAAGGAGATATCAAAAGAAATTCAATTGAAAATTTATCGTAATTATTATTAAATTTTAAAATTGTCAATTGATTGTGTTAATTCACTGAAGAACAAACAGTTCGCTGGTCGATTTGGGGAGTATTATAGATCTTGGAATTATAATTAACATTGATTCTGTTTCGAACATGTGCAAACTAGTTTTCTCTTCCTAACTAACGTAAACAAAATTACAATAAGTAAACAAAATGTAAAAAGCTAATCTGGTGTGTTTTTACTCTGAGTTGTTTTAATTCCATTACACCTCTCCGCAATTCCTAACTCTGACCTTAACATTCGGTCATCACATGAAGGAATAATTATGTACTATAGTTATGTTCAACTCAGTTCTGGCATGTCACAGATAGTCATGGGCGATAAGGACACAGCATCCAAAGTTCAGATCTACTGAAAGCTCAAATGTGAAGATGCTCGAAATGAAAAATGGTTTCACCAAGCCAGCCCTGAAGCTCTAACACACAAGATTTATTTTTTTTAACTTTAGATAAAAGGTATTTGAAATGTGATTCATGCATATAGATTCATTCAGCATAGTCCAATTCACAAATATTAAATGTGTTCAAAATGAAATGCAAATTAAATGAATGCATTTTAAGACTTTCTAATGTGACAGGTGAACCACAAACACAAATCACATTCTATGAAAGTTAACCATAGTAAAAAAAAATGCCAGAGCAAGACAGTATTGTGACATTATAAACTGCACATAGCGAACCTCTCCCTGCTTGAAGCTTATATGAGGTTCAAATTTAACAAGGAAAAAATGTGCGTATATCAAAGATTATACTGTACACACGCTAGACCCTGAACCTTTAGAAGGGTATATATTCTACATATTATAGACCTGACTGGTACTTTTAAACAGATGCTGATACAGTTCTGTATTGCTATGATTCTAGATTTTTGAAAAATGGTGCAATCATAGCAACACAAAACTTTGCTGATCTTCTTTCAGTTATAGTAGTTACATTCCTTTTGGTGATTGATGCAATGCGGGGCTAACATTGAGCCTCCTTGATACTCCACCACTGTAACCACTTGTCAGCGGAGAGAACAGGCCAGTCTCACATCCAGGACAGCTTGTGAATCTCTGCTATGAATCGTATGTTTAAAAAGTTATTTCTGATATTGCTGGGGATCCAAAGGCTAGACAATTACCCTCTTTCAGGTGGGTCCTGATTCCAACAAAAAGAGAGTCTGTCCACCAATTAACTACAGTGTCCTTAAAAAGGCCTGACCCCCTTGCCTATAGGAGACTGACCTTTGTATATGAAACCTGATGTTTGTATCCCTTTGTATATATTGTACTACTTTGACCATTTGGATGGCAGAGTATCCCAAAGACACTCCTGTGCTAGACTAGCCGCACATGCTAGTCTTAGTGATATTTATATTCTGATTGCATTTCCCATTTTTGCTCTGTTCATGATGACTGTTCATTTTTTACTTTATATGCACTGTCTCTGCGCATCTTAATAAATAGTCCATCTTAATCGGACAATCACTTATCAGACATGTCTCCATGTTGATGCACAACACAGAGACTAAATGTTGAAAACGTCACCATTTCATTGAGTCCTTCTGTTTCTAGAACGGGTGCAAGGCCAATGTAATTTCAGTCAACAACATAAAATATCAACATAATTTATCATTCCATTATGTTTTCTATTCCCTGCAATCTAATTAAAAAGGCTGATGGTTAATGGCACATACTTGCTGCATGTCTACTGTATGCGACTCTTCCAAAACCATCCTCTATATGAAGTGCCCACCTATAATAAAGTCTTAGTACTATAGTAATTGTGTTTTAAATAAGTATTTAATTTTGGAGCTATCTGTAATGTTCTCAAATAATAAGCTGCATTTACTAACATGAAGAAGTTTCATTGAAATTGGCATCTCAAAGGAAGGTCTTGTCAATCAAGGCTTCTTTAGGAAAAAAAAAACAACATTTAAATTGCATTTATTATTAGCATTTGTCAGACTCGTCAAGAATCCATTTATGAAATCTAATGAACAAACATCAAGGCATAGCTGATAGCTAACATTTTAGTCCATTATCTTACAGGTTGTTAGAAGAGATTGCCTGCAGCAAATTCCTTTTTTTGCATAACCCAAAAATATACCTGTCTAAAATACCCGCTTCTGCTTTTTATGGCTGCTGAAGTGACATAGCAATAGAGCATAGTTTCTTCATATATTCCCATCTATACAGTATTTAGTGTGATGACAAAAAAAAAAGTTTAATTAATGTGTTTAATTCAAAAAGTAGAACAATTAAAAAAAAATCTTGCCATATAAATCTAAGTTAATGGATGACACAATTTATATCTCGTGGTTTGGTATTTAATTCTATACCAATGTAAAGCAGACATTTATTCTAGCATCTTTTGTGTTACATTTTGTCCACAGTAGCAGTTGTCAACCGTTTTTGAGGGAGTCATTTAAGTACCACTGGTTGAGAACCCCTGGTTTACACAATGCTGCTTGTTTTTGCAGACCACAATCAGTAATAGAAAATAAGATTTGCTAAACAGCAGGTCTGCTTCACAAATGTGACAGGCACTTATGCTGTTTCTCTGATCAGTGCATGTAAGACCTGCTCCTCGTGCATGTGACCAGATTGCAATGTAGAGCGATATGAAAAGATACCTCAGCATTAAGTGTCCAAGACTAAGGGCTCTATTTACTATCATTAGCACATTGAGCGCTATTGATAGCAACTAGTCTGGCTGCGCCTTGCAGCGAGCCTAGCAGGACCGCGGGGAGTATTTATTAATACTTACCCCTCCGGCAAGGCCCCACGAGCCTTTCGCTGACATCGTTCTGCGCTGGAGTCCCGGCGCATGCGCAGTAGATGCCTTTTGGGACTTTGAATATTTCAAGTCTCAAAAGGCAAAATCACTGCACATGCGCCGGGATCAGAGCCAGACACGTGCCCAGACAGGTACGTTTTAAAGCTTCGGTTTCCATTTTTTGTGTTTTTTTGTAATTGAATATGTTTATTAGATAGAATTTTATTAAAACTTGTTCATATATTTTTTTCATTTTTTTTTTTTACTTAGATTTTAATAGGGATTTTTTATTAAACTGTATTCCAGCGGTCTCCTGACATGTACCCCCCTCTTCCTCCCCCTAATAACAGCTATTAGGGGGAGGAAAAGGGGTTTACATGGGGAGGCCGCTGGAATACTTACCCTAACGCCATCTTCAGATGGCGTTCTTTAACGTGTCGGCACGAATTGTTAAAGTCCGCGCTGACACTTAGTAAATACCAGTAGAAAGAACCTAAAAGGTAATTAGGGGTTTACTCCACCGCTTAGGTTACTGCAGCTGCTAATACTTGCACTAAATAATTCTACGGAATTATAAATGTACAGTCAAATACAGAAAGATGAGCAAGTACAATATCCTGCGCTGTGACCAAATATGATATGAGTCCGGAATATATAGATTATTACAATAAAAGAAATATAGATGGCAATATTGGTTCTGATGTTGATCTCAAAGTGCGTCCCCCTGCACTGAAGATCTTCAGGAACGGTACAGTGCTTATTTTTACTCTGGTAATACTTTCTTCTATTGTGAGTTTGCTCTACAGACATATTATCTACGAACTATACACTGCTGTATGAGAACTTTGCAACAATATAACTCTAGAACTTGGATACATTGGGCCTGATCCAGAGCTACGACCGCAAGCGAGTGTACGCTCATCGTAAGCTAAAATTCGTGAAAAAAACCGCACTACGCATGTGCAGTATGACAACTTCCGGTCGACCGAAGGACATGAGCGTACAGCGAATGTTCAGCGTATTTTTCGCTCAAGGGGCGTGCGTTTTTTACGACGAGAGTCTGGACGCTGGAGTTACTACACAGAGGCAGGGATAGCCATTTAAATTGTACAGTATGGGCGTGCTAAGCCCACTACGACCAGCGTATCGCTACGAAAATTCGCACGTACGCTGGAAAATCTTAGGGTAGGGTTCAGCCGCCGTAAGCAGTTACAATCAATGGGAGTGTTATGGGCGTGAAAGTTTTTACGCCTGGGTGTACGTTCGCTACGCTCGCGGGCGATTGCGGTCGTAGCTCTGGATCAGGCCCATTGTACTACAGAATTGCAGCAATCTGGTTTATTTACCTTACAGTGCCTGTAATCCATAGACAGAAAGGATTTGAATCGGGACTATCTATCTCATTTTCAAGCTACTGTGCTTACCTTAAAACTTATAACTAAGTCATATTGTCTAATTTTGATTAATATTTCTCTAACTAAAGTGCAGACAATTGCTCATACAAATTCCATCTTTTTGTATAGACTTTGATATCAACATCAGAACCAATATTGCCATCTATATTTCTTTTATTGTAATAATCTATATATTCCGGACTCATATCATATTTGGTCACAGCGCAAGATATTGTACTTGCACATCTTTCTGTATTTGACTTAGTAAATACCAGCCCGCATTCATTAGAGCGGCCAGCGATCGGGAGGGTTAATGCTATCGTATATGATAGCATTTTAATAAACTGCCTAGACCGAGACATTTCTCCCACCATCAACCCATGAAATAACGACACAGACAACAATGTGTAATTTAAAATAGGGGGCACAGATTTATTCCTGGGCGTACGTTCGCTACGCTCACGGGCGATTGCGGTCGTAGCTCTGGATCAGGCCCATTGTACTACAATCTGGTTAATTTACCTTACAGTGCCTGTAATCCATAGACACAAAGGATTTGAATCAGAACTATCTATCTCATTTTCAAGCTACTGTGCTTACCTTAAAACTTATAACTAAGTCATATTGTCTCATTTTGATTAATATTTCTCTAACTAAAGTGCAGACAATTGCTCATACAAATTCCATCTTTTTGTATAGACTTTGATATCAACATCAGAACCAATATTGCCATCTATATTTCTTTTATTGTAATAATCTATATATTCCGGACTCATATCATATTTGGTCACAGCGCAAGATATTGTACTTGCACATATTTCTGTATTTGACTTAGTAAATATCAGCCCACATTCATTAGAACGGCCAGCGATCGGGAGGGTTAATGCTATCGTATATGATAGCATTGTAAATAAGGAACTCTTCGGTTTCATATGATAAAGCTGTATCATATGAAAATGATGTTTGTAAATAGAGCCCTAACATTAGCCCTACAGTGCTAATTACAAGACCCTGAAAGCTATGCTGATTATGCTACAAGCTAAAACGATAAACACATAGCAGCTTGGAAATCAAATTCCTTTTGTCTTGATTAAGATGTTAATATAATGGAGCTTACCTGGTCAACTGGAAATGGAAAAACTTTGTTTAAACCTGACAACAAGGATCCGTCTACTAGCATTATATAGATTTCCAAAAGAAAAGTAGAAAAAGTAAAATGTGCAAGGAGGTCTCTGGTGCAAAAGTAAAATTTGGCATAAGCATAATTTCTGCCTATTTGGTCTACCCAGGTGTTAGTTAAATGGATAATGTATTGTTGGTGGTATGATTTTGGTGTTGAGGGGGGGCCCATGGCAGCTGCTCCATTGTAAGCAAGCATGAGTTTATGAGTAGCTAAGTAGCTCACACATGGAGCGCTGAGCACTGTTTTAAGCTGTCAGCCTCTGGCAGTTTGCTTATAGTGCAGAGGCCCTGCCCAGCTTTGCCCCAATCCATCCTGGCTCGACCTAGGCCCAACAATCAAGACTCAGGCCCCACCTCCTTGCTATGGAACCCAAGTCTGTCACCTTCCAACCCCTGGCTTAGGTAGTTACCATTAATAACCCTGACTTTTTAATTAGGATGATTAAGCTAAACAGATAAAATAAAATAAAAAACATGAAATGTTATTATAAACTGGTCTATACTAAAAAAATAACATAAAACAAGCCATAATATATTAGTAAAAATCTCAATATACTACTGTTTATTTCAACATTAAAATGAGTTGCAGGCATGTTCTCAAAGCAAATTAATTTAATACAGCTGCTGTAAACACAATCTTTCTTCAAATAGTTTTTCATTTCATAAAGCAATTGAAAAACCAAATTATTGTTCACTAACAACTGAATATAAATTCTTTTCTGCAAAAGCAGAGTATTTGATCATCTATTTTAATATTTTGGTTTAGTGTAAATTAAAGCATTTTATTTCCATTTTATTTCTGCAGGAGAGACTGTTATATCTGCATGAAAGTGTCAGCATAGTAGGGAATAGGCTGCAATCCTCACTCAGTGTGACACGGCTAATGGCTGCTAGGCTCTGAACATCATTTCCTACCCTGTACCAAATTAAATGGCAGAATGTTTTGGAGGTTCTGCATGATATGTTTTCTATTGGTATCAATCTCTTGCTTATATATTTCTTATTTCAATCATTAAGCACTCAGATGATTATTTTTAGTCTCCATTTAGCAAGCAGAATGCACAGGTCAAGATAATACATCATTTGATGATTTTAAAAAGCATTACTGCAGGTTAATATGGACACACGTGGTTGATTTCTGTCCAACTTGTCTACATATTAATGTTCGCTTTCTTTGCTGTGTATTTCTTCACAAGCTTCTCCTCTACCCCATAGAAACCAGTGCATTGCACTCCAAACCATGAATATGCATAGGTAAGAACTAGGGGCCGTATTCAGAGACGGGTTTTTTCAAAAGTACACAATTATACGCACGCACGTAGCAAGCCAACACCCACCAACACCCATAACACTCCCCTCTCACGGACATGCAATCGTAGACTTACACCTCCATAGAGCACCTCTAACTTTATGTGTGTGCTTACATGCGTATATGTATTCCGTACGTGCGATTCTAGGTAACCGCGCCCTCAAAGACTCATTTAAATGCCTTCCCCCCCACCCTCTTTCACGTAACTTTTCAGGTGCATATTTCAACCCCGCTCCTCCGTACGTATGTTCCCAAGTGTGATTCACATGTCCGTGCCTAAAGCACTTATGTGCGTATATTCTACGTAACTTACATAAATAAAGTTACTACGCATGCGCAGATAAAACGTACCTAAAAATACGCACACAACTTCACGTGAAAACGGATCTGTGAATACGGCCCTAGATGCATGGTACTCTATTTGTGGGGCAAAGGAATCATAGCATTCCAGAGTGTCCTAAGTTTCCTATGGTGGATAATTTGATTCTCTTATGGAACTGTTGCTTGTTAACTTGCCTAGCAGGGGCTTTGTGTCCATGTACCCTTATTAAACCAATACTTCTTAAACAGAGCTGATAAAAGAAATGAGAGAAACGTTTCAGTTTAATGCCTATTATCTTGATCCTGGCATTGTTAATATTTAAAGGGCATGAAAGTAGCTAATCAATACGTTGGAGGTGATTTTAAATATTCTAACAATGCAAAACAAAGTTAATAATTGTTTTACAACTGATAGCTTTTTATAGCTTTTCTATTTTATAACTCCATGCAACATGCATTTCTTTACACAAAATCGAAGTAAATTGCTGAGTAAGGTGTAATGGGAACTTGACAGCTCAATATGTTCGGCTATACCTGTAAATGCTATTCGGCTTATCTCAGAGAAACACACTATTTGAATCTAATAATAGTAATAGACAGTTTGCCAAATGTCACTTCTAGCTTTTAGAAAATGGTTCTTTACTAGTAAATACTGGCTAATGAAGTCGCCTGAGTCACATTACACGTTTTAGAAAAGTTTATGGAAGAGGACTGAAGGAAATATTCATATGTGAAGGGTTAAATGACGGCTAATTTCATAACCTTATGGTATTATATTTGCAGTGACTCAGTATAAATGGTAGATTGCATGATGCTAAGGAAAATAACAGTCTTCTAATTTAACCATTAAATGTATTATTCTTTATAACTGTCTCTTTTTTCCTTATTTTTACCAATACTGCTCTGCTTGCATCTATTATTCTTACTGGGCCATATTCACACTTAAGAGTGAGTTAGGTGCGGACAGATCCACATCTAACTCACCTGTCCTGCCCCTAACCCGCCCCCCGTTTTTAGGTACTTTATGGCACTTTGGAGTGTCATAGGGATACCTTATCTAACCATGCGTAGTTTCCCCTCTTAAGAAGGAAGCTACGCACTGACCTTTCCTCTCCCAGCCTCCCCCCGCCCTTGCCACTTCTGCCTAAAGACCGTACAGGGGCAATCTACATACCGGGCTAGTACGTAAATTGCGTAGATGACCTACTACACATGCGTAATAGGTAATTTCCTAAATATATGCACCTAAGAAGCAGAAGCTTCTTTGGTGTGAATAGGGCTCACTATCAAGAAATAAGTGTACTCAGCGTTCTGGACTTATTTAAGGATTAGGATTAGCTCAAATAATGGCCCCTTTTCTTAGTAATTATTCCACAACGCATTTCTACTTTTCTCAATCTTTCAGACTCATCATCATCTGCTCAATATACTGTGTGTCTTGTTACTGATGTCATGATGTTACATCAGAGAGTCTGCAGAACTGTTAGTTCTCAATTGCAGACTTAAGAGTTAAACCAAGGATAATTGTAAATGCAGGATTTTAAGAAGGGGGTTTCCAATGTGTGTAATACGTGCAGGATATATTAGGGGTCTGGACATGGCACACTACATTAAGTACATGTGGCGATATATTAGGTGTCTAGTTATGGCACATACTATAATATGTGGAATATATATTAGGCTTCGGGAATGGCACACTATATACAGTATATAGTATACAATTCCAAGACATGTATTATATCCTATTTATATTATAATATGTGCAATACCCAAACCCATAATAAATCCCATTATATTAAAGAATGTGCCATTCCAGAACCCATAATATATCCCTTTATTGTATAGTATGTGCCAATCCCAGACCCAATATATCTAGTAACATATTAATTATATCGTGTCTGGGCAGGATTATCGCTATCAAAATGAATACCCTCCCCAAAATACTATTTCCAATCCCTGCCTGTTCGGGGTCCCCCTCCCGGATTCATGTCACAGTTTATTTGGAACTCCAAATGTACCAGGATACGGACTCTCAATACTTAAGAAGCCTACTGGAGAGGGTGGATAGATGAGACTATACTATTATGCAGCTCAGCTCAGCCAGGTGGCCGCATCTTTTGCTTCCCCCATCCACTCTTGGGCAGATTTTGAGGCATCATACTTGGGGGGTGCAGAGACTGTCTTTTGTATGGGGCCTGCATAAGATAGGAGCCCTGCCACTGGTAAGGAAGCTTCCAACCTCAAGATTTGCCTTCTCCATCTGGGATAAATGTAAACAATATCTTAATATCCCTTCTGACCCACTCTATATCATGCCCCTATGGGATAAACTAAATTTCCCAGCAGGCCTATCCCAAACATTTGCATGTAAATTCATCTCCATGGGCATATCCTATGCTAAGTATCTAACTAGCAGACGGTTGATTCTTTCACTAGATTACCTCAGTACTGCCTTCCCGGATCTCTCTCTCAGTTTCTTAGATTACCTACAACTCAAACACTTCCTAGCCTCACGATCTACTGAAATGCAGCAGACTGAACCCATTTGAATTTATCTGTCTGAACTCCCTACGAGTATAGGGATGATCTCATCAATATATAAGATATTGTTGGATTCAACATTGGAAGTAGGTGATCGACATGAGAGGGAATGGGAGAGAGATCTGTGACCCCCCCTCCCCCCTCCAGAAGAGGACTCCTGGGTGACATCAGGAGGCTGTGTTGACCTGTTCCATCCCCACACGTATAAAGGAGAATACATACAAACTATACTATAGGTAGTACTATAAACCCAATAAACTGTATAGTCTTATATTAAAATGTCCCCTGAATGATGGAGGAACTGTGGGCAGAGAGGCACCTTCCTACACATCTGGTGGACATTCCCTGGAGTATCTGATTTCTAGGATAGTGTTGCTGCCTTTACATCTAACCTACTCTCCACCTGTTACAAAGGATCCTTGGACCTTCTTACTCTACTACCCTATCTAAGGATTAGATCGCCCCTCTAAAAGGTTAGCAAGTCACATCCTAGCATCAGCTAGATGTCTGGGGTACCCAGATACCCCCCATAATTATAATTGTGGGGGCTATCTGGGCTACCAGAATCCCACCTGGGTGTGCCACTGAACTGATGTATGTAGATTCATCCAGAGTTACAATAACACAGGATTTCTGTTTTTTATATAGAGCTGCCTGAACCTGCCATAGTTTCAGGTATGGATGAATTAGATTCTAAATTCACACTGCTTGTGTTTTTGACAATCCAGTTAGGTTATTTGGCAACAAAAAAATGAGTTTGTATGTGAAGAAAATTTGCAACTGCTAAGAGACATTTCTCTGTATCTAGGCAGTACATTTAAAGGGATGGTTAGGAATAGTCTGTCATTGGGCTAAGTACAGAGCAGGTGCTGATGTAACCAGTCCCAGGCCATATTCATATCTGAAATGCTGTGACTACTAACGACCATGGGCTGGATCCAGACCTTGTTAAGTTCATGAACTTAGTTACTGAAGAGCTAAACCATGTTGATTTCAGGGGGAGCCAAGTTAATTGTATTCTTTGCATGCAGGGATATATCCTTAAATTGCTTACTGCACACAGATACTGACCAGCGTTACTATCGCACTGTTATTTAGACTTGGGATAGGAAACATCACCTCTCAACACTAATACTGTTTGCAACAGATGAAATATGACTCCCCTGAAATCAACATGGTTTAGCCCTTGAGTAACTAAGTTCATGCACTTAACAAGGTCTGGATCCAGCCCCCATATTAGTAAAGAAAACTGCTTGCTTCATGATTACACCAAATTACTTAATTATCCTCTACACTACTAAACACACACACTTTCCAAAACTTCTCTTTTTTATAGCTAGCTCTACAAATAACAGTACATGTTTCTATTTATACCACATAAGCAGGTTTACTTATTACTTTTATATTTTACACAAAACACATTTTCTTCCTCACTTACTCCAAAAACCATTTCAACAAATGTAACATTTTGAACCAGTTTCTATCTCATAAAGCTAACTTATTTGTTTAATTATACTTAAGAGTAGGAACATCTTTAGGCAGGTGTTTTCAAATTGTATCCCAGGGCTTCATTGTAAGTGGCAGCAGCAGGCAGTAAACTGTTATGTAAAGTGGTTAAACATAGCAAAATAAAGACAGTTAAACAGAAACTGAAATAATTCATAGTAAATCTGTTATTCCAAATAGTCTAACACAGTGAACAACAGCTTATTTTACATATGAAATGTAAATGTACAGATAGATATATATATGTATATATATATATATATATATATATATATATATATATACACACACATACATATATATACTGTATATAGTGATTCATTGTAGAGTCGTAAATGCATTTCAATTAAAAGCAGGATCGTTCATCAGGCCAAATATGATCCTACATAGAGCTTTGTTGACGCTAGATTATAGTAATCCATATTATGTAAGGTTTTGGTTTACAAATGGAAAAAACATACTAAATGCATGAAGTTTTTCTCCTAACCAATCCACTTGCATAGCCAAATAAGAGTTGTAGTTCTAACTTCTAATCTATTTTTTTAATAGAAATGTATGTTTATTAATATTTCATCATCCACCCATGAATTAATAATTCAGAGCAGGATTTATCAGGGGAAAACTATATATTCAGCTGTTACATAAATTAATTCTGAATGTTCTTTCAATATTACATTGTGTTTGTTTTCAGAACACACAGGTTTTGAATTGGTAACAGACCAGAGATTGTGTTAATGCCTGTCTAGGTGTCTATGAAGAGTTGTTTTTCTTCCCTCTTCTAACATCAGCTGTTCCACCGACAGAGTAGAGCTGCTTATATTTGTCCTACACCCAATTAGCCATGCCAACACCCTATAGTCTACTAGCCCTGCCCACTTCCTGTTCAGTCCATTTTTACCTCCTCCTCATGTTAACCCCTTTTTGTTGAGCAGCATTTTAGATATCATCTACAGCTGGGCTTGAACGTATGTCCCAAAGTGTGATTCAGAAATCCGTGCAAAATGGACTTCCGTGCCTAAATCCTAAGTAAACAGAAAATATGCTGAGTGAGCAGGGATCACAGAAGTAAGGGATACACGGATGGCTCCAATAGTTTGAAATGCTAAATAGCTATTTATTGTATAAAAAAAAAAATGTTTTATACAATAAATTGCTATTTAGCATTTCAAACTATTGGAGCCATCCGTGTATCCCTTACTTCTGTGATCCCTGCTCAGCATATATTCTGTTTATTTCTCTTTCTATTGGGGCTAGCAGACTCCAATTGCTGAGTTTGAAGCCTATAATCACAGCAGGACGGGTACTATTTATTAAGTGTATTACATATTACCCAGCTCATTGGTTATATTTTCTAAATCCTACGTAACTTGCATGGAGAAAATTGCTACACATGCGCAGTTAATCCGCTCCTAAGTATACGCACGGAAAATCACCCAAAATCGTATCTGTGAATACGGTTCATTATTAATATTATTATTTATTATTATTATTATTATTATTATTATTATTATTATTATTATTATTCAAATAATACATTCTCCTAAATGGCAATATACTAAGTCATATTATTTTTTATTAACCCATTCAAATTAGTTGAACTATAATGTAATAATAATAATAATGGGCGGATCCAGAGGCACATCCAAGTCATTTGTGTGAGTCTCCTGTCTTCATCTGCACATGCGCGTGCCAGATATTCCGACAGCGTAAGTACTGACATATGTATGGACGCGAACACAGTCGTAAAAGTTAAGGTAGCAATACGGACACGTAGGTGTCCAGATTTACCACCGACAGCAGGGAGGGCAGGGGTGTGCACTCCCACTAGGAGCATAACTACGGACCCCTGTAAAGCGCACGGGGTCAGGATCTGGCCCAATATGTCTTACAAATCATTTTGAAATCCACCTGACATATAAGCGTCCTGATTTATTTTCGAAAAGCTATGAACATATATTGAAAGATTTTTAAAATTTCATGTTGACTGTCCTAAATTATGAAATGTATCAGTCAAATCCAGTGTTTGTTTTGCATTCATTTTGGGGGTAATTTATAAAGACCTTGAAATTATTCAAACTTTGGAAGCATCTGAAACTGTTCAGCATCTGTCGAGTTGCATGCTACAGTAAACTCCATACAGACCAATCATCAATGCAGAAACTTGACAAGGAGTCTCAGAGGCAGTTCCAGGCCAGTAGCCACAAAATCGATAAACAAGAATAAAACAGATCGACAGCCCAATGAAGCAATAATACAGTGGAAGGAGTGCAATTAGTATTTGTTAACAGAAAGCCTGGGAACAATATTGCATGAACCTAAAAAAAGAAATTAGTTTCTAAGCAAGTACAAAGTAACCCTTCAATAGGGTCAGCTTGACATTCATTGCTGTCTCACAATAGAGGTAGAGTATTAGATTGTTTTAGCTGGTTTGGAAGCAGTAGAAATACGTTTTATTTAGGTATTATTTGTTTTGTACTGTATTTGTTTACAATGTCCCCTCTATCGGAGCATTATGTTGGGATCCGGAGAAAATGTAGTGTGTCGGAAGCTTTAGTTTTGCCCACTTGCACACTTCTCCTTACCTTAGCTAACAGCAAGAACTTGTGGTCATCATGTAATCTATTTTTGCTTTACAAAGTAAGTGGACGTTTGTCCGTTTGTTTGTTTGTTCCACTCTGGCTCACCACTTTGTGACCTCACTGTTAAGTTTTACCCCTTCATGACCCCAACTTGACATATAGGTCACATGACAAGAAGTTCAGGAGTTAAGATACTTCTAAATTACTGGATGTTGAAAATATCTTCTTTGAGTAAATAGAGAATGCCATAGATACTGAAATCCGGCATCTTCTATATATGGATTTTTTTATTTTTACTTTATTCCTGATTGAATACTTTATATACGGAATGTATTGATTCCTGGGCAATTGTCCCTATGACAGGTATGAATATTAAGAAAAAATAAATTTAATTGCATTTTGATTTGCATATGTAATTTTCAGGTCCATAAAAAAGTCCACAAAAAATTCTCTGTCATGAATACTTATCAGACAGAGCAGAGTTCTATTCATCCAGCTGAAATTCAATTAAAATATTTTATTTTATTTTTTTTGCATGGTTTTCTGGTTATCATTGGTTTAAAGGCTTATTTTATTACCAATGTCTTTCAGGTGGGAAAGAGACATCAAGATGAAGAGAGATGTGGAGTGGAATATAAAAATATTTTTCATACACTACAAGCAATTCCACAAAATATGGCCATTTAGTCAGTATTTTGTTGGTGTTTGTGCGGGGATGCTGAAGATACTTTGCTTGTTCTCTTGAAAATCTCTAAAATACTGATTTGGATTTGGCTATTGAGGTATTTAAGAATAACCTGTTTTCCTCCCCATAGTTATCACTGCATCACCTTTATCTGTACTTTTCTTTACTGGAATGTTTAGGAAAACTGAGCGCAGCATAGCCAATTGAACTTCATCCCACATCAGTCAACATGTAGTTAATGTTTCTTCTAGAACATAAGCACAGGGTAGGTGGAGATTGGGTGGGGCTGTTAGGAGTTAGGGGGTTAGGTCACATAACAAAGATGCTTCTGACAGAAATTCTTTTGGAAAATTCTTTACCTCTATCCCATATGTGATAAAATGCATTTTACTAACATGTCACATTCTCTTTTCAGACTGGGCATAGGTTGGCAGCAGAGGTGGTGGTGTCACCTAGAACTATGGCACAGAAAACATGTGGTGAAAAATACACAGGCACACCCTACTACTGAACACACTAGGTTGCCTGTCCCATGACAGGGTCCTGGTCTGCCTCCTCCAACAAAATGCAATTTGAAGAGGTGGAGCTGGGGGAACTTGTATGATGGTGGAGGTGCCTTATCGATTACCAATGTCATCGTGACCATAATCCAGAGTTTGAGTCTTTTCCCTCTTCTCTCATTGACCTCAGTTTTGAGATGAAAATCAAGGTGTTCCAAATGAGTGTGGGTCCCCATAGCGAATGGCCCTATTTCGAAAGGGCCGTTCACTCCCAGCCAGTTCAGAACTGGCTGGGATATCAATTGCTTATGCCTCAAAGAGGCATATCAATCGATCCCCGGAGCACCGAACATGGTGCTCTGAAAGGTGAGTTTCCCTCAACCCTTTAAGTCCCTCCCGCTACCTAACCCTAAGTCCGCGGCGGTGGCGCTTCTGAAAGTGAATGGGTAAATATGCGAATCGCATACTTATTCATTCATAAAAAAAAAATTCTGAGAGGTCTAACATTTGAAATAGGGACAGCCGAAAAACAGCTTTCGGTTGTCCCTATTTCGCAATGCGAGCATTCGCAGCAGGGACTCGCAACGGTTCCAAACATCCCATCAGACTCATCCTCAATCATGAAGGTTGTTATCATTGTCATGAATACTTATCAAACAGAGCAACATTATGTTCAAATAGAATTCAAAACACTCCTGATACATACCCCCTTTATCAATAATGGTTTCCTCAGGTTATAGCTTCTAATCTAATGCTTAAATTGTATTGTTATCTTGTGTTTGCTTTTAAAATGTAATTAGAATTTTTTCATGAAAAATGAAAACAGAAAACAAGAATTTACAGTACATGTTCTGATGTAAATGAACCAAAGAATGGTCAGTAGTCAAGTATTTATTATGCACATTGTATGTAGAAAAAAATTATATTCTCAATATGAATCAAAGGTCCATAATTTAAAAATGGGCATACCGTGTGTCATGTTATCATGAATTACTGTATAGAATATGCACACCTAGGGATGCTGCTTCTTATACAGTCTAAGGTTTTTTTTTCCAATGTGCACAAACTCATAAAAAATAATACCAAATGCCTATGATGAAGATTAATGCATCATATATCATAGAACTCACACTGTGGTTATTGTTTTTTCTGTAATGCAATAAAAAGAGAGACTAGTATTTCATATGTAGTGTGAGGCTAAAAAAGGCAATGGACATATTATTCTGGCAAGCGAAATGTTAAATTTGTTATGTGTATATTATCGAGCACCAGATAATCAGTCTAAAACCTTATAATGTCTCACAATATCCTGGGTAAGAAATATAGGTCAGTATAAAATTTGCAATGCAAAGGATTCAAATGCATTGATTTTCTGTATTCTGTGAAAACACTGGATACTTTTAAATGCAGCAAATACTGTCCAGTTTTATTTTACACTGACTTAATCTAGGACACATCACCTCTTGGTTTGGCCAATGTGAAAATGTGCCCTTTCTTTGTTTTTCCTCTAACCCTATACCTAGATAGTTATTGGCTGGGACATGTATTGGTGAAGAAGTGTAGGCTAAAATGCCCATGTCATTCATTTAAAAGAGGTGACAGGGGAGGTTGCATTTAATAGTTCTGGATTTTGGAAGTGTATTTATACATAAACTCTGGATCAACTGGTATAATTGTTAAAAAAAAAAAAAAAAGACGATCTGTACAAATTTTATACACATAGGGCTGGATCCAGACTTAAGAAGGAGCTTGAAATTAAGGACCGTATTCAGAGATCCATTTTTCCGGCGAGTTCCGTGTGTATTTTTAGGTATGTTTGAACTGCGCATGCGTACTAACTTTAGTTACGCAATTGACGTTGAATATACGAGTGCCTCACGGGCAGACCTGGGAATCGCACGTGCATACATACGTCCGGATATGTGACGGAAAAATACGCACAGGAGAATTTAAATAAAAATGGGCGGGAGGAGGCATTTAAATAAAGGAAAGTGGGCGTGATTATCATGATACACATGTATGGAGGACAAATACGAACGAGAATGCACACGGAAAGTTCGAGGTGGTTTATGGTGGTGTAAATCTCGTGAGCTTGGCTAAGAGAGGGGAGTGTCATGGATGTGAGGGGGTTTGGCCTGCTCCGTGCATGCGTATAATTGCGGCCCGATCTTGAAACGGATCTCTCAATACGGCCCTGATTGCAGGGGAGTCATATTTCATCTGTTATAAACAGTATTAGAGTTGAGAGGTGATGTTTCCTATCCCAAGTCTAAATAACAGTGTAATAGTAAAGCTGGTCAGTATCTGTGTGCAGTAAGCAATTCAAAGATATATCCCTGCATGCAAAGAATACAATTAACTTGACTCCCCCTGCAATCAACATGGTTTAGCCCAGGAGTAACTTTCCTCTCTTAGGTCCGGATTCACAGTTAAGTAGATTTCTTCTTAAGTATGCGGTTTTAAGAATTGAGCTACTATGCACTTACGCAATTTACGTACCAAAATGGTACGTAGATAGCGTAAATGAGCTACTACGCATATGTAGTAGCTCAATTCTTAAAACAGCGTACTTAAGAAGAAATCTACTTAACTGTGAATCTGGATCTTCATTTCAAGCTCCTTCTTAAGTCTGGGTCCAGCCCATATTCCCTAATTATATAAAATTCACACTTACCTCTATTCTAACATGCAGTCTAACACACATATGTCATATGTTATATGCATCTGTAGTATGACTGAATTTCAAGTTCAGATTTTCATAGGTAGCAATTCTGTTGCTCTAGCAGAAGGCAGTTAGTTGCTTGTTTTTGGTTGACAGGTTCTTCTGTGTATACTAAAATGATTTATCTTTAATAACTTTTGTACTTTACCTTAGAGAATGTAGATAGTGCAGGTAATAGACCATTCGTAAATGGGATAGGAAATGAAAAATATAATTGTCATGAAATCTTCTGAATGCCACAGATGAAAATTGTTCATACTACACAGAAATTATTGTTTGCTATATTTTGTTTTATTACTATTTACTAAAGTTCTTATGGTAAAAAATAGAGGTAACAGGACTGAGATTTTTTTGGGAAGCATCTACAGTACCAGATGCAGATTTCCAAATTATGAGTGATGAAATACCCAATAAAGATTTGCTGGTTCTGGGCTGTATTATCAAGACATCCGTGCATTTATTCTACAACTGCTTCCAACTACACAGACTGACTTCCAACAGCTAGGGGCTACTATAAGATTTTTTAACACAATCACAGAAACTCACAGTACAGAACTTTGTATCCAGGGGCGCTAGAAGAAACAATAGGGCCCCATAGCAAGGTGCTGTTAGACATCTGTAAAGAAGTAGCACATTTTGCCGTACCCCAATACAACACAGTCACTGATGACTGACCACTTGGTGTATGCATAGATAGGTGGCTTAGCACTGACACTATGAGAGCTAAGTCTCTAACAGCTGTCTGTAAAGAACCTGCCAGTTGCTGACAGCTTATCACTTTTTCTCCTGGCTCCTGTATGAGTGCAGGCAGGGCCGGTGCTAGGATGTCTGGCAACCCCCTGCAAAAAAAAATTGCGCCCCCCCCATGTGCCACCAGACTCCCCACCCCCACCCCAGTATCCCCATCTAATGCCTGCAGCCACCCCTTCCAGTAATCCCATCATGTACCACCAGCCCCCCCAGTACTGCCATCATGTGTCACCAGTCCCCTCTTCCAGTACTCCTATCATGTGTCTCCAGCCCCCCACAGTGCTCCCATCATGTGCCACCAGCCTCCTCCAGTACTCCCATCATGTGCTACCAGCAGTAGTTTTATCATGTGCCACCAGCCCCTCCCCCAACATGTTTTTTGTACTTACCTGGAGTCTTCCTCAGCAGCACTCTCCTCCTCCGGCAGGCAGCTCATAGAGGAAGTTCCTGTATCCAGAACTAATGGTATTTGGAACAACTTTATTTCAATTTCAAGATTTGATGCCAGACTTAATATATGGTACCTGAGATATGCAGACATCTATGGATAATATCTGTACAGGCCACATGTAGTTCTTTTACATCTAGTAAGACTTCTACAGACCAACTCTAAGGCAGAAGATATGTAAGCCTCTAAAAAGGTTCTCATACATTGTATAGTTTCACGAACATGGAGTTATTTCACCCAAAAATTTGGATTTCTTTTTTTGTAAATAAAATTAATGTTTTCTATGAAATCTCAGCTTTGATGCTTTCGTATTGGTTTTCGCTAAAAATAAAAATTGAATTATTGCTTTTCTTTTTCTATATCGGGCAAGAAGATGTAATCTAAATGGTAACTGTCAAGTTGAGTTAGACTGCAACGCCTTCCAAGCAATCTTGGGTTCATTCCAAGACAACTGAAAAGTTTCAGAAAATTATTTCTGCAGCAAAAGTGGTTGTGTAACTGGTCTTTTACTGAGTTATGTGATATAACTATCAACTGCCACAGATAACAACTAAGAAAACTAATACACAATTCTGGTTACTCAACTAGGATCATGTTCATGCCCTTCTACTTAACAGCTTGATTTTGGAGATGGTAAGCCAAAGTTATTATCCTATCCTTTGTATGAAATGTGTAGCATTGTATATAGTGTATGTAAAGATGTATCTGTTATATTACCCTGTAAGTAAACAGTTCTAAGCAATATATTGCACAGTTTATGTAATAATACATTGTGGTTACATTGATTATAGCAGAACAATGTATGGAAAATAAAGATGCAGGATATGTGTGTATGAGCAGATTAATAAGGAGAGAGATAGACAGTAGAGAGAAAAGGTGTGAATTAGTGAGGACAAGGTAGAGGGGTGATGATTGGAGGGAAGAGGGCTCTGCTCATATGAGCTAACATACTAAGTGGGAGGGGGTTAACAAAAAGGAGCCACAAGGCTGAAGATGAGAAGGACAGGTAGTTTGAAGGATTGGAGGGTGCTGGATTGCCCAATAGGTTGTGGTAGGTTGTTTCAGTGCAGAAGGGCAGGCCGGGAGATGTCTTGAAAGCGGGAGTGAGAGGTAGTTATCAGGTTGGAGTTGAGGCGACTGTCACCAGCAGACCGGAGAGGTTGGGCAGGAGCGGAGAGGAGAGGTAGGGAGCAGTGGAGGAGGAGAGAACCTTGTAAGTTGTGACTTGAAGATAATTCTGAAAGGGACAGGAAGCCAGTGTAGTGATAGACAGAGAGGGGAGGTGGAGGCAGCGCGTTTGGAGAGGTAGACGAGTCAGGCTGCGGAATTTTTATTTTTAAACTCTGCATCCACTACAACAGCCCTCAAACAGTTAAAACTCTGCTAAATCAGGACAACGGTGATGCAGCTTCCAAACTGTATGTTGTAAGTTTTTAGAGTTTATTTTTTGTGGATAGACGACCAGACAGATCACAGGGGAATAGGGGCTTTAAATACAAGTTTTCAGGACACTGGGTGCCATTGCCATTGTTCATGCTGCAGCCCCCACTGTCCTTGATTCCATGATCACACAGGCAGGGAAATAGGGATGGTACAACTGTATCTTTATTTTATATGCAAAGTTAACGGTATGACTGTCAAACAGTCAGGATGTATAGAAGCACTCAGAGATAAGTCCGAGACACGTTACCAAATCTAGGTAAATTTAATCCTCACATCTCTAAGTATCTTCTGATGGAGAAGTCTTTGTTTCAGAGATACAGCTTAAATCCTGGAATGAGCCAAGCTCTTGCAGCAGGGTATTTTTATGCAACAGGCAGCTAGCTGGAGAGATGATTCCAACAACAGTTACACAGTTTAACTTCAACCGACTCAAACACAGATCTTCTTACCCAGGACATATTTCCATGCATTGGGGACAGGCCCTTACAAACTTGCAAGAGGTGGGGATTGCAGGCAGTTGGCTAATCCTTAGCTAGGTGACAGTTGTCTACAATTGTCTAAGACACAATCCAGAATCACTACCCATTGTCCATACTGGAGAACTCCCTGCTGAAAAGTTGACATGAAGTCTAGCCTGGTTGATCCCTTTGATGGTGATAACCTCTGCCCTACCCCAGATATTAGATAGGAACCAGTCACATCCAGAATTTACTCTTGGCAGTGGTTTTTTTTTATGTCACACTGGTCTCATCTGCTCGATTCTGTGATGAGAAAGCCACAGTCTGGGTGGAAGGTATGGCCATATATGGATTTCCTGCACACCATGTGGGGAGAGTGTGATCAGTCTACCTAAACCTAACTGTGGAAAGAGGTTTTGCTAATCTTAATAGACGCTTTCTAATCAGATCTGGTTGTCCCAGCAGTGGACTTTAACAAATAGGAAATTCTAACCATCTGAACTGCCCTTAACTGTATTAAAAACACATATTACACATGAAACCCTCTATAATTACATAATTACATAGCACTATATTAACTACATAAATGCCATATAATGTATGCACCAGTATAATATACACAATATTCCAGTGGTCCTAGATACAAGTGTCAGAATAAATGTTCTTCGTGATAAATTCATGGTGGAGAACAGGGATAAAAAAGTATTGTGTCAAGGTACCCCCACCTGTTTCTTCACTAATTGCCTTATTACAGTTTGTATTGTCTAGCCTTTTTATTTTCAGTAGGGAAATTCAAAATCTAAACTATGTTTTTGGATTAATGGGCTAAAATATTAATTTTGCGCCAAATGCCTGGTGACTCTTTGGTCCTTCTATAGGTGACAGTTACATTATTGTAAGTTGTCAGCAGCAAATAATAAACTACATGATGAACAATGTCTTTTAACAAAGGAATAAAACTATTATCATCATGGAACCTTCAGGGAAGAACAAGCCTATTTTTTTCTAATTGATAAAACAGCAGGTCTATAATAACCATATGGGCTGTAATTTTGACAAAGACAAGGGAAGCATTGTCAGCATTGTAAAACTAATAGGGTAGGTGATGTGGATCAATTTATGTCGTCCTTGACTTTCTGCTTCTATTAGAATTCTGAAAGATCATTAGCTGCCTCAAGAGACATGCTTGATTAATGGGTTTTGTTAAACAAAAGAAGTGAGGTTAAGCGTGATCAGAAATGATGAAGAACTGTATGTTCCATAGAGAATTCCCACTTTCAAAATTATGAATGAGTGCGAGTTCATTTTCCCTCTTCTAATCAGAGCAATTGTGTTTCCTCCCTCTGGAGACAAAGACATAGATAAAGCATGTTTGTGACTATGGGAGCTACTGTATAAGTTGCTGTAACGTCTACCAGGATTTAGTTAAGTGAAGTTCAGGAATACTTTGTTTAAATGACTAAAAGAGTGTACACCTGCAATATTCAGAATGTTAGAACAACAGGGCATCTTTCCAAGATAAATTTACTATTTTCTTTATGCTATGCTTTTTTTTTAACTTGTTGCTTTATTAATAAATATCTCACCAATATAACAATGCAGTAAACTAAATCACCGATGGGAAGGAATAGTGAATATTGCATTGGCAAAAGAGACATTAGACGCCAAGGCTGAGGGTTTCTTTCTCTTTGGACCAGATTCAAACTTAAGAAAGGTCTGCTTCTTAAGTGCGGAGAATTAGGAAATGACCTACTACACATGCGTAGTAGGTCATTTACGCAATCCATGAACCACTTAGCCTTTATAGACTGCACATAGTAAGTTAGGAAGAAGGAGGCATGCTAGTGCCGTCTCGGGGAGTATTTAGGTAGAAGTTGGTGGGTTTGGATGTAGATTAGGCAGGGAGGATGTGGGGAGGCATTCTCTGTCTCTAAGGAGGAAAATACACACAGTAAACTAAGTTAGCCTATGGCACTCTTAAGGGCCTTTAGGCACCTAAAACTGGGAGGTGGGTTTGGTGACTCGATAGAAGAGTTAGGTGCAGGTTGGCACGCACCTAACTCTCTCTTATCTATGAATATGGTCCATTAAGTGGATCATTCCAAATATCAGTCACATATAAGCATGAGCTTTTCCATTTCTTCTGAATGACTAACTGATTCTTAGCCTTTACCCTATTTATTGCTATTAGTATTTAAATAATTAAAGGTCACTAATTAGGGAAGGCTCCAACAACTTTAAAAATATATTTGAACCTTGCTATACACTAATGCACAACTCTATTTGAGGTCCAACTTATTAAATTTTTTAAATAAAAGGCATATATTTTCCATACATAGCACAAACAACAGTGCCCCAACAAGTTACCGTCTGTTCAATATTCTATTTTTGATTCATTTACTGTTTATTATTATTATTTTTTAATTTGTATGATAAAAGTGCTTAGTAGTCTGTATGATCAAGTTACAAATATATTCTATAAACTAGGAAATAATATTCTGTGAGCTGAACAATGTCAAAACCAAAATAAAACCAAAATAATTTACACTGTTCATTTACTGAACATTACTTCACAATGAATTTCACTATGAAGTATTAATGGTTGTCTATAATAATCCTCCAGACTGCTAGGATGGTAATAAATCCTTTAAGTCAATCTGTAAACAGGTAACTACTGACACAGCAACTGTCCAACTTTAGTTCCATAAAAGCATTAATGTTTATTTGTCTCTCCAGAATGTATTTACGAGTATATAAATTCTGTAGAAATGCCTTACACATAATTCACCGGAACATACTAAAAATGACAATATGACAAGAGAATCTCTGTGTTTAATTAAAAAAGAGCAATTTAACATAATTTACCTTTTATGCTTCAAAGACTGCTATGTTTATATGGTCTACATGATTCATTTAAATATATAAAGGGGAAAATGTGTTTATTTTCATGTCCCTACCCATAATTCCTAAAGACACTGCTGGCTGTGTACTTATGAATGCAAATGTTATTATACCGTTTACATGACAAGCTCTCAATTAAAAATATTTTACCAAAAGGATGGAAATATAGTATATTAAATAAGATAGTTGAATATTATTTGATTTTACTAAATAAAATTAATGTTGGCATTTTTGTGAAATAGCTAATTTAATACCTTTTTATGACAAGACTGGAGTCTTCTATTAAAAAATAAAATAAAAATTCAAGTCTGCCATAAATTTAGAATTTATAAAATTACTATTGAATCCTTCAGATAAACAAATCATTTTTTTTATTTTTTTTTTATTTCTTTAATATAGTGAAGTATTTGAGTTAAACCTCACAGTTGCATTGCATTGCCTATTGGGTACGTATGGCGTAAATGTTGTGCTTATTGGCACCCTGAACTAAATACAGTCCTGCCTGAAATAGCTATGATGGATTGTTCAACTACATAACTCCCAATCTATAGGTTTGCTTGATGTGTCATTAATAACACTGGATAACAAAATCGTATTATTTTATTGTCACAAGAGTGCATACGAGTGCAATGCATAATGTCGTATGCGCTGAATACAAGCAAGTGTTTTAGAATTACATAGCACATAAGGATTTGAAATGAGCCACAGTTCAAGCTTACAACATTATTAACAACACAGGTATGGTACACAACTAGCACACTTAAAATATTGATGCATATGGTTTTCTACTGTGACTTATCTTGGGAACATCTCTCTTAAGTGTCCAACAATAGTCAGCCAACATACTTGGACTCCACTTGCCCTGATACCACGTATCCATAATGGAAATGTCCTGGTGGAATCGTTCGCCATGTACATCACTGACCGCCCCAAGATTGGCTGGCAAGAAGTCAAGGTGTGAGTCCAAGAAGTGGACTTTTAGAGACATGTTACACCCCTTGGTCTTATAAGATGTTAAGAGATTTTCCATCAGCTCTATGTAGTTATCTGCCTTATTTTTGCACACATCAAGCATCAGTTCTCTAATCTGAGTACCAACAAAGATCCCCTCCTTAAGCTTTGCCTCACTGACCCTCGGGAATCTCTCTTAAGTAGGCAAAGATAAGTCCACTCTTATCCAGTGCTTTGATAACGTTCTTGGCAAGACCCAGCTTTATATGGAGCATGGGCAGATGGACTTTTGCTGGATTAACAAGTGGGGTATTAAAAACATTTTTCACTCCTGTGATCAGTGAAGCTCGCTTTGGCCACTGCTTTTGAACATAATGACTAGTCCAGTCTCTGCTGTCCTGTCTGTGCGTAGTTTCCCTCGAGGGAAAATACGCATGATGACTTAAGGTTGCCTATGGCACTGGTAAGTGCCATTAAGCACCTAAAAACGGGAGCAGGGCGGGGGAGTGGACCTGGGTGTGGATACATGTGTAACAGTGTCTTTGACATTTAAATGTTTTCTCACCACAGATAGCAGTAAAATGAATCTGGGGAGTTACACAACTTCTAGGCATGGCTCAGCCTGGCAGAAAAGAACAGTGCAGTGTCCATTGGTACCCCATGTAGCAAGAATGACAGATGGGACATCTGCATTAAAGATCATCCCTAATGGCCAACAGGTGTGGATCAACCAACACAGCGATTTCAAGATTAACCCTTGCACTGAAAGACTCAATTGACCCACCCACCAGGAGCTTTCAATAAAAGCCCCATAAACACTATATTAACAGGTAACATAGCACTCTTGAAGTGGGCATGGCTTTAATACGAGGGGTGATTTGTAGAAGTCAGCACAGAAAATGCACTGATCAAAATGCACAAGGAGCGTTGTGACAAAATAATTGTCGACCAGTGTAATTAATCTTTTGAAGAGATAGCGGGGTCATAACTAGGCCCAGTATTGGGAATGTTCATTTTTCGGAAGTGGAATATGCTTTTGTGAGTAATCCAGTTATATGAACTACAGACTATGGACTATTCCCACCAAATGGGAACATCTAAACACGAGATAACAATGAAATATAAATACCCTTTAAACTAAATGCTGAAATAGAGATGTTTTCCATTACTCCGGATTCAGACTATTTCTGATAGTAATGTACAGAGCCTTATCCAATGAAATCAGACCAACTACCTATTAACTGAAGCAAAACTTTTTATTTTATCAAGCTGTGTTCTGCTATACTCAATCTAAGATATATTCATTGAAATATAACCATAACAGATGTTCTACCACCTGCTATATTTTAGTTCAAGAAATAACAGTTTTAGTTGTTCTTTGGAAGAAAAACAGAATTAGAAATGTATTTTATTTCCCTCGCAAAATTACTATTCTTTAGTTTTTTTTTATTACATGTGTTGTATTTGGAATTAAAAATTAGGGGGATATTTAGTTGGCAGGTATGTGCTACTGGTGTGGAGTATACATCTTTGGTTTGACCTCAAACTTCATAGCACTGCCAAGGGAAAGCACTGCCACAAGATAATCTGTAAAAAGTTAATTAGCAAATGAATACTTTGCAAAGAGTATATATACTTCACACAGTGATATAGGGCCGTATTCAGAGCTCCGGCCGCAATGCAATTGAGGCCGGAGTTTTGCGAAATGTGCTACTGCGCATGCGCAGTAATTTTGTAACGTAATCTATGTTACTTCTT
>WWET01001492.1:124245-161736 GCA_011038615.1 Limnodynastes dumerilii
GTATACGCGGACTTAAAGACAGCGTATACGCAATCTACGTTGCAAGTAATAACGTAGATTACATTAAAAAATTACTGCGCATGCACAGTCGCACATTTCGCAAAACTCCGGCCTCAATTGCATTGCGGCGGGAGCTCTGAATACGACCCATAATGTGGTAGTTGTGGAAGGTTACTCAAGCATGGAAAAAACAAGTTTTATAGCATGACTAATAACAGGATCTATTGTCCAGCCTGTTTAAAGATTCTATGATAATGCAACAAATATCTGCTAGCACTACTGCATATAACCAGATTTTAAGATACAATGGTTTGCCACTAAACCAGGTTTTCCTTAAGATACAATGGTTTTGCCACTAAACTGCATATTTATAAGCGAGCAAAAAATGAAACCTCACCCACACTTCTCCAACATGACACGGACAACTGGCATGAGTTTTAAAAGACGGCATAGATTTATTGAAAGGAATTGGAATTTGGAATAGAATTGTTCAGACTATAATTTTTGTGTAGAGAGAGGTGGCACTGACAGCAGATGGGGGTGTCAAGTTCAGAAATCAACACATTACCAACCTCCATTGTCAAAGGTGCCCCAACAACCACCTGGACCAAAATATCCTTCCCAGGACATCATAACCTTCAAAGTTCACACCTCGACTGGAGGAGGAATATCAGGCCCCACCACGGAACAGGCGACCATATTTTGAGTAGGGAGGAGTGCCCATACCCCTCATATCATTCCCCCACATTTTTCCCTGTGCCAAACAAATTGTTGACAACCCCGCTTCTACCGCCATAGTGAGGGACCCTTAAGTATCTCCACCTGCCAACCTATACCCTTAACAAAGACTCAGAAATTAGCAAAACAAATTTAAACATCCCCATCCAACAAAAGAACCTCATCCTGTCTATACAAATGAGGTTGATCATAACACAGATACGATTGTCTTATAATATGTCCCCAAAATCAGACACCATCTTCCTTACATGCCAATTCACCTTTTTTTTTTGCTTTGTTAATCTTTTTTATAGACCCCTGTTCCCCCAAACTCTACTGGGTATAATGTCAGATTATCAATAATAGACACTTAGCATGAATATTTAAAATATCCTTTTTTCATTGACAACTCCAGAAAGAGAGAATTCCTAAGCCATTAACCCCTAAATGTATAATCAAACAGTCCGGCAAACCAAATGTATTTATTGTTTTCAAATAAAAAATATCCATTGTCATGCAGCCAAAAACCCCAACCTCCAACCCAATAGGCCATTGTAATGAGTTCCCCTGCTCACAGAACTTCCCTGCCCAAAACACAAAGGAGTGCCCTATGATCCAAGCCTACTGGCCATAAATTAAACAACCTGCAATGAAAAACAAAACCCCATCCAAAAGAGTTAAGCATAACTAAATACTCCCAAAAGATTCTTAAACAAACCTTATTAAAACATTCTAAACAGAAAAAAAGACAGGGAGGAAAAAATACAAAGGGCAGGGAAAAGGAGCTTCGTAGTCAGGACAAAAAAAACCCATTCCTCCTTGCCCCCATAAGGTTAGCAATGGCAATCCAGCTTGTCCTGACTCCTGCATTTCTTCACTAAACAAGTTACTTTCAAAACCGGAAAGAAGAGCTAGCACTAAAGCGTCAGCACCCCTAACAGTTGTCCTATTTTAAACATAAAATATATTTCAATGCAACTGTGTCATCCATGATTTGTGCGGTTAGGAACAGCAATATATTTAGATTGTATCTGTCTCTGGTAAGAGGCAGCCCTGCAACAGATAATGACTGCTGGACTAACTATAGTCAAACATACCACAGCCAAAGAAGGTGAAGCTAAACACCAACACTTCAAATATAGGGACATGAAAGGGCAATAAAGAATTTTGGACAGCAACCTTGCTGTAATAAACATGCAGCCTCAATGTTGAGGATAAATATAAATTTAAAACATGTCCCTTTAACTTATAAGCTACATTTTATTACACAGTCAAAGAAAACCTGGGACATAACTTAAATTATTATTATTATAGTTTATTCATAAGGTGCCACAAGGTGTCCGCAGCGCCGTACAAAATAAATCTAAATACAGTACAGACATACAGGGCAGGGATGGACAGCATAGTACATAATAAAATACAACCTAAATATAAAAATATCCCAAAAATACAATAAAGTGAAACAAGCACAGAACGTAAGGCAAAATGCAAGGTGTCAAGCTTGGTAGATCAGGGAGCAGGGGACAGAGCGCAGTGAGAGGTTGAGAGGGACCCATCAGGTGGGGATGGGGTAAAAGGGTAGCAGAGGGGGCAAGAGGGTACGAAGTGAGGGGGGAGTGGTGGAGGAGGGAACAACACGAGGATGAAGGGCCTTGCTCACATGAGCTAACACACTAAGTGGGAGGGATGAACTTACAGAAGACATAAGGAGGGGGAAGAAAGTAGACTGTTGGTGTGAGCGGAGGAGAGGGGGAAGGAAGGAAAAATTAGGGAACTATATATGACTTAACTTAACTTATTTGCTGTAGAATTGGAAATAGTATACCAGTTGCATTTTAGTGGGGTCATAGTCAAAATTGTAAAATTTTCAACTATTTTCATCTAATGCTGCCGCAATGCATCCACTGTCCTAAAAATATGTAAAAAATCTTAGTAATCCTGTATACTTTCAGTAAATATGAAAGGCAAAAACAGAGTGAATTTACTATGTAGCAGATCTTAAGTTCATTAATTACATGTGACACACAAAATTTAACTAGGAAAAAACTCCATAAATTGCTTATTGCTTATTAAAATAAATATATTAAACAATCTAAGCACAGACAATTCTGAGTTGTGGAGAATAGGAGATAGCTAGATGTCATTGTCATATAGACACCTGCTGAAATAAAATTAGGCAGCTCCACAACGTTTCTGACATGTAAATGATATAATGCAGAGAGCGGATGACCTGGATATGCTCACTCGTGGACAAATTAGAGTAAAACAATTAAGAATATTACTGTTGCCTACTGTAAAATGTACCAATATACTAGGTTTAAAGGCAGTGGGGGTTTATCACTATTTCCAGTCTTGTCCAATAACGTCAAGCTCTGATAACCTTCAAATCGTGATTAATATAATGAAGGCAGGTCTTGGGAAAGAATACAGGCTCGCTGACTATAGACAATGGGCCAGATCCAGAATAACGCTTGTAAGCGAATTTACGCGTGGCGAAGACGTAAAATCGCCTTTTTGTAAGTACTGCGCATGCGCACCATACGCTCAGTAGCATAGCGTAATTGTGAACTTATGAGCCATTCACGTATTTGTCACGTAAATACTTACGTGTGGGCGTGCCAATTTTACGTGAGTCAACGATACATTTGTTTTACGTAAAGTAGGTTGAGGTTTGTATGTAAAGTGTACAGTATGGGCGTGCTAAGCGGCGTACGTTCACGTAGTCTATACGTCCATTAGCGGAGGTACGCTGTTACGTGAAAAAAAGTTAAGGTAGGGTTTGGGAAGCGGAACTCAGTGAAATACGTACATTCAAGGGGTGTGCCTAGGGGAGTGTATAGAACATACGCGTGCGAATAGAAGGTACGCACGCGAAAATACTCTATGCGAGTAAACGTACGGCAAACGGAACAATCATAAATAGACATTAACAAACACCATTGCAATGAAACACTTATGCTCCTATGTCTAGAACAATGAACCAGGTCCTGAAAGAAACATAAAAAGAAATGCAACTGGCATGTGGAATAAACCTTGTGCAATTAGGGAAAGTGCAAAAAATCATCCAGGTGCACCCCATATTGAATAGTGTGAATGTTCATCTCCCCACCCCCCCAGATTATTTAATATGGAAGTTATTTCATATTTACCCATATTATATAGTTTAAACAGCCATACACATTATACAGATTGTATAGTGTGACGGTCTATTTACCTTCCCCTAGAATGTACCATATAGTATGAACGTCCATTGGCCTTTCCCCAGAATGTATAATGTGAAGGTCTATTCTCCTTCCCCCGGAATGTATAGTGTGAAGGTCTATTCGCCTTCCCCCAGAATGTATAGTGTGAAGGTCCATTTACCTTCCCCCAAAACGTATAGTATCCAGAATGTACAGTTTAAAGGTCTATTCGCTTTCCCCAAGAATGTATAGTGTGAAGGTCTATTCGCCTTCCCCCAGAACGTATAGTGTGAAGGTCCATTTACCTTCCCCTAGAACGTATAGTATCCAGAATGTACAGTTTGAAGGTCTATTCGCCTTCCCCCAGAATGTATAGTGTGAAGTAGTGTGAAGGTCCATTGGCCTCCCCCCAGAATGTATAGTGTGAAGGTCCATTGGCCTTCTCCCAGAATGTATAGTGTGAAGGTCCATTGGCCTTCCCCCAGAATGTATAGTATGAAGGTCCATTGGCCTTCCCCAAGAATGTATAGTGTGAAGGTCTGTTCGCCTTCCCCCAGAATGTATAGTACAAAGGTCCTTTCACGTTCCCCTTAGATTGTATAGTATGATATTACTGCTGGTTTATGAAAGGGTAAAATATATTTTGCTGTGTAAATGCAGGCTGTAAAAGTGGATTTGAGCAATGCAGCAGGTAGGTCTTCTTGTAGGGCTCTGACCTGAAGTGCTGGCAGAGGAGAAATCTGAAATAGGCCAAGCTGCTAAATACAAACAGGCTATTAGAAGACCAGACCTGTATATTAATGTGCCAGTGCTTCTAAATGATTAAATTACTAAAAGGGAATCCCTATTTATAAATAAACATACACAAACATATACATACAAACAGGGCTGGAAGTGAGAAGGTATACAGACCATACCATCACTTCTCCATCACATGAAAAGATGTAAATCCCCATTCCCTTCTATTTTTACATACCCAAAATACATAGAATGTGAATGTATAGCAAATAGTCATCAACCATATGCATATACTGTATACTATATACACATAATGCATATACTGTAGGTCTGAGTATAGATATAACTACACTATAACTATAACTATTAGATTACTAATACCCTTATCATTATGTCATATTATATCATATTGGTTATCCATGTAACTTATAAATAAATAAATACTAAATCATTACTATTTCAGACACATGCAGTCAGTCCCCAAAGTAATGAATTGATTACTTATCACTATTAAGGCATGCTTTCAAAGGAAGAGAGAAATAGGAAGAAGAATCTACAATGTGTAACATCTCTGAACTGTGCTGCATGCTATTTACAAATATATACTTGGAGATCAGGTTATAGACCTTACAGATCACTACTGCTGATGGTCACATGGTAAATCCAAAATGGTAGACCATGCTTTATCTCTGCTAGCAGGCAGCCTCAACCCAAAACAAGGAGAATAAGGAAGAACAATGGCAGGACACAGGGAGAATAGTTCAGTAAAGCTTAGAAAGAGCAGTAAAAATAGCAGGATTGACAAAGAACTGACTTTCATACGAATGTGACAGGTACTTCCTAAGTGTCCCGATTACAGTGGGACAGTCCCGTTTCGGGTGTATTTCTCGCTATCCCGCCAGCCTCACAACTTGTCCCGAGAGATCAGAGTCTCAGGACAAAGTAGTTGTTTTTAAAGCCTGTGCCACGCTTTGTATGCAGAAAGGCTTTTCCCAGCACAGTACAGGTAATATAGGGCTCCTACAGGAGCCCTGTAGGACCAAACCTGTTACTGTGGATGGCAGTGACCTAACCTATGCGGTCACTGCCATTCTAGAAATAGATTTGGTTCTATAGGGCTCCCTTGGGAGCAGAGAAGCCTTGTAAGTGGTGAACAGCTTATCACGTATCTGCAGATATTTGTAACTAAATCTCTGATTTTTATTTTAAAGATAGAAGTTCATGATTAGTAACTGGGTAATGGCTAGAGTAGAGTGCCATGTCTTGTTTTTTGTACAAATTCCCCTTGCCTTGTGCACCAGTCATATATATTACTTTATAAACTGATTCTGTAGCTGCCTCCATTTTGAATATGTATGTATATATATATTATATATGGGCCTTTCGTTGCTGCAGGGGGTAATGGGACACTTCCTCCTGTAAATCTAGTGTAGTGTGTACAGAGGCACTGTGCAGCTGATTGGGACTTCCGATTGGGAGTGTTATTATTTAAATTTTTCTGTCCTTAGCATAGTTGGAAGTGTGTACTCAGATTTTTAGTAATATGTTCAGTTTTTTATTCTTGCTCATTACATTGTCTAAAACAAAAATCTCTATTTAGAGTTAAGATTAGAGTTAGGACTGTTCACCAGAGAAGCCTTGTAAGTGGCGAACAGCTTATCACGTATCAGCAGATATTTGTAACTAATTCTCTGGTTTTTATTTTAAAGAAATAGAAGTTAATGATTAGTAACTGAGTAATGGCTAGAGTGCCAGGCCATGTCTTGTTTTTTCTACAAATTCCCCTTGCCTTGTGCATCGGTCATATATATTACTTTATAAACTGATTTGTAGCTGCCTCCATTTTGGATATGTGGTATATATATATATATATATATATATATATATATATATTACAAAAACAGCTGTATGCTGTAGCAAGCACCACCAAAATTTATAAGTAAGTATGTGCAAAGGTCTAAAGGCTAATTAAAGAACAAACTGTAATAGGATATCACAGAGACCAGCACTATAAGGTATGCAAAAATAGAAAAAAGTTTAATGTCCAAAATATAATGACAAGGGCAAGCAGTAAGAAACAACAGTCCAATGCTATGACAGAGCAAATAGGCACAGAGATGCCCAATGGATATGCAAAATAACTGTTCATGCAAAAGATATAGTATAAGCAAGGTATGACCCAATGGAGGTGGAACCATAAATGGCAAAAAGGCAAAAAAGTCTTAGCTTGAATCATGCAAATCACTGCAGGAACAATTGAGGCAGAAGATGCTGGTTACCACGTCCAAATATATATATATTACTACAGTAAAGAAGAACAATACAGTAATGGAGAACAATATTTCCCCTGGCACATTACACGCATTACATGCACATTACCAGATTCTTCCACAAACAAAGTACAAAATATAAAAAAAAAACCCATAAACCACATGCCCTTTTTTTGACTTTTAAAACCCCACCTCTGGCTCAGTCCTCTAACAACACTATTTCCAAAATGTAACCCTGTGGTTGACTACTTTGGACAAGGCCCAGTCAGTCGCTTATATCTTTCTGTGCTTTTTTTTTTAATACACCTCTGAGTACAGTTAATTGCTAAAATACATCTCTCTTCACTAAAATGGAACATATTGCCATACTAAAATAGCAAGGAGGTGTTTTCAATGACATGTTTTTGTGACATGCAGGTGTGTTTCCTCTAGGCTATATAGATGTTAAAAATGTAATACCTTTTAATATATAGGAATCCAGAAACAAGTAACATCTTCCTGTTCATATTACCATTAATGTAACACATTTCATTTATTTCCTGATACAGTATTCCAGCATTTATTCAGCGGGAAATTAGTTCCAAGGTGTAATATGTGAATTTGTTCCCTGTCAGAAGAACATGAACTTTGGTATCACTTGGTGGCATAAATTGCCTGGGGCTGGTCAATGTGATTTACACACATTCACAGATCACAATGAGTTTCACACATACCTGGAATAAAGCTTCTTTGCATCTTCCTAATTTAAAACATTCCTGCGGGCTTGTTAACTGCTGTCATGCCTATCATAAAAATCTAAATTTATATCTATCTATCCAAGAACTGGAGAAACCAAGGCTTAGAGCATATATCAATTTAAAATCATTACAATGTATGTCCTGTCACTGTCAAATATACTTAACCTTAACTATGTCCATAATAGAGGGTTATAGCACATTTCATCAATGTTTGGCTTAGTATTAGACCAAAACAATGGTCCAGATTTTTAGGGTGAAGCCATAAAAAGTGGGGACCTGAGCAAAGTCATATTGCAATGTGAGGGATACAAATAAATGAAGACATTTTAGCATGCAGGGAAAATACTTTGCATTTGTACATAGAACATATATACTGCATAGCTATATGTTTACTCTGTACATTGAGCTTGAGTTGAGCTAGGAAACCTTTGCTCGGTTAAAATTTTGCATTCCTCGCATTGAAACATGGCTTTGCCGAGGTGAACCCTCGTACCTGTTTTACCCTTATTTAAAGTCTGACTTAGCTCCTCTGTGTATAAGGTTCCAGAATGCATCACAGTTCTCATTTAAATCAATTTGACAAGCAAACTGTGCCTGCCAAAAAAAGTATATTACTCTACAAAGATGGGGGTAGATCCAGCCCTAAGCACACTAGTGATTTTACGCTAGCTGCTGATGTAAAGTCAGGCAATTAGTATTTAATGCGCACGTGCGCGGCAGATGTTACACCATGTAACTATGAACATACGTACCATCAGCGTAACTACGAACGAAGGGGCATGTCATCCCTACGACACCCAAAGTTACACTTTGTAGACAGAGGGAGGCATTTAAACCGTACAGTATGGGCCGGGTTACGTTAGTACTTGCGTTTTAAAAAGTTAAGGTAGGGTTTGGGAAACGTAAAACAACCAAAGCACGTACGAGCGAGAGGAGTGCATAGAAAATACGCTAGCGGAAATATGCTACGCAATGTAACGTAACAAGCACTTAGGTCTGGATCTGGCCCATGGTATGTACAATTAACATAACAAAGATATTCCACATATAATATGCACATATTACATAGGGGTCTTTCAGCACACATAAACCAGCTTAATATTATTATTGATTATAAAGTAATTTTAAAACTATCTGTCACCTTTGCCCATGTTAACCTTAGAACAAGGGCCATTTAAGGGATGATATAAGGCAACTGTAAGCTTACATACATATCAAGGATTGTAGTGTGATTAAGGAGAGGGGGATTTAAGAGGTAGAATTTAGCACTGGGCCAATAGGGAAATAGGGGAGGGGTAGGGGGACGTAGTATAAAAAGTTAGTCAGTCATTTTGGGACCTCTTTGATCTAGTGTGTAAAAACTAAAGATACACCCTTCCTAGGGCCTGATTCAATTAGCCTCGCAACCAAATCAAATTCTGCAAAAAAAAATATTTCTGATTTTTATTCTCATAGAGACGTGCATAAAATCAGCTACCATAATAGATGGGAAAAGGAGCACCGCAAACTTTTTCCCGACTATTGCGTTGCGAATTTGTAATTGAATCAGGCTCCTAGAATTCAATTCTAAAATGGATAATTGCGAAGTGCTGTTTTTGTTTTTCTAGATGGAACAGCTGACTTTGATCAGCCTCGGGAAAGCACTAGATGGTTTGGTATAGTTGGTACAGTTGCAGGTTGTAAGTTTTGGTTCCTTTGTTAAGGCGAAATCTTGACTGAGCCATTGCTAGGGGGCTTGGGTACCCAACCATGAGAGTGCCGGGGGTAAGTTGGTAACCCACTGTTTAGCTGTTAGGGTGAAGATTTCCCCACAGCTATTTAATTAGATACTACAAAATTAGTTGGATTATTTTGATGAGTTTAAAGTGCTTTTTTTTGCAACTTTCAGTAAAAGCTGTGATCCATTAAATGCCAACACAACTCTCCTTGTTATTATTTCTGGCCCATGGTTTATTAGAGATAGCTATTGCAGATAAGGTGAACGGTACCTTAATAGGCCATTTATTGACAACAAACTAAACAACACCTTAACACAAGAATGTAAACATTATAAAATATATACAATTAATGAATTATTTACAATCCACAGATGATCTAATGGGTTTATGGATATAAGCGATTAGCTCTGCATTGATACTTCTTATCACAAGCTAGGTTGGATCACTTACATAACAAACACTCCATACACACATTGGGCCTGATCCAGAGCTACGACGGTGCCGTCCGACGGGCGAATGCGTACTTTCGCCCGTGCGTATAAACATACACGCCCATGACACTCCCATTGAAAAGTACCTGCTTACGGCGGCTATACCCTACACTAGGTACTACCGTCGGCCGTACGAATTTTCGCACATAATACGCTGAGCGTACGGGCTTAGCACGCCCATACTGTACAATTTAAATGGCTATCCCCGCCTCCGTGTAGTAAAACGAGCGCCCAGGCGATCGTCGTACTGAACGCACGCCCCTCGAGCGAACACTTCGCTCACAATACGACCGCTATCCGCTCATGTCGTCCAGCCGACCGGAAGTTGTCATACTGAGCATGCGCATTGCGTATTTTCGTACAAAAATACGCAAAAAACGGTCGTACGCTCGCTCGAAATCGGACAATTTCGTAGCTCTGGATCAGGCCCATTATACCCAGCCATGACCTTGCACAGCTAGATATAAACTCTGGTGTTGTCTACATTAAGGCATGTATGGATGAAAGGGAGGTTTATATACATTTGCTTCTTACATATTTGCTTATTCCAGATTTGCCTTCACTTTAACCAGCCATTTGTAGAGTGCACACCTGTGGTGATAAATTGTATATATGACAAGTATTCCTCTTTATTTTTCTTCCACCATGCACTTACTGTATTTTCTCCATCACCTCTATACTCTTATGTCATTACTAACTTTTGCATATGGTTTCCCCATTAAAACAGAGCAGAGTGAATCTATCCTATTAGTATATTGAGCCTATTTATGGAGCTTTTAAAAATACATTTATTTTTGTGTCATTAGAAATAGCCTATATATTCTACAATACCTGTTTAGAATCTCCTTCATTTCTTAGTCATGTAACAAAAGAGACATTTAATGCATGTTGTGAACCAGTCAGAAGAACTGTAAACACTGAAATAACACTCTTGTTTTGCTTCCATAACATCTGCTCTGGAGTGAAACCTTTCACAGTTTTTCAATTTAAAGCTTCAACCTATGATTCCCGGATATGGAGTCAATACCCCAGCTGACAGTGTGTAGGTGAGTGTTAACATTTCTTCACTGATTCTGGACTGCCGTGAACTGCGCCAGCCAAGGCTATAATTTTGTGTTAATAGTTTTTTCTTTTTTAAAGCATAGAAAATGACCCATTGAAAGGTTTAAGGAAAATTGCTGAAACCCTTGCTATATTTCCTGTGTATTGTTGTCAGCTATTAGTGGAGTCCAGCTGATAAGAGACAATGTCAAAAAGCTTTACACATGGGGATTGCCATTTATAATTGTGTGCTGTCTGGCTTCCCTATGTAACATTTTGTCTGTATATCTTGATAGCAGTCCACTCTGTGACAGGATCTGCCAATGTTTATAGACAGTAATGATTATAATCAGTACAAGACAAGGATACATAATAGCTTTGTTACATGGACATGCTGTCTATAAAGAAACAATACTATGGCACGGTTATTGTAAACAGGCATGTTTTATGCTCTGCACACCACATATGTTCAGTAAGATGTTATTTACTACTTCTGCACTTTATTCTGCCAATTTAAATGGACAGATCTTTTCTTAGTATACCAGCAATAGAGGCATATAAAGCAAAGCTAGCATAACTGCAATATAGTTAGGTAAGGTTTAACCAGGTCATCATCTGTCCTGAGCTACAGGTGTACATACAGGGCTAGTCTCTTTAATCGCTACATCCGTGTCAGATGCTAAGCCACCGATCTCCTCAGTTCCATACGCTAAGAGATCCGTACAGGGAGGAGTGTGTGCGTGGCACTTCAGTTCTGCATGCCTAATCCCAGCAGAGCATATAAATGAAGTAAGCAGTTCCACATGAATGTCACTTGATGTTGGGTGACATATTTAACTTTAGCTTTTGTACACAACATTGTTGCAGTATGACAAAATTTGATTTCTTGACCTGCGCTCCCAAAACCTGCAGCCCCCTCCTTCCTCCAGGGGATAACACCTATTCCCCTAAAATGCTGAGACAAATAAATGTCCCTGCATTCAAAACTGAAAAATGTATATTAGGAGGAGGGTGTGGGCGCTGGTTTAGATGGATCTATTTGCGTTGTAGCCTGTAAAGCCTGTGAGTTTAAGGACTTAGAACCTTTTACCATTGGAGGAGAATTTATGAGACCAATCTTTATTTGAAGTCTGAGAACAAGACACATACACGGTGAGCGTAACCGGTATCCGTGGGGTGATTCAGTGACCACTGTGCGATTAAAACCTTCTTTTTTCTAGTACTGTTGGTATTTTCTGGGAAGAAGATCAGGGGATCATAGGAAAGGATCACATGAAGATCCCGACAGAAGGATTAAAAGCAGAACAACTGTGTGGATCATAAACCACAGAAGGAATAGAAGACACGGTAAACAAGATTGTTTAATGTTGGGACATATAAAGAAGGATTGTGATTGAGGCGGATCTCCACTGGACTTTCAATTGGGACTTTGAGTGATGAATTTGGTGGCTTGGGGGATATATATATGATTGGTCTGGGAATTTCATGGTGGTTGGTCTGATATAGAACAGAGTAATCACATACACATATAAGAAGCACCAAGTCTCTTCCCTTAGGATTGGGACAGTCATACTTATTTACAACGCAAATAGATCCATCTAAACCAGCGCCCACACCCTCCTCCTAATATACATTTTTTAGTATGACAAAATTAACCATCTACTAACCAAATGACAGAGCAGTTAATTATACCTTTTTCAGTTGTATTACAGTAGGATATTTATATTTAGTCCTCATTTCCTACTCATTTGTCATTTCACCAGCCTGCTTAACTAATATATACCCCCACTATAAAGCCCACCCCCTAACTACCTTACCACCCTTGATTGGTTTAGATAAAACCCCACTATGGTGTGCCTGCCTAGCAGCCAGGTGTTTCAATTAATTGTTGTTATTGTTCCTTAAAATACGGGCCTTTAGCATATTTTCCTCCTAATCTACATTGATTAGTAAATGTGAGCAGTGTGTATGGGAGGCATTGTTTAGCAGGTCAGGGCTAGAATCAGTACTACAGATTTGAAAAGATGTCAGATTGCCTCTGAAAACTTCCCATCACTATCATGTTTGGGTCAGGAGAGATGTCAGAGAATGAATGAAATATCTTCTGTCTGAAGAATGGGTAACAAAGAACCTCAGATATTTTAATTGCTACTAGCAGGCACCAGCCCTACATACTGCTGGACATGTCCCGGATTCACAACACCGTACGTGTTGCACATACAGTCTTAAAATACCGATAGTAGCTACCACGCATGCGTAGTAACTATTTTCCGTAATCTACGCATCGTTTCGTTACGTCTTTAAAATCTGCATAAAAGCAATCTACGCAACGAAACGATACGTAGATTACGGAAAATAGTTACTGCGCATGCGTGATAGCTACTATCGGTATTTTAATTCCATATGAGCAACACGTACGGTGTTGTGAATCCTGGCCATGTAAGGAAACCATTAAAGACGCTCATAGCTAAATTTCTTCCATATCACACAATAAGACGGAAAGAAAAATACAAAAAAATGATGGAACATGAGTTCATAAACTCTATGAACTTTAATACTGATTGAAAATGCTTTAAATACAGAAGACAACCCCATGAAAAGTGATTCTCTTTCTCCTTTAAATTCTGCCCCAATATATGTACATGCCACATGTGCATTTATGAAGGTGTTGCATATTTTTACCTATGATAACCAGGAAATCTACACAGTAACTTGCAGAGCCTGGTTTACCTAGATAAACGTCAATTATCCAAAATTCAAATAAACAGAAATATAAGCAAACAAGCTTGTTAACTGGACACAGCAATGACAGTCTGTGTAGGATGTACTTATTATGCTGATATGTTGAGAGGACTGTAAAAATAACACTTTTTATATAGTTAGCCAGGATTTTGACATTGACGTGATTTGAAAATATTTACATCCAATCTAGCATTCTACTATCTTGTCAACTGCACTGCTTGTCTACTCTATAAGCTGTTTGTCTGCTACCTTGAAACATTGTCTCTGGCATCTGTCATTATTTGGGAAACAAATGCTATAATGGCTGGAATAAATATTGATCAATGCAAGTAGAGTGCTCGCTTCAGTAACAACTGTGTAATGGAATAGCGTATTTTAATCAAACATTCATGGCTTAACGGCAGGGTAGCATATTTTATTTACATTTTTCCACTACATTAATAATTATGGAAATATTTTAATGGAATTTTCATATTGATATCAGAGTTATGTGTCATTAGACAATTATAAAACAGCAAATAATGGGAGACTAAAGTATTTTTTTGTAAATTAATGGCTTTAAATGTACGTTTCAGATATTATTCTTTCAACTGTAAATCTTTATGGTAATTCGATTAATCCAGTGTGAGTTTTCAGAGCATCTCTGATTCATAATAATTCTAATTAGTCCAATCTCTTCCAACATGCAGTACTATTCATAAAGCAACAAGCAACATTAGGACATTATTGGACAAATGATTAAAAAACATTTTTTATGGTGTAAATGGTGTCAGCATAATGATGTTTAAAAATAACTGTGTTTGGTGGAGACTGGCAAAAAGGTTTTGTTTGTATATATTTTAGATATTTGTAATTTGATTTTCGGGATCTGAATGCACAAATGTTTTATTAATGGAGCAAAAGGTGTTTTAGGGATAATAAAAGCGATTTCAAAGTATTTCCTAGCTAATGCTATTGTAAAATATTTATTTTGCTGTGTGAACAAATAAGACCATATATTTAGGAGATAATAATAAACTACCAATGGCTGACTATGGCATTCACATCATGCATACAAGAAATAAGCACATGGACAACAATATGGCTTTTAAAGGGGGCATAGATTTATTAAATGATACATTTGTGGACTATTCATATTAGAAACCGAAAAGGTGGCACTGATAGCCAATGGGGAGTTAGCTAAGAGGAGGTAAATCCTAACAGAGGGCAGGAACCCCCTGCCCTCGGCGCTCCAGAGGTAATGGTCAAGGCAAGAACACAAACCCTGTCATACAGCACACACCGGGGAGAACTGGGTAGGCAAACCAGGAACCAGCCAGCCGGCGTAGCTTCCTGCTTCATCTCAAAGGGGTGTGTCTTCCTGTACCATACCTCAGGCCTTAGCCTAGCGCCAGATATTGCTGACAAACCGCTACCGCCAGCCTATGCCCCATCTGCAAATAAAACAACATGCTAGAAAAACAGCTTAGGGAGAGAGGGCAGAACATTTCTGAAGAGGCTTTACACCAGCTTGCTTAACTGATATATACCCCCACTATACAGCCCACCCCCTAACCACCTTACCACCCCTGATTGGTTTAGATAAAACCCCACTATGGTGTTCCTGCCTAGCAGCCGGATGTTTAAACTCTTTTATGCCCAATTTGGGCATTCTCTCATTTAGATTGCACCAGAACCTATGTAATCCTCTCTATCCAGCTTTCTGCACCTGACATTCTTCCAGAATGAAACTCTTCTCTGTCGATCATCGCTACGGTACGGTTCCAGTATTAAGTTACAATTACGTATTTTAGTCTCTGCAATTAAGGCTATCATCAGGAGCGTTTCTAGAAATGAAGGGGCCGGTGTGCAGACCCCCACACGGGCCCCCCCTCCTCCTCCTCAGACGGCCCCTCCTCCCAAGATGGGCCCCCCCTCTTCTTCTTCTCAACCCCATCCATATCTATACAAATGGAGACGGTCTCCAGCAGTCTTCCATTCCCAACAGTGCCCTGCGCAGCCTCACGCTCTGCAAACAGAAGAGGAGCATGAGGCTGCGCAGTGCACGCACGCCTGACATCCCCATGTGACACCCGCGCGCAGTGCACTGTTGGGAATGGAAGGCTGCTGGAGACCGTCACCGTTTGTACAGAAATAGGTGGTACTGGGATCTTCCATTGGGTGCAGGGTGAGTGCCACGGGACACCCCCTTGTCTGCACCCATGGTAGATACGCCACTGGCTATCATGCCTAATTTCTGATCCTATATTCCGAACCTGCGAGGGGAGTGCAGGGTGTGTGCACTCCCCTTGACGTGTGGTCCTTCCGCTCTGGAAATCCCCTAATGTACGATTTTCATACCAATACCAACTCACCATGCATATAGTACACTGTCATCAGCTGGCTGTATTCTGATGTGGTAGTCACTGTACTGCATGCAGAGTACGAACACACAGCTGACTTACGCACGTCTTGTGCACAGCAGACTGGCAGATAAGTTGAACAGTCATACACACTACCCACATTTGAACATCATGGCTTCAGTGATTATGAGGACATTCATTAAACCAATATCATTCGATGCAACATTTTTATTAATAAAACACGATTGTGGGAGTGTTCACATTCTTTCATTATTATCCCAAATGGTCTGGAATCAAATGATCAGTCCAATAATTACATGAGGAGTGCATCCTGCTTTACACATGACCCAGAGATTCAATGTATGTATTCAGTAGTAGCAGTAGGGGTCAACCATAACTGCCATTCAGACTCACAGATAGATGCCTCAGCCGTCCCCAACCATAGCAGCTGACCGCTGCTCTGTATTTAAAGCAGTAACGGCCGGGTGTGAGGTTGTCTTGGATGACTCACTTATTCATGATTGCCTAACAGCTGTAATTGACAGTTTAGTGCTGTTGCTTTATATGGAAGACTGAGTTGACTCCCAACGAGCCTGACGAGCAACAGCACTAAGCCGTAAGTGCAAGTTGCTTTTAAATATTGCTCATTGCTAACAGCTTTTCACTTGTTTTGTTCATTTGCTCCTGTGTCAAGTTTCTCTCCAAATAGTTCAAATTGCTACAGTTCACACATTTGCTGTTATTACTATTTCTTATAATCGCTATAGCGATAAAATGTTTTAGTAATTTAACGCTGCCAAATCAGGAGAGAGAAAATTAATTTTCAGTTATTATTATACGTGTTGCTGATTTAGACGTTTAATTTGTTGATACTTAACCTACTATACTAATTAGCTTGGCTATAGTATCCCACAGTGCTCTTACTTGGGAATTACAGGATTTAGAAGTATTATTTCATTATTTTTAGTGAACAGACCCAGGTTTTTACAAAACTGTTAAACGTTAACTAAATTGTGAAAGATCCAGCAGTGTAGAAACACGATTTTCTTTTTGTAGTATAAATGAAATAAAATGAAAGAGTGCAGAAGGGATAGATTTAAAGTAGTAGTTGTTGCCCATAGTGACCAGATTCTTTCATTTGTGTTGAGTTTGCCAGATGAATGATTGCTAGAATCTGATTGATTGTAATGGATAAAAGCCCAGTTTGACTCTGTTTGCACAGTCACTGAAAGTTAATGTAGGAGGTCTGCAAAAAGCAAAGTATGCTATAGTATGTTATTATAACACAAAAATATACTCTGAGCTGTAGTTATCTTGCACCATTCTGTGAACTTGGACACTATACAAATACGAAGTAAAACTGTAAAAGAAGAGGTAATTCAAAAAGCGATCACAATCTTTTTGAAGAAGTTAGGAAAATCTTCCCTTTCCTGTATTGTTCTTCCTATTGCTTTGCAATAAAGTGATTATGTTGCTAAGACATACTTAGAAGCTATTATAGACAGCAATTCATCAGAAGATTTATTTGGAAGTCACAAAAGTAGAAATATGCAGCACAGAGGCTCCTTAATGTATTTATTTGTTCCAATTCCACTCCATTTTCTGAACACAAAAGCATGTAATCTGCTGTTACTAATTTTTACCGAGGCAGAACATTTTTGTATTTTTTTTCTCCGATTTTTTCATTTCAGATTATATTTGGAATATTTAAATGTATAAAAGTTTTATAAAGAAAAGATTCATTAAATTAAATTTCTCATTATAATAATTGATGTTAGATTCATTTTATTTTAGACATTAAATTATATTAGATAACTGCATTCTATTCTTATTATTATGATGTATTACTAATTAAATAATATCTAAAAATTATTATTGTGGAGGACCACACCACTTAGTAGTTCTTTTTCACCAAGTTAGTTTGCCTAATACATGCAGCATAATATATGCAAGATGACCAAATATATTCTATTCCATTACATCCATGACAAAAAACCCATGTAAAAAAAAAAAAGCTTACTATAAAAGTTTCTATAAAACTAGACAAAATGCTGTATTCAAAAAAATAAAATGACTGAAATACAATATGTAACACTACTTTTCTTTATGTTTCTTAAAGTATATTAGTCTTGGGCATTGCAGTGGTTGTGATGCTTTAGTTTTGTGTGAAACAATATGAAAACTCAGTTTTTGTCTTATTTGTCAGAAAATGTCTTTTTTGCGGGATGAGATAGCTAGAATGCATGATAAGATATGCAGGGTGTCTGTATCCTTAATGCCACCATTGCCTCAGAGAGTTCCCAGGAGATGTACTGAGTGGACTATGGTGAATATTGTTGGTAAGAAGGATCCAGTTATGCAAGGACACATTGCACAAGTTGTGCCCTTGCAAAACTCATATGCAACACTTGGAGGGCTGGAGTGCATTACAACAGATAATGTATAACATGAGGTGTTGAGGGAACCTGATGGCAGGATAAGGGAATCCTTGAGCAGGACTGCACTTCTTGTGGGGGGTAGTTTATTGTTAGGGGTATCCAGATGGAAAGGGGTTCTAAAATTAGAAATCAGGTGAAGTGCTTGTCTGGAGCTACAGCTCCATAAGATATAAAGCGCATGTTAAATATTCTAAAGACAACGAGCAAGGAAAGGGAGGTTGATGTCATTATCCATCTTGGGACAAATTACTTGGCCAGTGGTGGAGTTGTGGCTGTTAAAGACGAATTTAGAAAGTTGGGAACTGCTCTTAAGCAGGTGGCAATACTGTTACTTTTCTGAAGTGCTGCCAGTACACAGATTTGAAGAAGGTAGAATAATGTGCATTAGTGATTTAAATCTGTGGCTTAGGAAGTGGTGTCATGAGGAAGGATTTGGGTTCATAAAACATAGCCATGTCATCTGGCAAAACAGTAACCTGTATAAAAGGGATGGCTTGCACCTATCTTCTGTGGGAACACTTCTTGGTGGAGTAGGAAGCAGCTATTTTTTATATTTGCTTCACTGCCCCCTCTCCTAGTCTAAATGGTTTCTAATAAAGCATTCAAACTGCTAAGTGAATGCTTTATTAGAAACCATTTAAACTAGGAGAGGGGGCAGTGATGCAAATATAAAAAAAATAGCTGCTCCCCCAACCAAGAAGTGTTGTGTGGCCAGTCAATTATAACTGAAAGCATAGCCACAGCAACTAAGGGAAAAGAAAACAGAAAAAGCTATATAAACACATATATCATCTAGCAATAATAATAAACAGAATAATAGGAGATTCAAAATACAACCTCTCAGAGCAGTGTGTGCAAATGCTAGAAGCTTAGTAAATAAAATCCTTGAACTGATTGCAATAATGTCAAGGGATAATATAGATATTGTGGGAATCACAGAATCATGGTGCTATGAAAATCATAACTGGGACCTAGCTATACCAGGGACTTTGGGTAACCCTAGAAACCCAGGGGTTTATTCTTTGTACTGGAGTGATATATAGGCCACCAGGACATGATGAGGAAATTGACAATGTCTTATTGCAAGACATTGCTAAAATGGCATTAAAAGGGGAGGTATTAATTATAGGAGATTTTTATCTACCTGATGTAAACTGGGGTGAGTCTTCAGCAAGCTCCACTAGCAGTAAGGACATTTTAAATTCATTACAGGGAGTGTCCCTCAAGCATCTGGTGAGAGAGCCCACTCACACAGAGGTCATCTTAGATTTGGTACTTACAAATGGTGACAGAATCTCAGTATGGGTGAGAACCTAGGATTCAGTGACCTAGGTTTCTGTGATCATTAGTGATCATCAAGCAGTATGGTTTAGTATAATGACTGAGAGAGACCTGTACCACACAAAGACTAAGAAGGGGGATTTTTGTGGAAATGGGGAAATGTGTAAGTGATTCGTTGGCAGAGTGGAGGCACATGAAAGGAGTACAGGAGCAGTGGGGAAAAAAAAATGCATTATTAACAGCAACAATGGCATTTTTCAAAGGCAGAGGTGTAATAGGCATAAATATAAACTGGAGGGTGGTAGAATCAGAGGAAATGTGCGGAAAAATTACTTCACTGAAAGGGTGATAGATAAGTGGAATATTCTCCCATCTGAGGTATTTGAGGCTAACACAGTAGAACAGTGTAAACATGCTTGGGATAAATATAAGGATATCCTAAATCGCAAACAAAATTAAGGGTAAATTGGGTCTAGGGTCAGTATAGTTTGAAATAAACAACTGGGCAGACTGGATGGGCCATGCTCTTATCTGCCGCAAATTTCTATGTTTCTATGTAACTCCTTCCCTGCGCATTAACCCATTGTGAATCATAACTGCAGATCCCTGGCACTCTGCCCCTATAGTGATGCTGGCAGTGGTACCCTAAAAATAAACCCTTTGCTGGTGCACTTTACATGGGTGTATTTAGTATCATTTAGAATAGCATAGTAATCCATAAAGTATAGAATCCAGAAGAATAGTGGAGATGTTGCCCATAGCAACCAATGAGATTCTAGCTCTCACTTCCCTATTACATCTAGAGAATGTCAGCTTTAATCTGATTGGTTGCTATGAAAACATCTCCACTTTTCCTTTCATGCAGTTTAGTAATTCTAGCCCCAAATATTTTTCATGTCTGGATTTGACACTTTATGAATAACTATGCTATTATGCTATTATGAAGGTTACTGGGAGCACCCATGTAAAGTGCACCAACAAATGGATTATTTTAAGGGTACCTCTGCAGAATAGAATGCCATATAGGTGTCAGAGCACTAGGGACCTGCAGACCTTGGAGGTTTAATTACAGTTCCTAGTTCTGGGGAAATTCCAAAATAGTAGAAAATTGGCCTTAGTCTAACTATATTAGGTGTAGATGTTCAACAGGCATTAAAGTATGCTCTCTGTGACAAAAATTGAGGGGTTTAACCAACATACCACTGCAATCATTCATGGTGTTTCTTGATCACATGAACATTACCACTTATTAACGGGATTATTAGGGAGAGGAAAATGGAGGTATATAGGGAGACCTCTGGAACCCTTATAAGAACGCTGTCTTCAGACTTTAGTGACAATCTCCGTTCCAACACTTTGTAAATCTAAGGATCTGTAGCCCTCATTTATAAGAATGGACCGGCAATCTATGGTTACTAGCGATCACCATGAAAACACTAGTTTTTCTATGGGCGATCACAGTTTAGTAAATGTAAAACACTTTGATTTCTGTCGATATAGAAATCATCTGAAATTCGAAGTGTTCTACATTTAGTAAATAGAGCTCTTTATTTATATGTGTCTTATAAGACTTACATTTATACTCCACCTTTAAGAAACATGTAATGGTTGTGTACTAAGCCCTTTCACATCATGTACACTCATGTCCTATACCAGGCAAGCAATTGAATGTAAATAAAACTAAGAAACTAAGGAAAATTAGAGATGTTGCCTATAGCAACCAATCAGATTCTAGCTGACATTTTATAGTATGTAATAGGAAAGTGAGAGTTTTATTCTGATTGGTTGCTATGGGCAACATCTTCACTTTTCCTTTTCCTCAGTTTAGCAAGTCTAGCCCCAAGTCTGTTTCTTAATTCACCAACATAGTGACATTTCTTGGTACATAAAGCTGCTGTTATAATGTTATTATAGGTACTCTGATTGTCCAATAAACATCAGTTGTGTTGGTAATTATATCAATATTCATTTATTTGACATTTATGCCACTAGGCTGGTACACTCACTACAGGATTCATGGATTATCATTCATACCAAGAACTGCATTAGATCATTCATTGTCTTTATTGTTCTGTATATAAAGCATAAAAGCGTATTACTGCCTTTAATTATTGCTAGGAATATATATGTACAGCTTAACCATAAGGACCTCAGAACAAAAGAATGTTGTAGACCAGGTAATTGCGATAATTACTGCAATATGTATTTTCCAATCAGTTACTACCATTGTAAAACCAGTATAAATTGCCTAATGCATTCTTATTTAAAAATAAATGTCTGTGGCACGGTTATAGGTCATATAACAGTGGATCAAGTAGTCTACACAGCTAGCAAACCGTTTCCCTGAAAGTAAACAAAATGAAAAGCTACACTTAATTGAAGTTAACACTGCTTTAATTGATGATGAAGTCCTCGTGAAGTCTGTCTAAATGATCTCTGCATTTAGTGTTGTTCCCGTCCAGGACTATAAATCAATTATGTCACGTCATGAGTAGTTTGTAATTAAAACAAATAAAAAATAATATATTCAAGTGTGTGCACCATAAAATCCCCCATTAAACTTTTATATGAAACCAGAAACAGTTGATGTAATGAGAGGAAATAAACAAAGATCAGTAAACATGAATGGCATTCAATGATGACTTAGTAATGGTATACATATATTAAATGGTCATTTGATAGCAACTTCTGTGCCGATGCCAATTTTTGGGTAAATGATATCTTAAAAGAAGCACATTCTCATTCTAAAGACGTTATTGCAATATTACAATGAATCAATCATAACACAAACAGACTAACAATAAGTTTTCCACGACAGCTGCTGGAGTTGACTATTAGCCCAGCTGCTGGCAGAGTGCTCCTAAATAGTGCTCAGCACTCACAAGCTCTGCCTCTGTCACCTATAGCAGGGATGGGGAGCAGCACGACTAGATCTGTGGAACTGGGACAGACCAGGCAACTGCTGAACAGATATCTGGTATCTAACAGAATACATAAGAGAAGGGGTAGGGGGGTTACAAGTGAAAATAAAAAGGGGAGTCAGGACTGAGCTGGGACAAAAATGTAATGACAACGGCCAGATCCAGAGCTATGTCCGCTAGTGTATTTACGCTAGCCGGAGACGTAAAAATGCTATTTTGTATGTACTGCGCATGCGCGCGGCAGATGTTACGGCACGTAAATCTGAACGTACGTACCAGCCTAGTATCAATAGCGTAACTACAATCGAAGGCCATACGACACCCGGAATTACGCTTCGAAGGCGGGAGGGGGCATTTAAATTGTACATTATGGGCGTGCTTAGGCGCTTAAGTACGTGCAGCCATTACAACTGACAGCAGTTACGCTTTGAAAAGTTAAGGTAGGGTTTGGTAAGCGTAAAACGGCAAAAGTACGTACGAGCGAGGGGAGTGCCTAGGGGAACGCATAGTAATTACACGTCTTGAAACGTAATGGAAACGTAGCTCTGGATCTGGCCCAACAAGACTGGAGGGGGCTGAATCTACAGTATATCGAACCATGTAGCGCATTCTTTACCAGGGATGTAACAGTATTAGGCTAGGTGCTCATTCTGATGATCAAATTGTTACTATAACAACTTTCCTTACATTGTTTCTGTGGCTAGCAGGTTAATCCCCTGCCTTTCATGCATCTGTTTAACATTTACTTAATAAATTGATTGAGCAGCTTCCATTCTGGTTTTAAACTTTCCTTACATCCAAGAAAGATTTAGGAGCTGCATTGATAAATTCAGTAAATTCCAGAGGAGATTTATTACAGATAAATGGAAATGAATCCGCTAGTTGAATAAACCATCATGCACCTTGTGAAAATATACAAAATAATCACAATGCAATTAGGAAAATGTCCTAACAATAATAATGTAAATATCATTTCTTAATTGGAAATGTACAGAAGCCGTGAGCCTTCTCTGTTTTATTACACTAATTAAAGAATACCCATCACCTTTCAACTAGACAAAAGAAACTATTACAACTACAGAAACAGCACAATCGGGCTAACAATTGTTTCATAAAGGTGATTGCACTGTGCTACATGCTACATGGTCAGATAAGGGGAAGGTCCTGGCCCAAAGGAATGCAAATCCAAAGCTTGTGCTCTTTCTTTTTTTATTAATACTACTTACTACTTTGGTAATTTTAGTAGAAGCTAAACAACAACAACCAATCCATTTTTATTGGCATAAAATGAGAAACCAAAATACCTATGGCCAGATTTACTAATCTGTGGGTTTGGAAAAGTGGAGATATTGCCCATAGCAACCCATCAGTTTTTAGCTGACATTCTCTATAATGTAAAAAGAAAGTAAGAGCTAGAATCTGAATCTCCACTTTTCCAAACCTGCAGCTTAGTAAATCTGGCCCCAAGACTTTGTGCGTGAGCTTCTGTAAGCAGTGATCTTCTGTGCGTGATCTTCTGTAAGCAGTGATCTTCTGCGCGTGAGCTTCTGTAAGCAGTGATCTTCTGTGCGTGAGCTTCTGTAAGCAGTGATCTTCTGTGCGTGAGCTTCTGTAAGCAGCTTCTTAATTGGGCAGTGGGTCCTCCACTATGTGACCACAATATTCCATGCAGAAATAAATACTACTAAGAACAATGATAAATATATACTTAAATGCCCAATATACCGCACCGTGCTATAGCACATATGAGGTATTCCAAGGTGAGTATATATTTTTTATTTGCATAGAGTATAATAGACAATGAAAGCATGTGTTGTATAGGGTGTTCTCATTCTGTGCAAATAAGTCCTAAGGGTATATTGATGTGTGATGTCAATATTTAAAATGTCACTCAAGTTCCTATTATATAAAATAAATATTATAATAAAACATTTTTTAAAAAATATTTTCCCTGTATCCATACCAAAGCTGGGTGTGTTACACAAGAATGATAGCCAATTTGCTGACATTCATACAATCAACAACATAAATTCAACAATGCATGGATATTGACAAAAATTACATTACCAGACCTGTGTCCCTAACAGATCTAAGGTCAACATTATTATTATATCAACCTAATCATTGGCCTAACCCTAACCCTAACCCAATAGCCGAAACTAAACAATAACACTAACCAATGCCTAACAATAACTCTAACTCTAACCCTAACGCTAACCAAAGTTTAAGCCAATACCTAACCATAGCTGAAAACCTAACCCTATCCCTATCCTTGGTGGCATAGAATAAGACTATTATGAACCACTTCCTCCTCTATATCACAGTTTACAAACAACGAGATGAGGGTATTTACATAATTCCCTGCAGTTTTGGAAACACTTTGGAAAGCTAGACTACAGCGCCACTTTTAAAGGTAAAAGAATGGAACCATTCAATTCAGGCATTTTAAATAATTTCATTTAACAGCTATTTGCATTAACTTAGGTAACTGCAAATGTTTCACAGAGCACACATTTACCACTTGTATTCTGTGTAATTAAGCTTAAAGGCAGGTGCTTTGGGATTTTAATCGGTCTCTATTTGTGAATGTTTTCTTTCATGTTGTATGTAAATGCCAAATGTTTGAAAAAAAGGCATTTACCCTTTGCAAAGCACATGTGCATCCTCTGCTGCCTGAATTTATGAATTATGAAGTAGATTGAATTATATGTTTAACAGAAGCTGTGAAAACAACTGCAGGCAAAGACCTCAAAAAAGTTAGAGTTATTGATCAATAGTTTTGCCAGCAACCATCACACTTACTGTATGCTACTGAAAACTACTTCTTAGGCATGAACCTTAGTTAGAAGCCAAGCAAGAAACTAGTTTATTTGTTCATGGACAAATCATGTTGTAATGAAAAACATTTATTTTCTTTAGTTATTTCTTTATAGGTATTTATATTTATTAATTTATGTATTAAGGTATTCATTTTTTTTGCATTCATAATAGCATATAACACACAAATTATTTTTCCCTTTAACTTAATTGAGTTGTTTAGGTATTGCTCCTCCCAACTCTTAATCTGTCTGCCCATTATAAACTTTCTAAATGGCTTTATCGTGGTAAAAATATAGTCCATGTTTTTGTTTTGATCTTGGGTCAGGCAGTCAGAACGACCGCTGATCCAAGCATAAACCCTTAAGCACACTCCAACTGTAAAATTAAAATGCTCCTCCTACCCGCCTTAGGGAGTTTAGGGCCTGCACTGCCCTGTCTGGTGGATCTCCGCACAAAGTTCCATACGTATGGTGATCCATTTCGTTTTATCCGGCATGCATATTTCCAGTCTCAGAGTTGTATTATGCATCTTCAGTGCAGAATTCGGCTGCCATTATTAAGTGTTAATCCTTCTTTTCTATATGGTTTGTGATAACAATAAAGGGCATTTAAGAAATGCATGGTCCCAGCAATTATATAAAGCAAAATCATGCTCTGTACACTTGCGGGAGGGATCGAACATGACAACACAAATGGCAATTAGGTCACTATATCAGAAAATAAACAACTTTGCAAGATATAGGTATATACAAAGAAATTCATTAAAGCCAAAAAAGGTAGAAATTATCTTAATTTATATCCTGACAATAAAGCAGATTTGTATTTCTGTCATCTCAGGTTATTTTTTAAACCAATATATTGAATAATCACTGTGTGTGACTTTGAACCAAAATGTGTGTGACCCTAAGGTCGCAAATGATCGTAAAGATTGTGATGCACTGCATGATAATGATATAAAACACCCCATTAGGTATACCATGCATGCTTGATTTTATGGATCAGGTCATTATCAAAGTACTTGTCAGAACCAAGATAATCATTTATGACCAGATCCAGAGCTGTTTCTACCCTGTGCTACACGCAATCTCACGTGTGCTCATGTGCACGCAGCCTTTTCCTGGTATGGTTCTGGATCCTGAGGAAGTCTTTCTGATGGTGGGGAGTGATGCCTATGTCATCTACGCAAGATGGAAGGGGGTATATTGAAACTGCACAGTAGGATGTGTTTACTTATGCCCCATTCATACCTCATGTAAAATGGGGGCAGCACAGAATTTTTAAGGCAGGGTCTACTGGTCGTGACCTTCCCTTACCTGCACAGGAGTTCAGATACTGCTGGGATCCGTCATTGGATCCCGATTGTCGCTGCACTGATCTGGTCCTTAGATTAAGAGCAATATAAAGTGACATCTAATACTAGATACAGACCCTGCATTTAAGCTTGTTTCCTGCTCTGAGTGAGCAAAACACAAATGCAGACTGATAATCTTACAGTAAAGCCCTTTTTTACGCACTGACCTCATTTCCTTCATTTCCTTTAAATTTCCAATATACAATATTGTAGCACAAGAATATAGATTTCTAGTGACATGATCATATTGGTCTTACTTACACGGCAGCAACAAACTGCAACTTATCACCTTTCATATTAGCTGTATGTCAACTATATTTTTCAACAATATTACAACAGCCTTTAATTCCCATTGAAATACAAGATATCTATCTTTCCTCCCAGAAGACAAATTAGCTAAAATAGATAACCTTAATTAAAATTACTTTGCCATCAGTTTATCAATTTAGTAATAAAATCTCTTATAGTAAGCATATACAAGATGAGAATTATCTGCATAATTTGCAATTAGTGGCAAATTAGAGAATTCTGCATTGTCAGCAGTCACTGGGTAACCTGAACTGGCACAATTCAACAAACTAACATCATGTGTAATTAAATGAGGAATTATGAGCTGACAGAGACAGGGCAAAGGCTGGGGAACAATTTAGAAAGGGTTAAGACGTGCATTGGCCAAGGTATATGGTGTAAATGCAACAATGTCTATGTCAGAATATTTAAATAAAGGTTAAGACTTGGTAATTGTGCTTCTGTACAGCTTATATTTTACACTTTACTATTATGATCCTTTGTGACTCAAAAGGTCTAATTATAATTTTTATGTTTCTGTATTCTTCACCTACAGAGGAATATTAGGTCATTTATTTAAGTCATGGACCATGCACTAATAACTGGTTTTGATTTATTCATTTCCACTATTGGGAATCTTCCCCCAAAAATTTGACAATATTAGTTTATGTTTAAATGTTAAATACTGGGCAAGATGAACAAGAATTAAGAATGCGCTAAGGGTTAAAAATGCACACTGATAATTTAATAATAGTATAGCAAATATATTTAACACCTAGAGCACAATTCTTATATCGGTATCTGCATAGACCGGAAAAATGTCTGATGATTAGAGCAATTGCCGATATGATCAACAAATAGCTACAGGAATTATTTGTACCTATTACCACTCGTCTGATTTTTGACAGCCACGTGAAATTCCTAGGAGTAAGGGGACGCAACGCCTATTCAGTAAACTGACAAAGAGGGAAAGTCCTGAGGTGTAACTACCATGAAAGTAGGGGGTAATGCTGCTATGGGGCCTGGAGGAGAGGGGGCCCATGGCAGAGGCCCACTCTACAACCAGTGAACTCAAAGCTGTCAGCTTAAGACAGCACTCGGCACTCAGTCTATGACTGCTGAATGCTGTTTATCAATACATTGCCAGCAACTGCTGCCAATATATTTATTGCTTTGTGGGACACTGTGCATGCAATAGATAGGGGGGATGTGGTGTGAGTCCAACCTTCACTCCTCCTATATCCAGATTCAGGCTCTGTCTACTTGCTATGGGGCCAGGTCGGTGAACTTTCACCCCTTTGAACCCCTACTTTAAACTAAGTCCATCTGTTGGCAGAGTCATTCCTCTTACATCTAATTAAATGTATTTCTGAAAGTGTCCCAGACAGCTCAGACTTAAGACTTTGGCCCAGACGCCATACTAAGAAACTATCAGATCTAGCTCTCGTTCCACCACAAACTCTTTCTTCCACTGAGTGAGAGTGCAAGTGGAGTTGACCACCTCTTCCCCTGGAGCCACCACCCTCAGACCTGCCAGCAGGAGCAGAGTCTACAAGTGGGGCAAGGTGTGGCACTCCTTGGTCCGCATGTGGTGGAAGATGTTGTTCTCCTTCAGAAAGGAACGTCTGTCTGTGGTACATGGGGTGTCCACCACGACCTTGTCTGGGGGACAAAAAGACTGTAAGAGGGAAGTGAGAGTAGAAGTCTGGTTGCTACGGTAATGCTGCAAAGACACCTGAAAGAAAATAAAAACTTACAGCCGCCTCTGACAGCCAGTAACAGGCACTGTCAGAACCAGTCCTCTTAAAAGGTGTATACACGCACATGACACATACCATACAACAGACCTCAAGGTTCTGCAGATCAGCACCTCCATATGACTAGTGCTAAAAAGTTACAAAAATGAAAAAGTGTTTATTTTATAAGTACAAACAGGATAGTGTGGACCACTAACTGTCTAGGCAGTTTGAAAGTGCACAGTGCATGGACAACGTCTATTGCATCCAAAAAAAAACTCTGTACAAAGAAACCACATTCACATATAGAATGGACTTATTAGTCCATTCAAATAGATACAAAAAAAAAATAATATAGCTGCCATATGAATCTAAGCAAATAGAACATGAAACAATCCCTGATATATTCAAAAAAATAGCATGATAAATGTCCATGCTCGAGCAAATTGGCAATTGTGGCGTGTCTCAAATTCACAATATATGGTAGCATATAACGAGCTTACTTCATTCAAGATAATGTGGTAAATACAAGAAAATGTTAACAAGACAAGCAGAGTAAGGTGCAAAAAGTCAAAAAGATTTTTACCGATCCACTCAACCCATTTAGCACATAAGTGTTCCAATGGTCACCCGACAGTAACCGTTTTGGTGCAATGTTCATCAGGGGACTGCAAAGGCTAAGTGTATATATATATATATATAGCAAAAGAGAGGTCCGGTGCTCCAAACAAGCATTATATAGCACTATGTGTTAGCACATACATAAAAAGGAGGTTTAGTTCACAAAATAGCTATATTGGGTTAAGCTCACCTGCCCATATGCAAATATGTGTAACGGACATTTCTGCATTTTATTTTAGAGATAGCATGGTATAGCCTGTTACTGGTTAATAGCAGTGTTGCTGGGGCATTTTCTTTCCTTTGTTTCTGTTTCTAGAGGATTACCCCTGTTTTTCATGCAAGTTATTTTATTTTAATTTGAGATTATGAAATTATTTGATGGGGCCCCTTCTAATTTTTCGCCTAGGGCCTCTCAAAACCTAGGCCGTCTCTAATCATATGTTATGTAAGAACCAGTTATAATATCATAATGATATCAGACACAACTGCATTAAAGCATATGAAAAATCCATACACTTAACATTATGGTATGGAATTTTTGTATGTAAATATGAACGAATATTATGAATGCTTTCTACTTTTAATCATTGCAGTAACATTTTTTTTCACTTTTCATAAAAATATTTAGCTATTTCTATGTTGTCTCCTGCTAGAATAAGGTGCTTATGCCAGATATTCACTATCCTTTCATTACAATATTCCCTATTGTTTCAAACCTACAATTTATGATGTAGCTGTAGCTCAAAGACTCTCATCACAGCACTTCTCATTTTTTGCAGTATGCTCATTACAGTATAAGTTTAATTGGTTACCATTGCTGCCTCATAGCCTGGAGCTATGGGTTTGATTCTGACCAGAGCCCTACCTGTGAATTTTTTTTATGTATTCCATATTTTTTCTTGGGTTTCCTCTAATTTCAGTACATTGTACAAAATCCATGCTGGTTGTTATATTTGCAGTAGAGAAAACACAACCATAGTAGTGTGTGTGTTTATGTCTTTCTCTGTATGTGTTTGTGTTATTATGTGTATATATATATGTTTTATGCCTGTTGATTTCTTTGAGTGCCCGTCTGTGGATTTGTTTGTATTACGGGTTATAACCTGAAATGTTGGAAAAAGGAAAACCTGTTTTATGCCTGTTGATTTCTTTGAGTGCCAGTCTGTGGATTTGTTTGTATTACGGGTTCCCCTGGGGAGTCACTCGTTGTCGGGGCACCAAAGCATGTTGTTCTAATACTCGTTTCTACATTGGAGTGCCAGCCTTCTGCTTCTTCTATATATATATATATATGTGTGTGTGTGTGTATAATAAACACAAATAAGAACATTTGTTTTTCTGTTCTAATTCTAGTCATTGAATCTATTCTTTACATACCTGCATTTTCTAAACGACTATAATTATTTTTATGTGATGTTTTCATTAGCACAATACTGCAGAGGCTGCGTGTATTAGAAATACATAATACAATATTTATTCTATAACTTACACAAATATTGTTTTCTTTTATTTATTTTCCCCCAAGTGTCATTTATTAGTTACCCAATAAGAAATCAAGCCTGTGCTAAAGTGATTAAACAAGTAAATTATTTAGCATCTTTAGTATAAATTGTTGCGGTAGACTTTAACGTTGTTTTTCTATATGATCATTATTTCGCTTTGTGACAGACCAGTGTGATGTTTTAAAAGTATTTGATTATGAATATTACTCTTCATGTCTAATGTACATAAATGATGCATGTAATGTATTGCTACGAGCTCAACGTCAATAATCTGAGCAGAGGCCAGGACATGTTAAGCGTTACATCGGTTTATCAGTTCAGATTATTTTTAGTGGGTTTTGCATAGTAAATGACTGTCAATGGGATCATCACCATCAATACCATATTTGTTCTTCCTGATATGATTGCACTATAGAATCATTCACTTCATTTCTAATTATCTCTAATCTGCTGCTGCAAATGCTTGAACAGAGCAGCAAAGGGGGTACTAAAGTTATATTAAGCACTGTTATAACACTGCTCTGCCAGGCTCATTAAGGTCTTCTAAATATGAGAATTTGGTTGCTTAGGAACAAAATATTGCAGGAAGGATGTAGATTAAAAAATCTGATGCAAAGTCCTCAATTCTTGTTTCTTTTTCTCCTTCTGCTGGGTTATCTTACATTTTAGCTGTTTGTTATATATTAGCAGCTAGTGTATTGCCCTCTAATGCCTTTTTACCATTTCCACTGCTACTCAGATAATTTGGCACTTGACATTAAAGTAATTGCATAAACTTACAGGAAATTAAGAGCAGAAAAAGTTAACTGGAATGGATGAGAGGCAACACATGGATGACGCTGACAGAAGACTGGATTATAGGATCAGAGCTCTGCATGCAGTGGATAAATGGATTGAAACCATTGCCCAATTCATCTACCCAAGATCAACTCCTTCCATATGTATCTGCTAGAACACGTGAAATAAATTACGTGGGCAAATGGAAAACTGTTGACAATAATGGGCTGGATTCAGACTTAAAGTCTCCTGACTTCCGCACGCTGATTGAGGAAGTCAGGAGAATAACTGGCTATGGGGTCTATTTACTTACCTTAACGTTTTGAAATGAATGAAGCCGTTCCAGGCTTGCGTCGGCTTGCAGAGAGCCTGGCAGCTTCATTCATAAAATTTGAAAATGTCAAGTCCCGGCATGAAAAACACTGCACATGCATAGTGTCTTCATATTGGGACTCTGAAATCTTCAGAGTTGTACGTGTCTCCCGGACAGGTAAGTTTTTCTTTTTCCTTTATTTTTTTTATTGTAATTATTTTAACTGTATTTATTTATTTTCATTTTTTATATATATTTTAATTTTTTTTTTTTTATTTCACACTTTGGTTTATCCCAGCAGTCTCCCAATACATGCTCCCTTTTCTTTAAAGACCACATTTGCACAATCTACGTAACAAAACGCTACAGTACGTAGATAGCGTAAAAAAGTTACTATGCATGCGTAGTATCTCTGCAAGGAAATCTAGGCACGTAAGTATATAAATGTATTGTTGTGAATCTGTGAATCCTTGAAAATTAGCTAGTTTTAAACTTAATAAAGGGAGACAATCATCCTAACTTATTTGTTGATTCAAAAAAGTAAAAAAAAATATTTTAAAGCAAAAAAATTGTTAAAAAGCTTTATTTTACATAGGCAGGTAAATACAAATTGCTAGGTTTATGTTCCTTTAGGACAACGGAGCAATGAAAACCAAAGTTATACAGAAATACTTAATGGTTATTCTACATAAAATGTTGCAAAGACTTAAATAACATAACATATACATCATAAAATATACAAGCACAAGCTACCAGTTAGACAAGATGAAGATAGAAATGTTCATTTTAAAATAAAAATAACTAAATTGGGAACCAAATTGGAAGTATTAGGTGTCTCTGCCAGGTAATTAGTGGGATACAAATGTCAGATGTAATAGGTCTAACAGTGTAAAAATATTGTGAAAATGTGGGGTATGAACACAAATTAAGAAAATTCAGTATACAAGTTAAAAGCATAAATGAAACATTTCTCTCAGGTAAACCAACCTACATTATATATCATATAAAATCAAGCTCTATTTATTATTTGTTTCACATAAAATTTAATTTCTCAAAATACATATATTGCTGAAGTAAATTATTTTATTATGAGCATTTCAATGGTGTAATTGTTCTAAACATATTTTGTAGACAAAATTATTCAGACTAAAACTGGCCATACACTAGAGCGATTATCGGCCAGATCACCAAATTATCGGGTGATCGGGCAAATAATTGCTCTAGTGTATGGTCCAAATCAATTTTTGAAATGCCAAATAATCACACTAGAAACGCTCTGGTGGGATTATTTGATCTTTCAGCATGTTTAATTTAAATTGTGAGAAAGCTCCCGATATTTTAAGGGAGCCAATCAGCAAGCTGAATGGCTCCCTATTCTTCAAAGCTGCTGCTGCTTTATATCTATGTACAAAGCTGCTCTGACAGCTAAGAAGGTATACTCTACAGCTATCAGAGCAGCATAGTACATAAATATACAGCAACGGCTATTGCTGGAGTAGTACAGACAGGGATCAGCCGAATCTGCGCTGTGTGAAGAGCAGCTTCGGCTGATTCTTATCTGTACTACTGCATGCATATCTCTGTGCTATGCTGCTCTGACAGCTTTAAAGTATACCTTCAGAGCTGTCAGAGCAGCTTTGTACATAGATAGTAAAAAATACAGCGCTCCAAAGTGTGTGTCCTCTATATTGGATACATAAAATTAATATAACAAATATCACAAATAGTACGTCTTAGACTCTATATATATAAAGACACAGTACTCACTGTTTCGTATAAAGATCTTATGGCACTGAAATACAGTTGTAAGATCGTGTCCGAATGACAAAGTGGCCAATATTCAATGATAGCAGTCCCAGACGGCAATGGAGACACACTGTAGATCCCAATTAGAAGTGAGAGCTCTCATGTCTGTGGTGGATGATATTCTCAGCGCAGCTGATGATCCGTGCTGCTAAATTCCCTGCTCAAAGCAGGGACACTGTCGACTTAGCTCCCCGGGCCGTGTAATCTGGAGGAATGATGCAATTCAACTGAGGTATGCTCAATCATGAGAAATCCAGAAATAAATAATGAAAGAATAAAAATGAGGGTCGGCAAACAGACTAAAAGATGAAGTCCAATATTATGGTGTCCGAAATAGAGTGTTGCTTTAATCAGCTAAGCTCTTACGCGTTTCTCCATACGTGGTTTCTTCAGAGAGCAGAGCAGTTTAAATAAGCTACTATGCATGCGTAGTAGCTCAATTCTTAAAACAAAGTATGTAAGACGAAAACGACATAACTGTGAATCCACCCATCAGAGGAAATGGAATTGTACACAGAGCACAACAGCATGTTAGCCAGTGGAGTAAATAGTAGAACTATGTATTGTGTCATTTTTCTGGATAGTTGGATTCTGATTGGATTACAATTGGTGATACAAAAAGGCCTAAAAAAAAAACAAATATTGACAGGTGGGCAGGAAAACACCAGCATTAAGATACAACAAATCAATAAGAACAAACAACCAAGCTGCATACTGGTAATCCAATAAAATAAATGGAGCAGAAAAATGAAAAAAGATAAGAATCAGTTTACAATTGAGAATAGGACTGAATCGGGAAAGCAGGTAAAGAAGTTAATAAAAATATAGGAAATTAAAAAATTGCAGTAGCAATAAGTTTAAGCACAGATGTGACATGGGAACAGCAAAGAGGTTCAGAGAAAATGGATGCTTTGTGACATTTTCTTTTTGTGTTATAACCTGAAGCAGAGTTTTAGCATGGCAGATGCGCAGGGACAGCTGACTCAAGATAGGTAATAAAGGGAGTGAGCATACATTTGAATAATGCTAAAGGCAATGTATAGAGGTGTAATGCAGCAGCTACAGTAGGGTCTCAGTTTAAGAGTTTGTGCGAATCAGCAACCTTATGGTCTTACAGGCTGCTGATCCACATCAGACACTTAAGGTAAGGTTATAGCATCGTAAGTACTGCCAAATCTACAAGAGAGAGGGGAGTGACAGGGGGAGTTAACTCCCCTCTTCTGAGTGGACAGCCAGACCTCCGTGCCCAATAAAGGTACACAAACATGTCTTCTGATCTGCTCACAACTGCACGGAAAACCCAGATTCCCATTAAAATATATTGAAATACCCTTTCAACTAGCATTCAGATGTGTTCACAGGCTGATCAGTCACTTTGCAAACCCTTTTTGGAGCATGCTTCTATACTGCACATGTACATTGTTAAACATCAGCACAATTACATCTAAGCCACAAACTCTGGATCAGGTTCAAAGAGGAGAATTGAGATCATTCTGAGAAACACTTATTGTGCATATTTGTGTCACCAAATCCTTATAAGCAAAGCTAATCTTAAATCAAAGTGAGTCAAAGCATGTCCCTAAATGGACAGTTGATCTCTGTTATGTTATTGACTGCATTTCAGGTTTGGATTATTGAGAAAATGAAACAAATAATAAATGCATTTGAAGGTGTTAGAAAACAAATAAGGAATGACAAATGCTGTAAAAGTGAAATAAATAAACTAACACCCTCGTATGGTGGAAATAAATGTTACTGAACATATTTGCAACTGATAATACACTGTATGAACAAACCGGTGGAATATGTATTAAAAAGAGTGTTGTAGAGCATTCAATAATAAAACTAATAAGCACACTATTCCGCATTGTCCTCTGCAGTAGTAAACATAGGGCCGGATTTACAGCACCGTCATTTTTTACATACATGCCTAATTTTGCGATTTTAGCCACTACGCATGCGTAGTAACTATTTTACGCTATCTACTTAGCGTTTCGTTACATAGATTGCGTACATGGTATATAAAAACCGCAATCTACGCAATGAAATGCTACGTAGATAGGGTAAACTAGTTACTACGTATGCGTAGTAGCTAGAATCGCAAAAATAGGTACGTATGTAAAAAATGAGGGTGCTGTAAATCCGGCCCGTAGTCAATAAGATAAATAGAGAATGTTGATTACTTCCCTGAGTCCGAGGGCCAGATCCTAAACTACGGACGTGAGCAATTTTATGCTAGCCAATGACGTAAAATTGCCCATTGGTATTTACTGCGCATGTGCGCGGCAGATGTTACGTCACATAACTCTGAACGTACCAACAGCGTAACTACGAACGAAGGGGTGTGACATCCATACAACACCTGTAATTACGCTTCGGAGGCAGCGTGAGGCATTTAAATCGTACAGTATGGGCGCGCTTAGACACGTGTAGCTTTTATGTACGCCAGTAGTTACACTTTGAAAAGTTAAGGTAGGATTTGGCAAGCGGAAAACGGCCAAAGTACATACGAGCGAGGGGAGTGCATAGAAAATATGCTAGCGTAAATACACTGTGCGATGAAACGTAACAAGCACTAAGTCTGGATCTACCCCTGAGTCTCTGTCTTACAACCGACATTATTTAGAATTGCACAGTTGTATTTTGTAACATGCTAATACATAGAGATAAATAGCTGGCACAGTGTATACTAATTGAATTGCCCTCTGTGACAGTGATGGTTGCTCCAGGAAATAAGCAGTTGGACAGGGTAAGGCTGGGCACACACTGGCACAATTTCCTCAGCTCGACACAGCACAAGTCAGAACAGTTCTGTGCACAGACTCCAAATCGGACCAACAACCACACAATAACAGGCATATTCTATACGTGTACCCTGCTTAAATTGCAGATATTTAGCATTTCAGGCTGCAATGCTTTATCCCAGGAAGACAGGTTATAAAGGAAAATCCAGCAGTCAAAGAAATGGTAGAAGGTAGAGTAGTGATGGACAAAGGCAGATCTGGAGAAGTGAAAAAGATATATTAATGGGGAGCAACATCAAAGGATTGGGTTGAACTATGATTTCTGGATTTGAGTCTGTATACAGGATGTGCCTTGACGCTGGGCAGGTGATAGCTATATTGTGAACTAAAGGAAAGACAATTCAGGATGCGCTAAATCACAGTATCAACCAAATAGTTTATTGTATGCAATAATAATAAAAATAGTCATATACTCATGTCACTGGTAGGGCCTACCCGATAAACCAATTCATCAATTGTTCCACTCAGTATGTCATCTATTTGATGACATGCGCATGTGGAACACAGTATGTTGGGAGGACTACCAGAGCATTACGTTGCCGTTTCCTAGAACATAGGAGATGCATCATAAATGCCAATCCTAACCATAATGGGCCTGATCCAGAACAAGGCTTCGAAGCGAATTTACGCGTGGCGGAGACGGAAAATCGCAGTTTAGAACGCACTGCACATGCACACCATAGAAAATACGCACATTCACGTAGCGTGATTGTGAACGTATGGGCCATTCACGTATGTGTCACGTAAATACTTACGTGTGGGCGTGCCAAATTTACGTTACTCCAAAATACGTCTGAAATACGTGAAGTAGGCGGGGCTGGTATTTAAAGTGTACAGTATGGTATGGGTTAGCTG